>OY997398.1:2808735-3266235 GCA_963921505.1 Phakellia ventilabrum | reverse complement strand
CGTCAGGTGCACGCGGACCAAAGAATTGCCAAGTAGGCGCCACCGAGCCTCTCTGGCATTCCTTAGGAGACCGACACCCCCTACACCCTGCTAGCCGCCCCGGCTAGGGCTAACAGGCCACGTCGTTTTAACAGCATCATATATACATATGGCGCACAGCCAACCGCCAGAGAGAAATCTCTGACGGAGGCTGAAATAATATCGTTCAGCAGGTGGAAGGCCCACCGAAAACTTTGGCAAACAGGCCAAGCAAAAACCGTCCCGTCTTTTCAACCTGCTGGTACGATGGGAAGTACCACACGGAGACTACCGTGAGCACCTCAAAGACTGGCCAAACAGGGAAGAAAAACAGTGAAATTTCAGTGACCATTTTCAGGTGGAAGGCCCACCGCAAACTTGGCAAACAAGCCAAGCAAAAGCGTCCCGTCTTTTCAACCTGCTGGTACGATGGGAAGTACCACACGGAGACATATACCGTGAGCACCCCAAAGACTGGTCAAACTGCGAAGAAAAACACCGCTTTTGCTCCCAGCGTGTCACAAAGGAGCTGACAGCCGCGCCGTAAAATTTCTGAGGTTTGCTCGACGGCTCCACTTAACCGAACAGCCACGAGGGAGAATTTTCAACTTATTCCCGAGCAAACCATTCTCCATTCTCCCTCATAGTAGTCTGTGCACCACTGTATAGTATACTACAGCAAAGTAGCAAGGAATGACGACAATGTAATCCGATAGTCTGGCTAATTACTATGAATAATGGACCGAATCCGTTCAAGGGACAATCTTTCGAGAATTACGGCGGAAAGGTACCGTTCAAAATATCAATGGACCGCATCTGTTCTAGCGTAAATCTTGCAAAAATACCAGCAGAAGTGTACCCTTCCAAATATCAATGGACCACATCGGCGCTAGTGTAAATTGTACAAGAATACCGGCAGAAGCGCACCGTTCTAACGATTGCTTAGTAATCCCATCTACTCCAGTCCACGTACTCAGGTATTAATTAGGGTGTGAGTTGAGTTGTGGCTCTTACCTCGTCACTCTTCTAACACATCTAGAGAAGTTGTACAGGCACCAACTTAAACTGCAGTTGATTATAGATACCAGTATTACAGTTGTCGTCCAATCGTGTCCGTGTAAATGAAACACATGCAAGGATGAATAGAAAACAAACTTAATTTACAGCCACATTGAAAGTACACGACGTAATATTAGTCCAGCGGCTGCCACCTGACTTGTCTTTGTGATCTTCACTGCCATCAGAAGTACTTACTCCTTACCTAGTAAATACAAGAAGATATAGCTAATCATCGTCTGCATACAGCCAAGCCAAGCCTTACCGCTTCACAAAGTTCTTTACCCTAGTGCCGCAGTGTCCTGCAGGTATTAGCTAACTACCTCTGCATTAACAGTCAAATTACGCTTCGCAGGTGCAAGCATGACTATCGCTAGCACTCTTACTATAGGATTGACTACCTTTCTATTTTTAAAACACTCCTGCTTCTACATTCTTGTGATGTAGGTGACAGCGACGTGTATGCTTACTATACACAGCATAGGAGAGCCTTACTAGTCTACTTGCTGCGTGTGCATAGGATAGATTCAGTATTATCATAGATAGTAGAGTAGAAGGGCTCTACTATCTATGGTATTATCATGTACACAACGTTTAAAGGGTGTCAGTCACCAAGGGAGTAAATGTTCAGACTCCCCTGCGTTAACTTTTTTCGGTGTGTAAGACGAGTGTTAGTTGTACATGTACTTACGGGACATGAGAGAAAATATATTAATACCCGGTACTCGGCTCATTCCACACTGCAACACCAGTAGCTACAGGGTATTGAATTTGAAATTTTTGGCAACCATATTACATTTCCACCAACTATTGTTATCACAATTAACCACAAAGTCATACTCACATACTCTCTGTCCAACCTATACCCACAATTCCCACATACTACTGCGTTGCAGCATATTAACTACAAAACGCAATGTAAGTTAACTTACAAAGCTTTGTTAGAAGTGAACAGCTAGTGCAGTATATCAGTATGTGACTAATGGCCATCCCAGTTTTTCTGCACGGTCATTAAAATGCCATACCCAAATGAGAATGCTATGTATGCCATGTTCATAGATTAATCAACCGTCTAACAACAGTAATTATAAAGTTACAAGTAGTCCCCCAGACTAGCCTGTTTCCCAGTCTCTCTCTCTAGTTTTGTGTTGCTTGCAGTACAAAAGCTGGAGGGAGAGACTGGGAATGAGGCTACCCAGACCACACCTGCTTCAACTGTTTCATTCAAGCTATAATTACACAAAAGAGTGTCATATGCTTTAAGGGAATAATGCAAGGCTATAAAATGTCAAGCCACTGCATGCACTTGAAAAAGCAATATGCCATATAAAGCATTTCTATAATTAGAAACTTTACATAGTCAAGGTGGCACTGCAGTTAGTAAAAGGTTTTGCTTTGCAATTTGGCTATCACACACGAAAGAATTCAAATCTTTACGCAGAAGATACTGTATTGTGCAAGTTAACTGCAAAAAAATAACTTTTTTTTTTTACAGGAAAGCTAGCTGGACTGACTACAGTAGTGGCATTACTATAGTGAATAGAAGGTAGAACCGAAATGTTAATAATTCCAGACTTTGAGGTTCAGCGGTTCATAATTGCAAAGTGCCAAACTTCTTCAAATTCTCTGCATGTTCAAACACTTTGTATGCATGTTCTTACTGTACACAAATACATGCTTTAAATCGGCCAAATCAATTGAAGCGGTGTACATGGTCCTAGCACAAATCACCAACGGCTCCAAAAGACATCAGATGGTTTCGAAAAGACAGACGGCTTCCTGCTAAACCAAGTCACGGTTAAAAAGTTATCGTAACCTAGCAGCAACATGCACCTACCATCACCATTATCATGACATACAGTCAAAATGTCTGTGACGAAGCACTAGTGGCTGACCCAGCTCGACTGCAGTGCCACAGGCTGTAATGGTCTACACATCCACAGCCAAATCCAAAGCGTAGAAACAAGCCTACATGTACATGTATATGGGAGGCATACTATGAAGTCCTTCAAATAGTTTCTCACTGGCATGCAGATCATGGCTACAAAGGCTATACGTATACATGGATGCAGGACTTGTGGCTAATCTTGGAGCATCATAGGATGCATAAGACTGTGTATACAGGCACTACTTGACAGTAATACTAATCAAGTTTCTGTATATGGGCCTACTAATTGCCCTTGGCAATAGAAGCCTACAAAAACACCCACATAAGTAGCTGCTAATTATGGTAAGCCTGACTGTTATGATAAGTGTTTATGTTGTGATAACAGTGTTTATGTTATGATAGCAGTGTTTATGTCTAGCCTAAGACTATTATGCTCCAATATGTACACACTATTCACGGAAATTGCATGTGACAAGCATGTGTACTTGGACATCATGCTCCAACTTCCAAGTCAGTGCTTTTTGTAATGCAACATAATTAAGTGATACTTCTATGTAGTCCTATCTATACGCCGCTGCCATTAATTGTTATAGCTTATGGTTGAACCCCTGTCTACACCCATGCATCAAAAAATACTTTTATCTCGGATTATTCCCGCAATATTCTTGGTATGGAAAAGGCCCTATTATTAGCAAAATTATGCCGGCTATTAGGCTCAGGCTTAATAAATAGCCTTCCTTTTCTTCAAGGATTCTCTCGGTTGGCTAGTAAAATTCATGCCGAAGTTCTTCAATTCCAACCCGAAATACATGTCAAAATCTTCATCAATGCCGACGTTTCGGCTACTATGCTTGCCCTTAAGAAGGCTACAGCATAGTAGCCGAAACGTCGGCATTGATGAAGATTTTGACAAGTATTTCGGGTTGGAATTGAAGAACTTCGGCATGAAGCCTTCCTTTGCCTAATGCTTAATGGTCTGGGTATCAAGTCTAAGCTTATATTCCAGGTAGATCCTATCACTGGCTTTACTGGCTCCATGCACTCCTGGGCTACCTGTATACACTAAAGCTTATGACTAAATCTAGGGCAGAGTTTTGAACATATCACTTTGTACACAGACAACGGGGCAGCCATTTTTTTTGGAGCCATCCCCATTTATGGAGTACTACCATACTCCATAATGCTGTCGTTCCAAGTATATTCTATGCATCGTATGTATCAAGAAGTCTGTGATGATTTGCTCCTATCAGTCTACTTCGCCGTCTTTGAATTTGCAGTGTGAATGCATGAGGCTGGAGAACCGCCCTATTTCCAGATCACCAACAAGTTACACTGCATGCGGCAAGAGAGGGAAGAGGTCTAGAGCTACGAGAGCTGCCCCATACCGCTGCGCCCCAAAATGTTCTGCATTCACTTAGTTATTATCATCATCAGCAGCATTATGGTAAGTACGTTGTTCTGCATATTCTATGCCTACCTATCTTCCTCTCGTTGCCATTCTGCATATTGTGTGCTCACCTAATTTCATGTACTGCAATCTTGTCTCACTTCCAATAATGGCATCAGTCTAGAGTTACCTCTTCTCTGTCTTCAAACTTGCAGTGTGAATGGGACACTGATAGAGGACGTGTCTCCAGACACCAACAAGCCACACTGCAACAGGAGAGGAAAGAGGGCTAGAGCTATGGAGTTATCACATACCACCGGTTACATTGCTCACACTCGCCGCATAATGCACCTTGATATGAGAATGCAATGAAAAATTATATCCTACTACAAATATAGCTTATAGTGCGACAATTCGAATGGTACTATTTTTCCAGGATAGGTACAAGGTCTCTCTATCAATTTTGTTTGAAGCTACTCTAGGTCTTGACTGTCATTTCGAAACATCAAATTGGTATGGCCTTAGTGAAAAGTGAGAAACACCTGGCATATCGCTAGCTATGACTTAAAGATCTTAGCAAGAGAGCATTTTTATGTGCTCTCTCGGTTAAGTTGCTAGCTATAATCAAATGTACCATAGATACTATAAAATGATCATAGTGACCTAGATGTACAGTAGCTATGTGCACTGACCAAGATCGTAAGCCGGCAGGATCCACAAAACTTCAAAGTTTCTGCCCTTACGGCTCTTGGTGTAAGTTAAGTCGGCTGCTCCAGGCTCTTAGGGCAGGGTTAAGAATCAAAAGGGTGTCAGTTTTATACGTAAAGTTATGATCATAGAGGAGATTCCAAAACATTGTCCTTACCGTTAGCCCTTAGGTTAAGATTTGATGATAGTCGTATACCGCAAATATAATTATACAGCGATATTTTAGGTGAAATTCGCACTTGTGTCTGAGCTAGCATTATAAAAGCAACTTTCTAGAGAATTCTTAAATATTTTTCAGAACCTTAAGTTAATGTCTGGGGTTATATCAGTCTGTCTACAGTCTATTGATGCCACCTTTATAGTAGTGATTGGTGCCACATCTATAACCTACTGAGGTTCAGTACAGAAAGTGGTGAGATCATGCTAACACAGCTCAACTCAACTCATAAGGCCTCATAAACTGTAAATGTAAACTTTTATTGGTTGTACTACCATACTGTCTAATACATATTTTCTTAGAGGGAAAGAGAATATGCAGGTACTTCAGGGTGTTGTCAAGCGATAAGTATTAAGCAATCTGACTGCACATATACTTCACGCTGTGGTACTAGTGACTCCCTACTAGAAAACCAGCTTGGTTACCAGCTTGTGGCCTCATTTACAAGCTGTCTTCCATGTAAAAAGAGTAAGAATTGTCCCGTGACTCTTGTTACATGTATATACAGGTGGTGACACATGCATATGCATGTAAAAAAGTTCCGAAGTTAAAAACCTAGTGTTTTATCTAAAATGCGTACTAAGGGGGATGTGAGGCTAGAAAGGGAGGGATAGGAGCAAATGAAAGAGGTGATAAGTGCTTATCAGACATCATGTATGCAGTTATTACTTCATTTATCCTTCAGGTATAATAACCGCCGGTGCTTCCGTGCTGAACTATGGTAGATTTTACTAATGCATGCTTCATGTTTTAACCCCAATCTGAACCAATTCAGAAGACACTAAAATTATATCATATCAGATGCGCAATCACCGTATTAGGTTTGTCAAATATAGACAGTAATTGGACTTCGGAAGGCACTGTAATTATTAGATATGTACAGGCACCAAACTCAATATACTTAAGTCTCTCTTCCCCAAGCACATAATCAAATTCTCTATTAATATTGTTATTATAATTATTATTATTACATATGACACAACAAAGGTCCAGTAAAACTACAGATAACTGGAGGAAACAGTTCTAATGATATGTTCATTCGACTGTGAGGTAGACTGTAGCCATACAAAATAATGTAGTTCCCGGACAGTTGAAGCACAGTAGGCATCCTCTGGTCCGTGGAATACTGCTTCAGATGGAAGACAGCGTAGAGAGTTGTAGCCAACTGAAGTGTAGCAAAAATTTACCAAATTTGAAATAATAGCACAGACAAGAGAGGATGGACACGTGGATGTAGCTGAAGTCCGTGATCTGTGAAAAATTACGTTGAACAAGCTGTCTACTCTTGAAGTAAGATTAGGAGAATTCTGGTATGGCAATAGAAAGGAAGCCCCCAATGTAAAATATTATTAAAAGCAACCTCAAAAGAGCAGAGAGTAGGATTGGAAAGATTACAAATTGCAGCACCATTAATATAGCTGCCATGCAAACACCAGATTAAATCAGACTATGTAATAATTTACTCATGAGGATGCATTAGCAAATCTAACCTCAAAGTATACACAGTGACAGTACAATTTAAAGCATGATAATAGCTGTTATTACCTTTTACAATTTAGTAATAAGGTATTTTAATGAAAGTTTACACTAATTTTTTCCTACTTGGAGTAATGTTGCTGCTTATCCAAAATGTGTACTAAGGGCTAAATGTGAGGCTAGTAAGGGAGGAGAAATAGGAGCAATAAAAGAGGTGATAAGTGTTATCAGACATCAGGTATGCAGTTATTACTTTATTTATCCTTCAGGTGGCGCTTCCATCCTAGATTATGGCTTCATGTGCTGAACTCCAATAGGTTTATTAGCCACTTATCAATGTAGTGCGATTAGCCTGTTACCCAGAAATCATTTCCAATTCTACGGGCATGTAGTATGGCCTTTCCTTACTCTGTTGGTCCAGTGGGTACTCCCACTGGCGTCTGGCTCAGTCTTTGAGTATTTTCAGATTTGCTGGCACCTAGCATGAAATAGTAACTGCATTGGCCTCTTGCATAATAAGCATTATAACGTTATTAGGAGGGATTATTCTCGTTCCCAGATCTCACACATGTGCAAAACTAGATGACATCATGTACAGTGTGCAAAGATACAAAGGTTAATGGAGACTTGAAAGTACAGTAACAGCCACAGCTCCCAATGGTAACTACGGGGACTTGGTGCCAAGAACATTGACACTATGAGCACCCGGTGTCGCGTGAACGCAAAGTTGAAATTTTCCAAAGTTACCCGGTTCCCGAAGTTGCCTTCAAAACCCAAACGGTCTCGCAAACCAGCCGACTTATGTTCCACAGTGCTTTCAGTATCGGCAACTCTTTCCAGCACCAATACTGAAAGTGATGTGCTGTGGAACCAGGGGTATTATATTTAACACGCGTAATGTCCCGCTTAATGTATTATCCCTGGTGGAATGAAAGTGGGCTGGCCATTCCAATCCTAAGCCATAGATAGTATAGCAGTATAGTGCACAGTGCTTGAATATTGAAACACACCATCCTCCAACTCACGAAGATGACAGCTGTTTCAGCGCACATTTGTAGGACACACAAGAGATATACTGGCTTTGGGATTGTGTTGAAAGGAAATTTTACAGCCTGCGTGACAAAGGCCATTTAGTCATATTATTATCTGACCATACAAAAGCTGTTTAGTAAGCATCTGCTTCTCATTCATAGGGCCATGTGGACGGTCTCCCTCAGAAGCAGTCTCCTCGCACCGTCCGTAGCGGAACAGTACTAGTCAGTCCTCCTGGATGGAGTATCATAGTCTTACATGGTCCCCCACCTGTGCGGTGCTGGTACTAATACTTCAAGTACAATGCGAGCAAGACTCAGGTCAGCAAAATATTGTAGCTGCAGTCAAGAGCAGAGTATAGTAATAATTATCCAAGTTCACCTAGTCTTCTGCGGCATCTGTTCAGAGCCTGCCTGCAAATCTATACTTTCCACTAGCCTTGTACCTTATGACGGCTTTGTGATCACTTTGAGGCACAAAGGGTGATTGAAGCAAGCCAAGAAACGGCTTGAAAGTGCTTTTGTGCATCACTTTGTAGCTAGCAAGCTGTCGAGTGTAATAAACACTGCCTTCGAATAGTTGCTACCCTCGAATAGCTGCACGAAATCATGTTTTGTAGCCACAGCATCTGATAGTATAAATACGATCTTTATGTACTTGAGCTGAAGTAGCTCTAAGAGAGAGGGAGACCAAATGGTAGGACTAATTTCAGAGCCAAAAGATGAGTGAATAAATGCAGCGGACCATTCACGGCAGTGGTGGACGGCTTAAACTGCCACGGATGGTTGGGGGGTTATTGTTCTGCTATAGATGCTATGGGAGGAAGCTTGTTGTATGACAGGTTTACCATCACAACTCTGAATCAGCTATTTTCTTTTCCTAAACTTCCTGAGTAGCTGCTAATATTCTTTAGGAAGATTATCAGCTGCTTTTTAGCCTCTGCAGAACTGCACAGCAGCTCCAGGCACTGTGATTGTTAGTACATTATGCCACTGCCAAACCTGTAGTGCCAGTGCACAAACCACCTTAAGCTACAGGGTGGGTACGGGCTGGGCCATCCAGTTAGTTCCCATTTAAAAAGAGTAATCAATGTTATATTTAGCTGCAAGCAAATATTTTTCCTTCCTGATGCAATCTTGTCAATGATTTTAATTTAATTTGATGTCTGTTGACTCTTATTCTTGGCCATCAGTAGCTGCCCCCGCCCCTTGGGTTGGGGTATAATGTACCCTACAACTAGTCTCGCGTGCCAGCTCCCTTCCGCAAAATGGGAAGGGGGCTGGCACGCGAGACTACCCTACAACTAGGCCTTTGAGTACATGGTATTAATTGCCGAGTGACTTAGCACAAGGAAGTAATCTTGCAGTGTGGGGATCAAATCTGAGCTAACATATGTATATATATAATTTATTTTTGTAGTGCTTTCGGCCCGGGGGTCAAGCACATGTTCAAGATGGCGTCCTACCAGTTACATGGATGCCGCCTTTGTACTTCTTGCGCACGCAGAACTAGAGATCAGGACAAATTGATCACTTCTTTTTACCCAGGTATGCTTACCACAGCTCCAACGTGATTAGAGTCTGTGTAGCCTCTGTTTCAGCAGAGATCTGACCGCTGGAGATGGACGGTCTGGGGATCGATCGCGAGCAATACGAACGTAAGTAACTCTGCTCTTCTGTAGCAGCCATAAGTGGTCCTTGCAACTGTGCTGTATACAGAGACATCCGTCTCCTGAAGGCCCATTCATGTAGTCGTCGCTTCTCCAACAATTGCTTGGGTGATGCGGTTCCTAAATGTTCTAGTGGGTATGGTTTTGTGCTAACTAACTTACGTCATACCTCTGCGCGAGGCCCCATCTGCGCAATGCGTACATCTAGTACTTGTGTATCCATGGCACATTTGACAAGATCAGGTACACATGATTGCATGATTGTTAGAAGGTAGTTTATGCCTAGACCCTCCATATACCCCCCCTTATCAGACATCATGTATGCAGTTATTACTTCATTTATCCTTCAGGCATAATTACCGCCGATGCTTCCGTGCTGAACTATGGTAGATTTTACTAATGCATGCTTCATGTTTTAACCCCAATCTGAACCAATTCAGATGACACTAAAATTATATCATATCAGATGCGCAATCACCGTATTAGGTTTGTCAAATATAGACAGTAATTGGACTTCGGAAGGCACTGTAATTGCCGAGCGCCTTAGCGCGAGGCAACTAATCGTGCAGTGTGGGCTGAAATCTCAGCTAGCGTATATATATATGTGCGCAATTTCCGTCACGCTTAAGAATGCAATTAAATCTCCGGTTACGTTCCTTATACGTGTTATTACTATGTCTGTACGTTCCGTATACGCGTTGTTACTACAGCTGTAACGAAACACTTCCGGCCCCGGGGGTACCCCGGGGGGCAAGCGCGTGTTCAAGATGGCGTCCTGACGAGTTACATGGATGCCGCCTTTGTACTTCTGACGCCCGAAGGATTAGAGATCTGGACAAATCGATCACTTCTTTTTACCCAGGTAGGCTTACTACAGTTCCAACGCGATTAGAGTTTGTGTAGCCTCTGTTTCAGCAGAGATCTGACCGCTGGAGACAGACGGTACGCGGATCGATCGCCAGCGATACGAACGTGCGCTTCAAGCAACTCTGCTCTCGTGTAGCAGCCATAACTGGTCCTTGGAACTGTGTTGTATACAGAGACATTCGTCTCCTGAAGGCTCATTCGTGTAGAGTAGCTTCTCCGGCAATTGCGTGGGCGATGCAGCTTCTAGTGGGTGTGGTTTTGCGCTAACTAACTAACGTCATACCTCTGCGCGAGGCTATCTGCGCAATGCGTATGCCTAGTTATTAGATATGTACAGGCATCAAACTCAATGTACTTAAGTCTCTCTCTCTTCCCCAAGCACATAATCAAATTCTCTATTGTTATTAATATTATTATTATTATTACATATGACACAACAAAGGTCCAGTAAAAGTACAATTAATGCTGATAACTGGAGGAAACAGTTCTAAGGATATGTTCATTCGACTGTGAGGTAGACTGTAGCCATACAAATGTAGTTCCCGGACAGTTGAAGCACAGTAGGCATCCTCTGGTCCGTGGAATACTGCTTCAGATGGAAGACAGCGTAGAGAGTTGTAGCCAACTGAAGTGTAGCAAAAATTTACCAAATTTGAAATAATAGCACAGACAAGAGAGGATGGACACGTGGATGTAGCTGAAGTCCGTGATCTGTGAAAAATTACGTTGAACAAGCTGTCTACTCTTGAAGTAAGATTAGGAGAATTCTGGTATGGCAATAGAAAGGAAGCCCCCAATGTAAAATATTATTAAAAGCAACCTCAAAAGAGCAGAGAGTAGGATTGGAAAGATTACAAATTGCAGCACCATTAATATAGCTGCCATGCAAACACCAGATTAAATCAGACTATGTAATAATTTACTCATGAGGATGCATTAGCAAATCTAACCTCAAAGTATACACAGTGACAGTACAATTTAAAGCATGATAATAGCTGTTATTACCTTTTACAGTTTAGTAATAAGGTATTTTAATGAAAGTTTACACTAATTTTTTCCTATATACTTGGAGTAATGTTGCTGCTTATCCAAAATGTGTACTAAGGGCTAAATGTGAGGCTAGTAAGGGAGGAGGAATAGGAGCAATAAAAGAGGTGATAAGTGTTATCAGACATCAGGTATGCAGTTATTACCCTTCAGGTGGCGCTTCCATCCTAGATTATGGCTTCATGTGCTGAACTCCAATAGGTTTATTAGCCACTTATCAATGTAGTGCGATTAGCCTGTTACCCAGAAATCATTTCCAATTCTACGGGCATGTAGTATGGCCTTTCCTTACTCTGTTGGTCCAGTGGGTACTCCCACTGGCGTCTGGCTCAGTCTTTGAGTATTTTCAGATTTGCTGGCACCTAGCATGAAATAGTAACTGCATTGGCCTCTTGCATAATAAGCATTATAACGTTATTAGGAGGGATTATTCTCGTTCCCAGATCTCACACATGTGCAAAACTAGATGACATCATGTACAGTGTGCAAAGATACAAAGGTTAATGGAGACTTGAAAGTACAGTAACAGCCATAGCTCCCAATGGACATCAAGGAAAATTTGGAAAATCATAACAGGCTTCAAATGACCAGCCATAACCCATTATTCATACCACCAATGGTGTCTAGAAAAGTCATGATACTCACTATCTGTATATAGGCATGTAATTAGCATAGCTAACCTAACCCCTCTCTCCTGGTATGATACTTTGAGAGAAATTCCTGTAGATTATACAGCAAAAGGATTAAATTTGTATTGGACTGA
Source organism: Phakellia ventilabrum (assembly GCA_963921505.1). Classification (NCBI taxonomy): domain Eukaryota; kingdom Metazoa; phylum Porifera; class Demospongiae; order Axinellida; family Axinellidae; genus Phakellia; species Phakellia ventilabrum. The sequence goes on along the minus strand of OY997398.1, from coordinate 3,254,107 downwards.
ATTTCCTCTGAGCCCAAGCTCTGTTTGAGCTTAAACCATAGCTAATTATTTCAAATTTGAACATAGTAACTTGTTTTAACGCTTTCAGTTTATTAATGAGGGGGGGGGGAACCTCTGTCCCCCCCCCCCCCACCCCAACAATGGAAAATGAACATATTTCACCAATGCATATCTTCAAGACAAATCAAACCTTTGCGATCAACTAGCTATCACCTCTATGGTAGCTATATTTGTGCCTTTTTGGCTGAATTTTGGCCAATTCGAAAAGTTTACAAGTTCTTAGTAATTAACATTTGCTGAAAAACAGAGCATGAAATCCTGGCCAGTCCATATTGAAGGGTACCAGTTTATCCTGATAATTAAAAAAGTAGCTATAGTGTTTCCTCACAATCCTTATGCATCTGAGAAAAACTCAATTTGCAATTATGAGTGTAAAGTTTTTGTCAAATTGCCACCGCCATCAGCTTTTCTCCAGAATTTGCAAACGAAGATGCCACTGTTATCTGTAACACCATCCAAAATATCGCTAAATTTACCTTATCGTTAAAATTACTACCTCAACATCAGAGTTTCTGTGCAAATCTTCTAACCTTTACAGCCAAGACCTAAACACATAATAACTGGAACAATGGCTAAAATATTGGCATATTTGCGGTGTAAAGTTACCGTTAGGATAACTACATCAACATCAGAGAGCTTCTGTGAAAATTCTCTAAATTTTACAGACAAAGATTAACGTTACAATTGGCGAGCTAATTAAACATTACATCAGAGATTCTATCTGAAAGGTATCTGGAAAAATCCAGGCCATTTACCGTTATAAATATCATCTCCTAAAATATTGCCATATATTCGGTATAAAGTTACCGTTAGAATTACTACCTCAACATCAGAGAGTTTCTGTAAAAATCTTCCAAATTTTACTGCCAAGATTAATATTACAACTGGCAAGCTACGTAAATATTATATCAGAGATTGTATCTGAAAAATGTCTAAAAATGCCCCACATGTTTACCGTCATAAATGCTATCAGGGACATTGGCTCAAATATTGCCATATTGACGATATAAAGTCACCGTTACAATTACTATCTCAACATCAGAGAGTTCTTGTAAAAACATTTTAAACTTTACAGCCAAAGATTAACGTTACAACTGGCGAGCTAATTAAGCATTATATCAGAGATTCTATCTAAAAAGTGTCTGGAAATACCCAAGACATTTACCGTTATAAATGCCATCTGGAACATTGCCTAAAATAGTGCCATATTTACGCTATAAAGTTACGTTAGAAATATTACCTCAACATCAGAGAGCTTCTGTGAAAATCTTCAAAACTTTACAGGCAAACATTAACGTTGCAACTGGCGAGCTAATTAAACATTACATCAGAGATTCTGTCTGAAAAGTATCTGGAAATACCCAGGATATTTACCGTTATAAATGCCATCTGGAACGTTGCCTAAAATATTGCCGTATTTTCCGTATAAAGTTACCGTTAGAATTATTACCGCAACATCAGAGAGTTTCTGTAAAAATCTTCTCAATTTTACAGCAACAGATTAACGTTACAACTGGCGAGCTAATTAGACACTGAATCAGAGATTCTATCTAAAAAGTGTCTGAAAATACCCAACACATTTACCGTTATAAGCGCTATCAGGAACATTGGCTAAAATATAGCCATATTTTCGGTGTAAAGTTACCGTTAAAATTACTACCTCAATATCAGAGAGTTTTGTGAAAACCTACTAAACTTTACAGGCAAGGATTAACGTTACAACTGGCGAGCTAATTAAATATTACATGAGATGAGGACACTTAGCATAAATGCCATCTGGAACATTGGCTAAACTATTACCATACTTTTTGCGGTCGTTAGAATTACTATCTCACCATCAGAGAGTTTCTGTGAAACTCTTCTAAACTATACAGGCAAAGATTAGCGTTACAACTGGCAATTCAGTCCACGTACTCAAGGTCTTAAATAGGGTGTGAGTTGAGTTGTGGCTCACACTTCATCACTCTGCAGCACATCTAGAGAAGTTGTACAGGCACCAACTTCAACTGCAGTTGATTATAGATACCAGTATTACAGAGAGTTTCTGTAAAATTCAATCATGTCAGTGTAAATGAGACACATGCAAGGATGGATAGAACACAAAATTAATATACACATTGCAAGTACATGACGTAGCTAGTATTAGTCCAGCGGCTGCCACCTGACTTGTGTTTGTGATCTTCACTGCCATCAGAATTACTTACTCCTTACCTAGTAAATTTAAGAAGATATAGCTAACCCATACAGCCAAGCCTTATTTATAAAGCCTTACCGGTTCATGAAGTTCTTTACCCTAGTGCCATAGTGTCCTGCAGGTATATAAATACAATTTTTAGCTAACTAGCTACCTCTGTATTGACAGTCAAATTATGCTTTGCAGGTGCATGCATGACTATCGCTAGCACTTTTCTTACAATTTCTGTGAGACGATTTAACTCATTAGCGTCTCAAACGCAGGTGTGAGACACACCCCCTAGTTGGCAAAAGCGTTCCGTGTCAATGAAGATAGTAGCGAGTTGCTGCGCTATTGCATGTAGAAATCGCTTTAGTGAGCGATCTGGACTTAGTTTTTTGCTTTTCCAGTTGCTCCCGAAAACAGGAGAAGGATATGGATCGTTGTTGACAGAAGGAAAGGCTGGATGCCTGCAAAGCACTCCAGGGTAGGTGGTGACCATTTTGTGTCCGGTACATGCTAGATAGGGCCTGGATTGCCTGTATGTGTGAGGGAAAACTTTAATAAACAATAGTGGAATAAAGTAGCATGATGTAATTATTAACCTAGCCGAAAAAAGGAGCTCTTTGGGACCATTAGGGCTTAATCTCGGCAAGGCTACTCTACCACTCACGACAGTCTAAACCCAGCTCACGTTCCCTGTTAGCAGGTGAATAATCCGATACGTGGTGAATTCTACTTCACAGTATTAGGAAGAGCTGACATCGAAGGATCAAATAGCAATGTCACTATAAACGCTTGGCTGCCACAAACCAGTTATCCCTGTGGTAACTTTTCTGACACCCCTAGCCTAAACCTCCTAGGGACTAAGGGATTGATAGGCCATGCTTTCACAGTTTGTATTCATACTGAAAATCAAAATCAAGTACGTTTTTACTGAGTTAACGTCTGATAGATGTTCCGCCCCAGCCAAACTCCCTACCTGACACGGTCTTCAACTTGGATCAGCCCCGCCAAGGCCAGTCCTTCAAAACCAGAAGGTGGGCTGCTTCCACCGCATTGAATAGGTAAAGAAACAATGAAAGTAGTGGTATTTCACGGGCGCCAAAGGTTATGCTGTATATTGTGCAACTGCTTTATGAAATGCTGAGGTAGTAATTTTTGAATAACTTTACATGTATACCATAAATGTAGGAATGTGAAATGTACACTGTTTGCTGTAACTCTGGCAAATATTGTTTCCAAGTTTATCCTGATAATTATAGTAGTAGCTGTAGTGTTTCCTCACAATCCTTATACATCTAAGAAAAGCTCAATTTGCAATTGTGTGTGTAAAATTTTTGTCAAATTATCACCGCCATCAGCTTTTTTTCAGAATTTGCAACTGTAGCAGCTAATTAAATACTACATCAGACATTGCCACACAATTCTACAAAATATCCTAGCGTTATAAATGCCATCTGTAACACCATCCAAAATATTGCTAAATTTATGGTATTGTTAAAATTACTATCTCAACATCAGAGTTTCTGTGCAAATCTTCTAACCATTACAGCCAAGAATTAATGTTACAACTGGAAAGCTAATTAAACATTGATTATATCAGGAAAAAAAGATCTAGAGAATATCCTAAACATGTATGCACACTGGAACAATGGCTAAAATATTGCCATATTTGCAGTGTAAAGTTACCGTTAGGATTACTACATCAACATCAGAGAGGTTTTGTGAAAATCTTCTAAATTTTACAGCCAAAGATTAACGTTACAACTGGCAAGCTAATTAAACAGTACATCAGAGATTCTATCTGAACAGTATCTGGAAATATCCAGGCCATTTCCCGTTACGAATACCATCTGGAACAGTCCCTGAAATATTTCCATATTTAGGTGTAAAGGTACCGTTAAAATTACTACCTCAACATCAGAGAGTTTCTGTAAATAATAATAATAATATACTCATGTTGCTGCCGTAGCGCTTACGCCATTGACCACGCACCCACAGACGCAGGCGGAGCTTGTAAGACCTCCAGTCAGAGGACAAGAGCAAGAACAACCAGAGACCACACAATCCTGATCACCATACAATTCCTTAATTCAACCATTAAATTATTTCTAATGCTGTCATATGCTGGACACTCCCAGAGAACATGTACCACACTCTCACATTCACCCCTGCATAATTTACACTGCCTATCATCATTTTTACCCCTATGTCTTCCTAACTCTTCATCAAAACCCTTGTACTACATTAATCAACTTTTGTAAATCCTCCGCATTAGTAGTTAAACCAACAAAATCATCTGCAAACATTAGTCCCCCAACCTTAACATCATTCTTAATGATTATACCAAGCCCAGCTTTCTCAACCTCATCTAGTAACTGATTAATAAAAATGGAAAATAGGATAGGCGATAGACTACAACCCTGTGCTACCCCCTGGCTTATATCAAATGGTTTGGATTTTTCCCCCTCCAGTAAAACAGCACTCTCTGTAATGTCATACATCTTCTTAATAACTCTCCACATCCTACCCCTAACACCCAATTCCCACAACCTAAACCATAAACCATCGTGCCAAACCGTATCAAAAGCCTTCTGGATGTCTAAGAAAAAAGCATAAGTGTGTTTTCCTTCTCTTATTCTGCAAACTCTTCAGCATTTTACAGGCAAGGATTAACGTTACAACTGGTGAGCTAATTAAACATTACATCAGAGATGCTCTCTGAAAAATATCTGCAACATGCCCAAGAAATTTACCGTTATGAATGCCATCTGGAACATTGCCTAAAATTATTGCCATATTGACGGTGTAAAGTTACCGTTAGAATTACTACCTCAACCTCAGATGTAAAAATCTTCAAAACTTTACAGGCCAAGATTAACGTTACAGTTTGCGAGCGAATTAAATATTACATCAGAGATTCTATATGAAACATATCTGAAAAATGCCCTAGAAACTTACCGTCATAGATGCAATCAGGAATATTGGCTCAAATATTAACACTGCAAAGTTACCGTTAAAATTACTACAATAACATCAGAGAGGTTCTGTGAAAATATTCTAAACTTTACAGGCAAAGATTAACGTTACAACTGGAGAGCTAATTAAATATTACATCAGAGATTCTATCTGAAACGCATCTTGAAAATACCCTAGATATTTACCGTCATAAAATGCTATCAGGAGTATTGGCTAAAATATATACATATTTTCGGAGTAAAGTTACCGTTAGAATTACTACCTCAACATCAGAGTTTCTGTGAAAATCTTCCAAATTTTACAGCCAAGGATTAACGTTACAACTGGCGAGTTAATTAAATATTGCACCAGAGATTCTATCTGAAAAGTATCTGAAAAATACCCAGGACATTTAGCATAAATGCCGTCTGGAACATTGGCTAAAATATTGCCATATTTGCGGTGTAAAGTTACCGTTAGAATTACTACCTCACCATCAGAGAGTTTCTGTGAAAATCTTCTAAACCTGCAGGCAAGGACTAACGTTACAACTGGCAATCACGCACTCAGGTGTTAATTAAGGTGTGGGCTCTCACTCCATCACTCTTCAACACATCTAGAGAAGTTGCAATTGTACAGGTCAATCATGTCAGTGTAAATGAGACACATGCATGGATGGATAGAACACAAAATTAATATTCACATAGCAAGTACTATACATGACGTAGTATTAGTCCAGCGGCTGCCACCTGACATATGTTTGTGATCTTCACTGCCATCAGAATTATTTACTCCTTACCTAGTAAAAACAAGAAGATATAGCTAACCATCGTCTGCATACAGCCAAGCCTTAATTATAAAGCATTACTGGATCACGAAATTCTTTACCTTAGTGCCGTAGCGCCCTGCAGGTATATAAATACAATTTTTAGCTAACTACCTCTGTATTGAGAGTCAAATTACTCGCAGGTGCGTGCATGACTATTGCTAGCACTTTTCTTACAATTTCAGTGAGACGGTTTAACTCATTAGCGTCTCAAACACAGGTGTGAGACACACCCCCTGGTTGGCAAAAGCGTTCCGTGTCATTGAAGATAGTAGCGAGTTGCTGCGCTATTGCATGTAGAAATCGCTTTAGTCAGCGATCTGGACTTAGTTTTTTTCGCTTTTCCAGTTGCTCCCGAAAACAGGAGAAGAATTTAGATCGGTGTTGACGGAAGAAAAGGTTGGATGCCTGCAAAGCACTCCAGGATAGGTGGTGACCACTTTGTGTCTGGTACGTGCTAGATAGGGGTCGGATAGGGCTACTATTATCATTACTAAGCATGTTTTTTGTACACAGGAAAACTGGCAGACAATGCCAGCGTTTAGACTTCTATCAAGTGTTTATTACGCTATCCTACTTGTAGTTCAGGAGGCAACAAACACTTTGTAGCAGTCTACCTGCAGGTCGTTGTCTGCCAGCTTTCCTGCGTACAACAAACATGCTTAGTAATGATAATAGTAGGCCTGCCTGACCCCTATCTAGGACAGAAGCAGAACAGTGCACGTACCGGACACAAAACGGTTGCCATGTATCCTGGAGTATTTTGCAGACATCCAGCCTTTCCTTCTCTCAACAACGATCCATTTCCTTCTCTTTTCGGGAGCAACTGGAAAAGCAAAAAAAAATAAGTCCAGACCGCTTACTAAAGTGATTTCTACACACAATAGCGCAGCAATTCACTACCATCTTCAATGGCAATGAACGCTTTTGACAATCAGGGGGCGTGTCTCACACCCGCTAATGAGTTAAACGGTCTCACATATAGGAGAGCGTTACTTCCTAGTCTAACTGCTGCATGTGCATTATCATAGATAGTAGAGCAGAAGGACTCTACTACATGTATCTATGATATCATATACACAACGTTTAAAGGGTGTCAGTCACCAAGAGAGAAAACGTTCAGACTCCCCTGTGTAACTTTTTTCGGTGTGTAAGACAAGTATAAGTTACACTTATGGGACATGAAAGAAAATATATTAGTACTCGGTACTCGACTCAGTCCACACTGCAATATCAGCAGCTGCTTTGTTGTTACAATGAACAAAACAACTCCAACAGGGTATTGAATTTGGAAATTATGAAATTTTTGGCAACTAAATTAGATTTCCACCAACTATTGTCATCACAACCTCAATATATACAGTGCTTACAAAGTCATACTCACATACTCTCTGTCCAACTTATACCCACGATTCCCGAATGCATCTATGTAGCAGTTGAGGCATCTATATAACGCAATGTAAGTTAACTTACAAAGCTTTGTTGCCTAGACGGCGAAAGAGTGGTAGGTAACGATGGTAATTCTGTTTGCACAAGTTCTGATCGCTAACTGGAAGCGCACTACGAATTGCTGCGTCAGCACTTTCGCTGGAAGCTGAGACTGTCTAGCCAAGCTGATCCATTCTACAGCTGCATTGAGCTTAGACTGACCTGTTGCTGAGCACAACCTTCAGTTGGATGATTTATGTATAAAAAAAACGACTGGTTTTTAGATATCAGTCTTGTTACAGGAAACTAGCTGGACAGACTACAGTACTAGTGGCAATACTAGTGAAGTAGAACCAAAATGTTAAATAATTCCAGACTTTGGCATCCAGCAGTTCATATTCGCAAAGCTGCCAAACTGCTTTAAATTCTCTGCATGTTCAAACACATTGTATGCATATTCTTACTGTGCACAAATATGTGCATTAAAATGGCCAAATCAATTAGTAATTGAAGCGGTATACATGGTCCTAGCACAAATCCAAGAGCTACCAACGGCTCCAAAAGACATCAGATGGCTTCGAAAAGATATCGGCATCAATTTAGCCAGATAGCTAGGCGTCCTGGTAAAGCTAAAGCAAGGTACTATGAAAATTGGTAGTTATCTTAACCTAGCAGCAACACGTACCTACTATCACTGTTGGCAGAAATCGTATTTTGTGACATAGTGTCAAAATGTTTGTGACAAAGCACTAGTGGCTGCCCCAGCTCGACTGCAGTGCCATAAGGAATTAATGGCTATAATGCTCTACACATCCAGAGCCAAAATCCAAAGTGTAGAAACAAGCCTGCATGTACATGTATTGGGAGGCATACTATTAAGTCCTTCGAAGACTTTCTCAGACTGCCAGACCATGGCTACAAAGGCTATACGTATACAGGGATGTAGGACTTGTGGCTAATCTTGGAGTATCGTAGGAAGCAGTATATGAATAAGGCTGTGTAGCTATACAGGCACTACCTGACAGTAATATTTTTTTACCTACTCAAGTTCTGTATATGGGCCTACTAATTGCCCTTGGCAATAGAAGCCTACAAATACACCCACATAAGTAGCTGCTATATATGGTAAGCCTGACTGTTATGATAACAGTGTTTATGTTGTGATAACAGTGTTTATGTTATGATAACAGTGCTTATGTCTAGAACAGATACATGTACGTAAGACTATCATGCTCCAATATGTACACACTATTCTTTCCTAAAAATCACTTCCTAAAAATTATTCACTCAAAATTATCCTCCCAAATGTTATGAAAATTGTATGTGACAAGCATGTGTGCATGGACATCATGCTCCAACTTCCAAGTCAAAACTAGTCAGTGCTTTTTGTAATGTAACATGATTAAGTGATACTTCTATGCAGTCCTATCTATACGCTCCTGCCATTAATTGTTATAGCTTATGGTTGAACTCCTGTCTACACGCAAGGCCCGGACCGTACCCATGCATCAAAAAATACTTTTATCTTGGATTTTTCCCCGCATTATTCTTGGTATGGAAAAGGCTCTACTATTATCTAAATGGATGGGAAGTATGCTTTTAAGAAATAATACCACTAATTGCTGGCTACACCACTGCTAGTATAGTGCATGAGTGTATCGCAGAGATGGTTACTAGCCTTGTATGCAGTCTGCACTCCCTTTTTTTCCCCCCGGATGTTGTGGCTTTTTTTACAACATGCAGAAAAAAGCTGGGAGTGGAGACTGGGAACAAGGCTAGATGGTTACAGCATACCATAGTTATTATATTGACTACTTTGAGTGCCATGACCTTTTTGCACAATGAAGTGAGATGCATATGGTGTGAGACTGGGAGGAACTGCTGTGAAGAAAAACGAGAGGGACAGTCTGCAAAGGACTACTTATTAATATTAATTCTCATATTAATCAATATTGTAGCAAAATACTTCTGTAGAGGTGGCTGTTTCACTACTGCAAGGCATAGTGAATATAAGTGTTGTCATTGTAAGCAAGGAAATCCAGTCTTGTGTATCACATTCAATTAGACTTGAACTGTGCACACCAAGTGTGGAGATATAGCTATCACGGTAAGATTAAACAGTCCACACTATCCTCAGCTACTGTAAAGGCTTGTCCTTGTTTGTACTGACACACAAAGCTGAAAGAAAGCCAACCCAAACTAGCAGGAGGCGTTTCAGTCAGCAATGTATGACAGAGCACAAGAGTACTTTCCTTGCTCCCACTCGTCAGTGACAAGTTCAAAGATCAGGCTACAATCGTCAAGGGCACAAAGGTATGCCGTGGCCACGACGTGAAGAGCCCTGTAGGCCTTCGCTGTGACAAAATCACCGCGAAGGCATGCAACGGTCAGTCAATTACTCTTGCAGCGGGCGGAAAGCACAATAGATTAATTATTATAAATAGCAATAAAGTATAACTTCCGGCTATGAATCTCGTCCACTCGGCCACGCGGTAAAAATGGCGACTGTTGCGATCGAACAGAAAGAGAGGTGGCCCCAGTACAGCAAGAGAAAGCAGAAAGATAAAAAAGTGGCTCATTTGAAGTTCCAGAATACTGATTGTCTTCCTTTAGGCACAGTTCATTAGACATTACAGTACATTATATTATTTAAAACCTTTTTTCCTCTCACTTGGCACTGTAATTTGGTGGATTTTGGCGTAAATAACAGAAGCATTCTGAGAATCATTTAAACTTGACGGCTATGATTCACTCTGCCAATTTGCTAAAACATATTGCCATCTATGGGAAGTTTCCCACCAACACCTGCGCAAATATATGTAAGTCTTGTTGTGACGAGCATGAGCAAGCCCCACACTAGTGATGTGAACGTGGCATCATCATGGTGTATACATCATTCTGCATATTCAGCAGCTGAAAAACTAGCCTCGTACCCAGGGCACACCCCCCTCTCCCCGAAAGCGTGGCTTGGTATCCACTGTTTGCGCATGAGCTTAATTTCCCATAATTCTGGAAATTTAGGATATTGCCGTTCGTGTCTGCGTATGATTACGTCACATTCACTTACAAATCCGCAAATGCTTCAGTGTCACAAATTTGTACATGTAAGTGAAGGCAGGAGGCTTTCAAGCCTGCCACACTGGTTTTTCGCAAGGGAGATACTTGGAAAGTGATTGATTGGTAGTTCCAATTTTCAATCCCGTTTGCTACTGAAAAGCCTAGAAGGCCACATTTGAGATTAAATATCGAGCAGCTCACAATCACTGCCAAGACAGAGGTGCTTCCAAATTTCTGTGGTAAGATAGCTACCATAATTGTAGCGGATAGAAATTACAGGTTCTTTACCATTCTAGACTGGTTTGAGAGCCGTAGAAAGTCAGAATCAAGGTTGATTTCCAATTCTCTGCGTACTGTATACGTATACTGCCACCCTACTATTCCTTGCCATCTGACTGACATCGTTTACGAATAATTTTACTGACCCTTTTTCCCACATTTAGCAATTTATTTGCATGTACGCGAACAGTGGATACCAGGCCATAAATTTTCAGGGAGGATGTGGCCTGGGGACAAGGCTACCAAGAATACATGTACTTGTCATTATTGTATCCATCTACTTAGCAGACGTTATTCAGTGTATAATAGCTCACAAACGACATGGGGAAGTCCCGGAAAATAGTGCTAAAATTAACGTATTAACTTATTGTGACATCGCCATTCACTAAGGGGATGTCCCTGAAGTGAACTCTTCCGGTAGAATCGGGATTGTTTCTATGCCTACCTATTGCAATCCAATTATCCTCATTGTCTTTCCGTATGCTCACCTAATTAACATACTACAATTCACAATGGCATCAAACTACTTCACCGTCTTTGAATTTGCAGCGCGAATGCATAAGGCTTTAGCGATGACAACAGAGGAGAGCTACCCTGTTTCCAGGTCACCAACAAGTTACACTGCGGCAGGAGAGGGAAGAGGGCTAGAGCTACGAGAGCTGCCCCATACCGGTGCTGGTTACCTCGCTCATACTCACCCCATAATGGTTCTGCATTCACTTAGTTATTATCATTATTAGGGTACGTACGTCGTTCTGCATATTCTATGCCTATACCTATCTTCAATGTATTGCAATCTCATTGCTTTTCTGCATATTGTATGATCACCTAATTTTATGTACTGCAATCATTTTGTCTCACTTTCAATAATGGTATCAATGTAGAGTTACCTCTTCTCTGTCTTCGAACTTGCAGCGTGAATGAGGATTCAGAAACACTGACAGAGGAGAGTTACCGTGTCTCCAGGTCACCAACAAGCCACACTGCAGCAGGAGAGGAAAGAGGGCTAGAGCTATGAGAGCTGCCACATACCATCAGCCACCTTGCTCACACTCACCCCATAATGCTCTACATTCACCTTGTTATGAGAATCCAATGAAAACTTATATCCTACTACAAATATAGCTTATAATGTGACAATTCAAATGGCACTATTTTTCTGAGATACATGTAGGTACAAGGTCTCTCTACCTATTTTATTTGAAGCTACTCTAGGTCTTGACTGTCATTTTGATGACAATAGCTTTTTATACCTCTACTACTGTGTCATGCCAGTGCTCCTGGTCCAACCATGATGGCAATGTACCGCTTGCTTGTTACTTTTGTGAGGTCTGTGTACATACACCTCAGCAATCCAAGTAGTACTTCTTAATGGCAAGCATGCCACAACCATGTGATACGAATCAATTTTGAAGACTGTAACAACCTCATTGATAAGCCTATTGCACAATTTCTTCGTTCATGCAGGACATCACGTAATTGACTGCATTTATCGAACCAGTATAAGCGTGCACAAGAATTTATATCAAGGGTGAGTGCATTTAGGCCATACCAATTTACTTCACGGAAGGAGCAATTTGAGGGTGTGACCCGGGTGGCTGAATTATATATGTAAATGTACGTATGATAGCTGTCAAGATTGTCACGGTTATTACCGTGATGGCCACTACCGTCAACGTCACCGTCATCACCATGGTAAATCACCAACACAAACTGGAACATTTTCAAGCTGTCACTTGTTTCAGCTGCTAGTGGCTTATGTTATCACTAATGATGTCATCGTTTTCCATCACGTGATCTAAGCTATGCCTACAATCATAAATCACTTTGGCCAAAAATTGACCCGCCGTACTCGTAAAGCAAAATATCAAATTGATAGTGAAAAGTGAGAAATGTTTATGTTTAGTACAAACTCCTTGATACACAACACCTGGTGTATCGCTAGCTATGACTTAAAGACCTTCTGTGATCTAGCAAGGGAGCATTTTTATGTGCTCTCTGGGTTAAGTTGCTAGCTATAATGTACCCTAGATACTACGTCTGTTTCAGATGTACAGTAGCTACGTGTATGTGCACTTACCCGAGCCTCATCGCGTGAGACGGCAGGATCCGAAGTTTCTGCCCTTACGGCTCTTGGTGGAAGTTAAGTCGGAAGCCTTCACCAGGGGTAAGGTAGATATGTAGCTTGAATGTTGGTAGACAACACTGTTGTCTACCAGACGTACGTACGTGGGGCGTGGCCATGGTTATTTCGATTGGTGTTCGTCCAATTTTCGGTTCAACAATGGCAGAGAGGCTGAGCAGTTTTCAAATAGGCCTCCTTTATAGCTGGTAAAGCTTTTGGTACCGCGCGGGGCGCGGCCATGTTATTTCAGGAGTCAACCGTGCCACCTTCATAGTAGTAACCGGCGCCACATCTGTAACCTACTGAGGTTCAGTATAGAAAGTGGCGAGATAAACATGACCATGGTAACACAACTCAACTTAACTCATAAGGCCTAAGTTAGCTTCCTGTAAAGGCTAACTTTTATTAACTTTTATTGGTTAAAATATAAGTTTAACGCTATCTTCATACCAAAAATGTAGCAAACATAAGTTATGTACACGTTAGTGTCTGAAACAATAATTTTGCTTCAGAATCTTACAAACGTCTGATATGATATTTAATTAGCCTCACAATTTCCACGGATGGTATTTTTTATAACGTTATCCCTTAGCTGTAAATTTGAGGTCGTTATTTTAATGGTAACATGTATAGCTACAGCAAAAGTTGCAAAATAAAGTGGCGTGTACGTTGGTTTCCGAGTTGATACTTAAAACACTAGGTATTTAGCTTTAGAACCTTACGTATACATGTATTTGAATAATTTGTGATATTCATACATTAGACCAACTAGGAGGTGTCCCTACTCCAACTTAGGTTGTCATTGCAATAATAGAACGTTTAACCACCTCAAGTAGCTACCATGTGTGAATCAAGAAAATGTGTCATACCATCAATAAGACAGTATGGTAATAAAAATAATAAAGTTAGCCGTTACAGTTTGTGCATGAAGCTAACTTAGGCCTTATGAGTTAAGTTATGTTGTCAGGTTTATCTCACCACTGTCTATACTGAACCTCAGTAGGTTACAGATGAGGCATCGATCACTACTTTGAAGGTGGCACAATACAGTTCTGACATGGCACTGATCACTACTATGTGAATGAACCTCAAAATTTATTAATAGTACATCGTAGGTACAATGTACCAAGGGGCTCAGGCAAGCATCATAATCAAGAAGGACATCTAGGGGATGTTGCTGGTCCGGGCTCCCTCCTTATGAGGCTAAGCTAGCCTTGTCTTGCAGTTCAAGTTGCCAATGACAATAGCAGAGGAGCAGCTACAGAGTATGCGTAATCTAGAGTTGGTCACCACTTGCAATTGCATGATCAGAATTAGCTTAAACCTGCCCAAATATGCTTCCATATTTCTTTACCACTCTTAATCCACAACCATGCATGTACCTGATCTACTACAGTTTTGAGCCTGGAGGGTATTGTATAATGAACTATCCTAAAAAGGCATATCATGTTTGCATTTTCATTTAGTGTGTCCATTCTGCCTTCTCTAAGCTCAAATTGAGCAAATCTTGATGACTCTCTTCTTGTTTTGGACCATCTGGCCATGTGTCTTCCTATTATCGCGGCATCCCTATCTGTTCTTTTCACAGCTATCATTCATTATTCCTTTATGCCTAGAGATTATACTCTTGTACCCATCCCAAAGAGTGGGTAAGGCCCCCTGCAATGTTAGGCTTTGGCTGTAAAAGTTGTACTTACTGTGCTGCTAAATTTCTAGCAGAATGAGTTTACATAATTATATTATTCATTTAGATGGAAACATGCATACAAGTCTGTGGTATTAACATTTGGATAGACGATGCATAGATTTTTATATTAGAACCTGTAAAGTCATGTATAGCTGCTGCTAGCTGTGCATGACTTTGTTGTAAACATGGCAGTATTTTGAGTATGTTTATTAGATAGCTCATCACATGGTTTTAGGGTATCTCATTAATTATCCATGAGCATTACTACCATAGTTTACTAATGTATTCTCACAGTCAATTTTTTTGCCTCTTCCTCTCATGGGAAGATCATGGGAGAATAGCAATGGCACCATCAACACAGCTGGGGGGGGGGGCATGCACAGGGAGGGATGCCCAACAGTAAGCCTCTAAAGAAAAAGTCAAGGTCAAGCTATTGGCTATACATGGAGGCTTTGTGCATGTGCATGATGATCCCCTCCCAATCTGCAAATCCCATTTCAAAGCCAGGCCTGAACAGCCAGCTCAGGCTATTGAACCTGATAAGGCAATCTACTGCCTCTGTCTTATTATTGCATAATATTTAAGATAGGGTCATGCTATAACTATGCTAGGATTGTTTTTGGTTATTTTGTGAAAAGCATATTTAATCTATCTGCTACTGTGCATTGGTTTTACACTACATGATTTGCTAGTTACTGGCATGCATACACTTGTTGCATACTGGGCTGGTACACTATCCTTGAAACTACCTGCAGGATTCATAATTATATTACCTGGAATTGGCCTTCTAAGTCTTACTGAACATCAGGTGAAGCAAATGTCACCGCTATAATTAACTGTATATGACGGTAAATGTCTTAGGTATTTTCCATACATTTTTCAGAGATAATGTCTGAAGCAGATTCTCTAACAAACCTTCCATAATACTTTTGTAACTTTCTCTTTGTGCTAGCCGTGTCATTTAGTGGCTGTGTGGGAAATTAGGAAAGTGCAGCAGGAGTGAGTTGAGCAAGGCTGCACGAGAGAAAGATATACAGTATGTTGCCGTTTAGAATGCCATCAATGCCTACTCTCAAATTCTACAAATTTACAGGAAAACTCTATCATTTTAATACATTCTCCTGTAAATTTGAAAACTTTCCAGGTAAATGCTATCGTTGCAATGCATTAATTAGCGCTAGCATGGTTGATTTAATTAGGCCCGTTTATATCATAACACTCTGCTGTAAATTTAGTAGATTTTACTATCTAATCTACCTTGGTATTTATATCACTTCTATTTAGTCAAATTATTTAAAAGAAAACTTCTTGATGTTGTTAAGCCGTAACTTTATCTAGTTTTCTGGATCCAATTTTGGTATCTGATTTTCTGACCTGGCGCTGTTGATTAGCCTGGAGATGTCTCACTACTAACCTGGGAGCAGGCTTTCTCGATAAAATTACGTATTAAGGGGAGCAATCTTTGAGCATTTGACATAGCAAGGAAACCAGTAGCTAGTACATAGCTAGGATGTTTCAGCTTGAGAGCATTCATCAGCTACGACACAACTCATTGTAATCGACTTGTCACTGACTCTTTGTGTGCCACAAGTGTGAAATAGTAATGGAACTTCATTGCGTGGTCACTTCCACTTAATTCTCATGTATT
The DNA here is from genome assembly GCA_963921505.1 of Phakellia ventilabrum. NCBI lineage: Eukaryota > Metazoa > Porifera > Demospongiae > Axinellida > Axinellidae > Phakellia > Phakellia ventilabrum. The sequence goes on along the minus strand of OY997398.1, from coordinate 3,237,863 downwards.
TATATGCTCCATACGTAAGTCTATCTGTTAGCCTTTAAAGTTACTGTAGTATTGTACCACATGCTATATTTGAAAGTAAAGTGTTAGAGATTTAGCCATACTCTCTTAAAATGGATATTCAGTAAATCAGCCTCATATATTGAACACTTACCAAACTGTACTCCTTGTATATAGCAAATTTATAATCCACATCCCCTTGTTCATAGCTATTTGGCACAATATAGTGCATAGGAATAATGCATTTATTATTCACAATTCCTAACTAAATATCACTAACACTCATTACACATTTCAAGTGCAAACATTTGTACTCCATGTTTGTACTCATTATTGAATTCTTGTCTGCTTTTCCACCAGTCAGTGGACATATTGAGGTTTCAATCATGCATACCTGATAAAACAGGGAAGTAAATTCCATAGTTGTCATAACAATGTGCATTTCTAACAGCAATATCAAATTTATGCGAGTCGATTAGTACTGTATACCTCTCACATACCATGCTATTAAATATGCTGAGATAAAACTAGTAAAATTACTGACTACCACAGTGCCCATTGACTCAAGTGGAACAACTACTGTGCCAGCTGTTGTACGAGTCGCTAGTCGTACTGATCTTGAGCTATTTACAGCACTTGGATCTTTTCCTGCCAACTGCACTGCCATTACTGACTCCATAAGATTCCGGATTCTTAATGGTAAGGGTCATTGTAAATCTTTTTGTTAAGGTGGCAATGGAGGATCGGCTAATTAGAGTATATGGTATGGAAATTATTATGGTGATGTAGCTAGAATGAAATTGGCCAAAAATTCAGCATAGCTTGCAATGGCATGCAGGTAAATATCACTACAGCAATATTAGTTTTACTTACATGCAGCGAGTGGAAAAGTGGACTGCGTTATCACAAAGTGTTTTTTTAATCATTTCTGCATTTGTGCTGTTTTAGAATCAGTATAATTTTAAACTAGGTGGTTAGCAACCACAAAGAACAGAAAATTGGAGGGGTGTTTCTTGAAAACCAGAACGTATTTAGGGAAAAAACAAGACTCTATGGTGTTGCAGAACCCAGTGAATTCTGAGTGTCCTGTAAGTTTCACAACTGTACGTACCGTATTCATTAAGAGAGGAGCTGTGCCACTTAAATCATTTGTAGCCGGATGTAACTGATGATGATGTCATCTTCACCCAGGCTATTGTCTTATTTCCTCAGGTACTAGGTATTGATTGTTAATAGTTCATAAACACCAAAAAATGTAGCTTTTTTCTAAGACTCCATTGCCAGAGTTCATCGCCGTGAGCGCATGTTTTGTTTGGGAAGACACCAGAGTATGGCCTCGGCTTCTCTGGTTCGGTCACGTCCGCTTGACCGTCAGCCAGTGGCCAGACCCAGTGCCCTTTGGGGCATGCTAAAGGTCTGGTCGAGTGCTGGTCGCTTCTTTCGGGAAGCCCGGTTGAGGTTGGTAAGAGTGGAAGGAAAACTTCCACCGTGGTCTCGGACGATATGGCCTAGGATCTGTCCGGGTTCCTCCCTTGATCCTTCCTCACAAAACCGGCTGATAGGAGACCAAGCAAGGGCATGTAGCCTCTGTTCCCATAGGTCTTCGGGGGAAATCCTGGTCAGTTGGCTGGCAGAGTGATGATCTGCCCAACCCTCTGGCAGTATAGCCTTGTGCCTTTTTACTGTCGGGGGGGGGGGGGGGGGGGATGCCTTAGGCTAGGTGGGAAGCACAGGGGTGTAAACTCCACCCCCTCACAAATAAAACTCTGTCATGGCATTGTCTCACCTCATAGAGTCAAGTATGTAAACTCCATTATGGTCGGAATAGAAAAAAGACGGCATACATTTTATTTCTGAGGCTGCTTCCAGACCAAATAACTAGTCCCCCTCCACCTAGCTCAAAATGTCAATGGCAATCTGAGCTAGTAGCCACTGCTGGGGGCCAACTAAAGAAAGTAATCTCACACCCTGTCCTGCCAGCCAGATGCCTATAAACACATGTATTTGCAAGGCCAGTGACTCCTAAGAGCTAAAGTACATGTTGCCAGGGGTGCCACAATATCTGGCCCAAACTTGCCAGCAGACCACTCATGACAAGGGGGAGGTGCAGAGTGTTGGGAGAAAGAAGGGAATAGGAAGGATATTCATTTCTTTGTCGGCCATGAGTAATAGCTCTATTTGTAACTGGAAACTTTGTTACCAGCCAGGCACACACACAGCACACACTCTGCTGGTATACCAAGATTGCTTTACGTTCCTGAGGCTTGCATCTATTGTGCTAAAATATTCTGGTATTATGCCATTCTATTCTTCAATTCACTTATCATTCACTGGCCTGTTATCGATGCTATTTTGCTTAATACTATGCTCAAACGCTAATGCACTTATGTGCTAGTTATGATCTCTTAGGCTTCTGATAGCAACATAGGATTGATTTCATTACATTCACTACAATTCCAAAGATCTAACTGTCTCTACCGCTAACTAGGAGTTTGTTAAAGTCCACAATATAAGCATCTGACATTGGTTGCTATCACACCCGTATAATGCTTTCTCTCTGCAAACTACGGGAAGTTTGGAGCCTGAGTAGGCTAAGATATCGTCACGTCAACTTAGTTTTAAGTTACATAGACAACGACAAAGTGATAGATAGCAATGATAATCCTAGATGTGGCTAGAAGCACACTGCAAAATTGTTGAGCCAACACTTTCCACTGTAAGCCGTGCAAGATCTAGAGCGAGATGAAAGCTGATCCGTTCTAAAGGTGCTGAACTGACCTGTTGCCAAGTACAACCTTCAGTCGGATGATTTATGTGAAAATACTGGCTGATATTAAAGGAACACACGAGCATAATTTGCCATTGACAAAAGAATATTCCTATGCTTGCTCTTGGTAGACTTACTATATTCTACTTTACTGCAACCTACATAATCCATAGCTTCATTACACAGACCGACAACAGTCACTCCTAGATCCTCTCCTCTCGTGCCAGATAATTGGTATAGATGGTATTAGGTAATGCTCACATGCTATGGTGGGAATCAGCCGGGAAGCCAAACGAAGGTAATGACCAAGTACAGTTATTATTAAGTGTCCTTGGTAAGTACAAAACCAGGTAGCGGGTAGCTGGGGTGGTCACTCCTACAGGCACTGCAGTCACTGCTAAGAGCTAAGATCAGGGTCAACAGGTCGATGGGTATCTGTTTAATAGTCTCGCGTGGCCAGACTCTCGACGGAAAAGTGAGAGTCTGGTCCACTGCCCATATAGCTATAACTTGTTCTGACACCCACCCCAGTTGGGGTGGGCGATAAGTATGTGCAAACCGCAGCATTTATAACTCTTATTATAAGGCGTTACGTAAACAGTCCCGCTACTGTCTTGAGTCTTAACGCCTTGTAATAAACACGACATACTATAAACGCTTTGGTTCGCATATACTTATCGCCCACCCCAGTCTGGCCACGCGAGACTAGGTATCTGTCATCATGTCTTTATGCTGGATTTCTCGCAATTGACAAATGCTGAAGGTACCAAACTTGATGCATAGGACAAGGATCACGGTCTCTATGCTCTGATGGGTTGTTTTTGTCGTTTATGGTGTTAGGTCGACGATAAGTGTGCATATGGCTGGATCGATGATACCCAAGATTTCTTGCAAACAACAAGTGCTGTTGGCACCAAATGTGATATGAAGGATGAGTGTCAGGGTCTCTATCTTCTGATCGGTTATTCTTATCGCCGATAGTGTTAGGTGGACGAGAGTTTCTAGAAATTTTTGCCAAATTTGCAGCTGAGGGCTAACGTTATTATACCATCCTTGGTAATTGTGAAGCTGATTAAATATCACAACCTTCTGATGCAAAATTTATCGTTGGATCGTTGCTCCAAAATTTATCACTGTTTCAGACATTGAGTTTACAAATCTATGAGCACCCCCGGTATCAGAACAGCTTGCGTGAACGCAAAGTTTTGAACCCTAGAAGTTACCCAGTTCCCGAAGTTAATTACCTTCAAAACCTGAACGGTCTCGCAAACCAGCCCACTTACGTTCCACAGCACTTTCAGTACTCTTCCTAGCACCAATACCGAAAGTTATGTGCTGCGGAACCAGGGATAATATATTACATGTGATGTCCTGCTTAACATTTTGCCTGCCAATGACGCATTTTTGCGTCATTGGATCGTTATGTGTTGTGTAAGCCTATCGTTGAACGTGCCTCATGTATTAATGTATTAATAAGCCTCATGTATTAATAAGCCTCATACAACTAGGCCTTTGAGAACATAGTATTAATACTTGTGTATCCATATGCATGGCATATTTGACAAGATCAGGTACACAGGAGAGGTTAGATCCAACACCTACCTCCTTCAGCGTCTCTCAGTTGCCATTCAGAGGGGAAATGCTGCATCTGTTCTGGGCACCATCAGCCCTTCGGCTGACCTCGAGGACTTTTTCTAGACTCGACTGTTTGCTAATTTATTATATTTATTTTTTTGTTGTTGTTTTTGTTGGTTTTTTTTGTATGTAGTGTTTGTTTAAAACTTTTTTTCCTCAATATATAATTTGTTTTAATAATTCTATTTCTATATTTTTTATATTTACATTTCCTTTTTTTTTTAATTAGTATATATTGCTACTGTCGTTAATTTGTCATTGCCTTTTTTTTTTTTTTTGCCTTGCCTTGGTTTTCAATTGCTAGAAGGTAGTCTATGCCTAGACCCTCCATATACCCCACAACACCACCACCACCACCACTACTACCACCTCCCTCCTGCATCTGTGGGTGTGTGATCAATGGCCTAAGTGCTGCAATAATTTACGTTCTTCATTATTTTCAGTTCATGAACTGACGGCTACTCAGGACCAGATAGCAAGCTGGTGTCAAGGAGGTGGCCATGAATTCTGTGAGACAATGGTGTTTGACAAACTGGAAGTCTTCACCAATGACAGCTCAGGGCTTAGGACATTGTAATGAGGCCTGTAACGACTAGCAACATGGAGGAAAGTATAGCAGATACTAAGCCCTATGTTATAGATATAATTGTGTATAGAGTGGCATGAAGCAGTGTGAATCTATCGCTAACTACTGTTATATTATTGTGTAGTATTGTACCAGCATACATGTACCTCTTGATTAAGCGGAAATCTAACTATGTACCTGAGCTTCAATTTTCTTGGTCTCGTGCACCGACAGCCCATCACTCCTGCTAGGTTAACAAATAATTATCAAACTGACAAATCTGAATCTCAGTTCTAAACTTTAGTAGACTACTCTAGGCTCAAATCCGGGACATAGTACGCACATCTGAGGATCGAAAGAGAGCAGCAGAGGGAAGTGGGATCATAAGTATGTGATGGTAGCCACTATATTCAAACATCAGGGTGCTCCAGGCTCTTAGAGCAAGGCTAAAAATCAACACAGCGTATCAGCTTTATACATAAAGTTATGATCATAGAAGAGATTCCAAAACATTGTCCTTACCATTTAGTAACATTAGCCCTTAGGGTAAGATTTCATGATATTCGTATACTGCAAATATGATATACAGTAATATTTTAGGGGAAATTCGCACTTGTGTCTGAGCTGGCGTTATAAAGGCAACTTTCTAGGGAATTTTCAAGTTAATGTCCGGGGTTATATTAGTCTGTCTGCAGTCTATTGATGCCACCTTCATGCCTTCATAGTAGCAATTGGCAAGGAGGTAAGCAGAGGTCTGATCACATCACGAGTCATACACATTTGGTTTGTAGAAACTCATCAGTGCCGCATCTATAACCTACTGAGGTTCAGTACAGAAAGTGGCGAGATGGACATGACCATGCTAACACAACTCATATGGCCTCATAAACTGTAAATGTAAACTTTTATTGGTTTGTACTACCATACTATCTGATATACATTTTCTTGATTCACAAATTGGTCTTCAATCTGAGAAGGAGAGAAAGAGAATATGCAGGTACTTCAGTGTGTTGTCAAGTGATTAGCTAGTATTAAGCAATCTGACTGCACACGTACTTCAAGCTGTGGTGCTAGTGACTCCCTACTGGAAAATCAGCTAGGCTACCAGCTTGTAGCCTCATTTATATGCTGTCTTCCATGTAAAAAACAACAACAATTGTTCCATGACTCTCACTACATGTATATACATGCCACCTTCATAGTAGTGATCGGTGCCACATCTGTAACCTATACTGAGGTTTAGTATAGAAAGTGGCGTGATAAGCATGACCATGGTAACTTAACTCATAAGGCCTAAGTTAGCTTCATGCATAAACTGTAAAGGCTAACTTTATTATTTTTAATGCCATACTGTCTTATTAATGGTATGACACATTTTTTTGATTCACACATGGTACTTTGGATGGTTAAACGTTGTTTATTATTGACAACCTAAGTCGGGAGTAGGGACACCTCCTAGTTGGTCTAATGTATGAATATCACAAATTATTCAAATACATGCATACGTAAGGTTCTAAACCTAAACACGTAGTGTTTTAAGTGCCAACTCAGAAACCAACGTACATGCCACTTTATGCTGTAACTGTTGCTGTATACACGTTACCATTAAAGTAACTACCCTCAAAATTAATGTCAGGGCGGGTCTCTAGAAATTTAGCCAAATTTACAGCTAAGGGTAACGTCATAAAAAATACCATCCGTGGAAATCGTGAGGCTAATTAAATATCACATCAGACATTCGTAAGATTCTGTTCCAAATTTTTTTATTGTTTCAGACACCACCTTGTACTTATGTTTGCTACATTTTTGGTACGAAGATAGCGTTAAACTTGTTATTTTAACCAAAAAAAGTTAATCCTTTACATGAAGCTAACTTAGGCCTTATGAGTTAAGTTGAGTTGTGTTAGCATGATTCATAGGATAATAGAGGGCGTAGTTCTACGCGCTCTATTATCGCCACTTTCTGTATTGAACCTCAGTAGGTTACAGATGTGGAGCCGATCACTACTATGAAGGTGGCACGGATGACTCCTGAAATAACATGGCCGCGACCCACGCGGTACCAAAAGCTTTAGGCTACCAGCTGTAAAAGAGGCCTATTTGAAAATAGAGAAAAGTGCTCAGCCTCTCTGCCATTGTTGAACCAAAAATTGCACCAGCACGAACACCAATCCAGTGGCTAGAGCGCTAGCTGTGTTTACTTTGTGTTTTTTGTAATAGGCTGGTCTAGACTTGCACCTTGTCACAGCCATAAGCTACAGTGAACAGCAGTTATGCATGCTTCAAATAATGGGACAGCCGGTGGTACTGGTTTGTGGGGGATCCATCAAGTGTAGTGTGCATATGGTATTAGTCCAGTACCTCGCACTGTGACTGTCACCAGTATATAAGTTCCGGCTCTTTTGGACAATGACAGACCTACATGCATAGATTCTGTTAAAGTAATTTCTCTTCAACAGCTGGTAATAATTTCCCACTACAGTTCACCTGATTTATTATTTGCAATTCACCACACCCAGGAAACTGCTGTTGTTATACCAAGCGTGTGGTATGACAAAAACTCTTTCTACAGATTATGCCAATAGGTTGTGGTTTAGTCTAAAAATATAAATGCTAAGAAACCTTGTAAAATTAACAGCTGATGATTTTGATATTAATTAATTAACTACTAGCACTGTTTGTTAATTGGGCCCATCCACATGGTAACATCCTGCTATAATTTTTATTGTCTAGCCTACCCTGAACTTTGCAACAGTAATTAGAGAATTTCAGAGAAAATCTCCTGATGTTCAGTAAGACGTAGAAAGCCAATTTCATGTAATATAGTTATGAATCCTGCAGGTAGTACATGACTCGTTCGGTATGGACTTTCAAGGTTAGTGTACCAGCCCAGTATGCAACAAGCGCATGCATGCCAGCAACTAGCTTATCATGTAGTGTAAAACAAATGCACAGTGATTATATATGCTTTTCACAAAATGACCAAACATTATATCGCTTCCAGACCACCAATACCTGCCCCCCCCCCCAAATCAAAAATTGTCAATGGCAATCTGAGCTAGTAGCCACTACTGGGGGCCGACTACAGAAAGTAATCCCACGCCCAGTTTTGCCAGCCAGATGCCTATAAACACATGTACATACAAGGCCAGTGACTCCTAAGAGCTAAATTAAATATGCATATTGCCAGACATACCACAATATTTGCCCCAAAACTGTCAGCACACCACTGCATGACAAGGGGAAGGGTGCAGAATGTGGGGAGAAAGAAGGGAAAAGGAAGGATATTCAGTTCTTTGTCAGCCATGAGTAATATGGCTCTACCAGACTTCAGGCTGGATTTTACACACAAACAGCACTACACACGGCCTAAACAGCATCTTATAAAATAAAAAAGAGTGTTGAAAGTGAACATCAAAGTACCGCTCGACCACATCAAAGTGCCGAATTTGCCCTTGAAAGTGCCATCAAAGTGACACACCCCCGCTGTTGATTCTGGTTGCCGCCATAAATAGTGCAATGAATATCATTAACTTTACGTAGCTCACGTGACCTTGCTGACTGCTCATTAATTATTCATGAGCAGTTTTACGGGAGATTTTTTCAATTTCCCGGTGTATTGCGGAAGCCATAGAATCCTCACTAAACAGTTGTAGCAGAGATGTGTAGGCACTTATATTCCAGGTTTGAGAGCTTAATATTACACAGTGTAGAAGATAGAGCAAATTTCTCCAAAACCTACTGCAGCACCTCTGTTGTCTGACGTCATAGCTGCGCGTTGACGAGCCCGGCGCCCCACCTAAGCCGAAGTCGAAATGAGCGAGGAGCAGGAGAAAGCTCCGTTACTTCTTTCAGACAGTTTTCGGCCGGTAACGCCGGAGAATGGCAATGGTGGTGGCCCCTGTGGGTGCAGTTGTGCAAGATTACCTGCCATCTGTAGGAAAAAACAGCCAAGTGAACAGGTATTGTTCGTCAAGACTCCACCAAGCGTATTTAATACTGCATCACTTTAATTGTTAGATGGTTGGTAGTGTTTTTTTTTGTTTTGTTTTTTACCGCATGCAGCATTTAAATGCTGTATTTCCGTATTAAATCTTTCTGTGAAAGTAACCCCCACGTTGGTGTAAAAGATATAATGTACGTAGAGAGAGGTGCTGTTCTGCTTTGTGAACGAATACTGTTGCAAGGATAGGCTTCACTAGTCTTGCAAATAATGTGTAGTGGGTGAATGTGCACAACATGTACACCATGCATGTGAGTACAGCGATCCTACACAATTATGGTAGCTGTCATGCTAACATCACTCATGTAGCTACATTCTATAGGATTTCTGTAGCTAGACGCTGTTTTCATTTTCATTTACAATTGGGCATAGGTATCACTATGCTTTAATACATCTGCAAGGCTAGTACCTACTCCCACTTCTACACAGCAAGATGAAAACACCAATCTTGCTATTCTCATCATTATGCCCTATATGCTGTCCATGATGCAGACTATCCAAGCGTCCAAATGGGTGCACACTGGCTATGTGGAGATGTCCAGAAGTATACATTTCTTAATCTTGATTTTGTAATGCATTGCCTGAGTGCTTAAGTTGTAGTAATAAACATGTTTGGCAAGAAATTGGCAGAGGAATATGGTCCTTGGTCCTGTGGGGTTCAACTACATGTACAAATTGTGGTGTGCAAATTGTAAGCCCATGACCGGAGACCAAGCTTCCACATAAGTTTTGAAACTTAGAATTTAGGGCCCACACAGGTACCAGGGGGGGAAAACCTTGGTGAGAGAAGAGAAGAAGGTAAAAACGGTCAGGTTTGTCAATTTCTAAATGAGTGGGTGGGAGTGGTTGAAGTTTCAATCAGCGGACCTTTCAAACCTAATGCTAGCAAGCTGCGCATTTGCTTTTTGTTTGTTGGCTCGCAGGAAATACCGGTGCTGGCGCTTACTGTTTTTGCAGGCTGTTTGTCCACTGCTCTGTGGAATTTCCATTGTGCTGTTTGTCTGCCATACTTGTTCTTGGCAGACACTGCCTCAGTCGATTAACACCTGTTTATACATGCTATACACAGCCCACTAAAGTTCCTGCCCATTGACCTATGTACTCCCATCTCATGGAAATATTAGGCTTGCCTGTGACGGGGGAAGTGTTCCCTGCATGAATGTAGCTACCTATTAATTTTTTATGACCTGCAAGCAAGTAGTCTCCAACGATGCAAAGTGCTGTGCCCTACCCACTGCACATATCAGTCCATGGATACTAGAGAGCATACGCCTCTATTATCCATAAACCAGAAGGCTGTCTGAAGAAAGAAAAGCTGGGCTCCATTGATATCTAGTCCTGGCATTGCAGTTTAAAGATGGACCAATAGCCACACAGTACATTGCAATTCTTCTGTCCCTCAGGGCACATTCTCCTCCACTGTGGGAGTGATGCTGTCCATGCTGGGGAGTGTCGTGGGCACAGGAAACATCTGGAGGTTCCCCAGGATCTTGGCAAACCATGCAGACCAGGGAGGTGGGTAGCCTAGCTGGCTAGTTTCATGTACACTTTTCATTGAAGGTGCAGCGAGTATTCATCAGCTAGATTAGTAATAGACTATAATATAATAGTGAAGGAAGTAGATAGCCCTAAACTCCTCTTCCTCTCCTGTCCCTCTCTCCCTCCCTCCCTCTCCTTCCCTCCCACCCTCACTCCCATCCTCCCTCCCTCCCTCCCTCTCCTTCCCTCCCACCCTCACTCCCTTCTCCCCTCCACAGGTGCCCTCTCCTTTATACTTGTGTGGATATGCTTTCTCTGGCTGTTCTCCATCCCACTCATCATTCTACAATATGGTGTGGGTCGCTACACCAAGAAAAGTGTAATCGAGTCCTTTGGAACTCTTATTGGTCCATCCTACCGCTTCTTGGGGGGATTCCCTGTTGTGGTGAAAATCTGTATTGCGTAAGTGAGCCTAGCATATTCAATGTCACGTTTTGTCTGTATGTATGTATTATCCTTTGGTACGGTCTGTCACATATCACATATCATTTGCATTCAAAACAACATTCATACTGATCATTACAATATCATACTGGACACATATCCATGACTCGAAATGACTTAATGACACTGGCTCAAAGGTTAAACGATTGATCACTAACGCCACAAGGTCTGAAGAGCAGGCGTACTATCACATACCACCAGTTACCTCACTCATGCTCACTCCACAATGCTCTGCATTCACCAGTATATAATTTATTTTAGGGGTGAATATGCATGGTGACAACTGTGCTAAGCAGTACTCTAGATCTCTTCACACAGCACTGACAACACTGCTATATATGAATGATTGCACTCTCAAGCTCCACTCTTAATCATAACACAGCCTGTGTCAGTCACATATACATGGTGTGGAGTGGAGCCTGGGAACGAGGCTAGCACCACACTATAGCAAATGAGCTTCCCCCCCAAACACCCCCAGCTTCCCCTTCAAATTTTTTGGCCAATTGTAAATGTGCTGGCCATCTTAAATACGTAAAAGACTTAATATATGAGTAGTGAACTACAGGATTGTTAATTGAACTATTTTTGCAGCATATTGCATCAAGCATACACCTGTACCCCTATATCACTGATACAACAAGCGCGTAGGAAGCAGTTTGGAAGTGGGGAGGCCAAGGGGCTGCGAAGCGTGAAAATGTTTTGCATGTAGTTCTTTTATACCATCCAGGAAGCGTTCTGGCTGTTTTTCAGCTCTCCCGTCACAGAAAATACTACTGCATGATACTCATCACTCAAGTCGGAAAACTCGACGTCTAAGCACAAATTTAAATGTGTACAAGCGCACGTGAAGCACAGCATGACGCCTTGCTCTTCTAGATTCTACATAATGTAGCCATGACAGCGTTTAACAACCGTCTTCTTCCCAAATTCCCTCTTGGGAAAAGGAAAGGTCACGGTTGCAGCTTATGAATAATTAATATTTAGGCGAAAAGTGTAGCGGCCAAAGCCGCTACGGCCGCTATGGCTCCTACGCCACTGTACAATACTGTAGCCAATGGCAATCTGTAGCTGAAATGATTAATGTGAGTTTCAGAAATAACTACACAGCTGCCTATAAGTGTATACTAACTTCCTACCTGCAGGTAGTAAGCTGACCAGTATTCTATACTAACTTCCTACCTGCGTGTAAGAAGCTAGTGCCCAGTAGTCTGACTCCTATGGGCTCAAACTTGGACATGCATGGAGCTAGAACATAATTAATTGTTTTTGCCGCAATGTTACCTTATACGGCTATCATAGTGTCATTATATAGCTCATGGTCATGTTATGTCAAAGAGCTAGCTGTTAAAAAGTAAAATATCATTATATATGACTTGTGACTGCCTCCATACTACACAGATATAGCCAGCACGGTAAATAACTTCAACAGGGACTTAATGATGTAGCAAATCATTGTAAAATAATCGTGACGCTTCCTGGCTGCTGAAACAATAGGAATATTTTTTGTGGATAATCAGCTGCCCTCCCCCCGGTCATTCACCATTCACATAATAATTATGCAGTCAAAGAACATGTCATGCATGCAGAAGCTATGAATTATGATAACAACTATGTAGCCAAACACATGACAAACCAGAGGACAATCCACAGACAACAAACTAAATAGCATAAGCATATTATTTATTGTCTTAATTAAAGTGAAAGAACAAACATTAAATTTAATGGACGGGTTTGCTATTTCAGGTACTGACTGGATATTCTCCTTTGCAGGGGCTACTATGGAGTGCTGCTTGGTTGGTGTGGGTACTACTTCATATACACCTGTGTTAATGCCCTCCCTGACGACTATGAAATGTCCAAAAACACATGGAATAACCTACAGGTATGTGTGTGTGACTATTGGGAAGAATACCCATGCATACAAAGCTATGATGAGATCTGTGAAATCCAAGGGAACCCTAACCTCAAGAAGGCTCATCCCCATGGCTCCACTGCCCAGCATTTTTTGCACATTGGAAAATACAGGAAATTGCTGGCAAGTGGAACCTGGGCGTGAGGCTATACACTACCTACCTGTGAGCATTCACAGTATGCTATAACTTCATCAATACGAGAAAGAGAATAATGTAAGTAGTTCATGAAACACCTCCAAGGTAGACTTGAGGTATTTGAGGTACCGCACAATAATAGTAACCATAATTTTTTGTTAGACTGTACAGAAAGTGCATTGAAATTTCGGGTACCTAAAACCTGTCTATGGAATCTAACATCTCAGTGACTCTATGCCTATACCCACGTACAGGATAGCAACTGGCCAATTCTCTGTCATGGTCTTGGGGTGATAGCTGCTGGCCTGGCAGTCAGTCGTGGTGTCTCCACTATTGAGCCTGTTAACAACGTCATTGTTCCCGTTCTACTACTCATTCTCATATTCACTTTCTATTGGGCTCTCTACCTGCCCTTCGCCAGTGCAGGCATCACTCACATGTTTCATCCCTCTTGGTGTGAGTGTCATGTGATTGTCATGTGATTATATGGTGATACCAGGAATGCAAATTGACGAGAATTTCTTTGTTGTGCATATATACTTCCTTACTTTAGTAATTCGGTCCCTATTAATTATTAGACTAACACATCTCAGCCGCAAGTCTATTCTATGCCTTCCTGCTAATACATATGCAATCCAGCAGTTTGCTCCAATAATTAGATGACCCTCTGAGTGATCACTAAATGCCCACGAAAAATGCTGATGGTATAATTACTCACTATGCTAATGAATGTTATTATGTGTATGAGATGCTTGTTTTATCATACACGTAACTCACACAAATGTATAGGAGTCGGTGGGAAGCCTTATAGGTACACACACTTGATAAAAAGCCGTATCTTTACAAGTCACATGATCTGTATTTTTTTTACAGATTTCACCGAGTAAGAATTTTTGGTAAACACGAGACTGCCATATTATTTTCAGTATACTGTTTAGTTAGCTACTCTTGTGTAGTGAACCTTTCGCTATAGCTAGATCTTCTCTAATTTTCATAGTACAGAACTACTGCAAAACTTCACTCGTTTGTTGCTTTTGGCAGTGTTACTTGTGCTGCGCACTCATAATAATACCATGGGAACAAACTCGAGATATTTGGCAGTATAGCTTTGTACTATATGGTTATACTTATAATATAATTATACCTTTGGGTACTGCGTGTACATGCAACTAAATTTACCACCCTAGGCTACCAATAATCACTTTATTATGGTTGTATGCTGTAGACATGTGACGGTCTTATGATTACCTTTATTACTCCTTCAGCAAGCTTGAAGAACTCTAAGCTGTGGCTGGATGCTCTGGCTCAGAACGTATGGGACACAGGTCGGTAGTCTCCTGCAGTATGTACATGGAGACATGGATAATATAAACCGTAGTCTATGATGGAGATTAAAGTGGAACCTCTCTAATGCAGGCACCATTGGGACCCACTCGACATGTCCGGAATATCGAGGCACACACGATGGCTCATTTTGCGGCTACGGCTATGCAATGAGTTGTTTTTGTGGCTCTGGCTTGCTGCGATGGCTGGAGTAGACAATGCATAATGTCACCATGATTCTGGGAGTCGTGTCTTATGAAGAGACCTATAGTTTATATTAGAAGATAGACGTCCGCATTATCAAAGGAATTTTGTACAGTCAAGGTACTGGTGGGACTGGAAAACCTGTCTGCTTTATGAAATAGCAAGGTGTCCGCATTCAGGGAGTTTACTAGTATGTAACTTATTATAATGGAATTTCATTTGGGACCGCCCATTATGTCTGCATTACAGTAGGTGGCCACATCTTAGGGGTGTCCATAGACTGAGGGGTTCCACTGTAATTATTATCTCCACGACGAGTATGCTGAGGTGGGTTGACATCCCTAAAAGTTTAGCTCCAACAGGTGATTTAGGAGGTTTAGCAACTTCAAACACAGTACTAGCTATAGTAATGAAATTTACCATAATATCTTAGTATGTGAGACACAAAAGTGGTTCTTCTCTCAAATCAACTGTATTTGACAGACCAGCCTAACCCTAACCCTAACCTTGACCCTAACCCTAATCCTAATCCTGACCTAACCCTAATAATGTTCGTATGGTCCTTCAAGTATATATAGTTGACCCCTTTCTCTTGCATTTCCAGCTCTTTCTTATTGTCAGTGTCATCCACCTTTTTATATGGCAATGGATTACGCCCACAGCAAAGAGTTGTAGCGCGCCATTAAGTTTTGAAGCAGACCTTATTGCCAAAGAAGGTGGCTATACAAACGCAGCCACCACAGTCTGTGAAGAATCAGGATAGCCATAAACACATTTGGAGCATTTGGAGACCAGAGCTGAGGCCTTTGCTGCTGGGAACCAAAAATGGCAGTTAAACTGCGGTGCTTGAGCCTTATTGAGTATACTAGATTAATGGGACTGGCTCCACCTGAAAGACAAAAACCCACTGAATCTAACAATCCCATCACGTTTGAGCCTCAGAAGTTTGCATTTATAATAATATTATTACTGAAGTAGCCTCAAGTATAGCACTTATATGCAAGGGAGTATAAAGCCAGTGTGTATACTAGATGAAACCAATACTAATGCCTGCTGCTTCTGTCTTAATTTACAGCACATCCCGACTCTTCGCAAACTGTGGCAGCAGTGATTGTAGCCACCTTCTAGGGCGATAAGCTCTGCTGTAAACTTGCTGGCAAGATGCACTGCTATTGGCTCTTTGCAGAGCCATGACATCATAGCTTAAATAGTCTGTGTACATCTGCATGTGATTCCAACCTCCTCTGCCATTGCTGGTATACCATCTGGGGCATGGGGTACATGTATGTGTTCTTGGAGTTGTATACCTGCATTGGTAGCCATTCTCCTGTGTAGAGGAACTACAAGGAAAGTGCTGGTTTTCATTACAAGCATGTGTAAGGACAATAAACCACACCCTCTCTCACCCAGGGGCTACCGGCTGCGTCCTACTGACCTATGCCACCTACATGAAGAGGAGCCATGGAGCTGTCAAGCTGGGTACCATCACACCGATCATTAACAATGTGGTCAGGTATAGTGTTCAATTCACCTACAGCAAATTAGGCCAGTCTGCAATAAATAAAGGCAGCTGATTTAGTCATTTGATGACCTGGAACCGTGGCCGGTGGGGCTAGTGCAAGCTTCACGGGAGAAGGGTTAAACTAACAGAAAAGCTGCTGTTTCCCACAACACAGGGGAGGTACATGCAACCTGCCTGCTCACCATAAGAAGAGTCTTCTTTTTTTTAAAGTTTCAGTGTTTTTCTTCTCTGCTGAACGTTTTTTACCTACCAAGAGCTGCCAAAACTGTCTCTAGGAGCTAGCTAGAGTTAAATAAACAGGGCAAGAAGACTAGCTGCACTTGATTGCGACATTATTGGACCTAAATTTTTCTCCAGTTTTATCCCTAACTCTTCCCTCCTTTTAAATTCATGGTAGGACCACATTATTGGCAGCTACACAACAATGTTAAGCCAAGCTTTCAATGATCATCTCTGCTTCTAAATCTATTATTATGGAGTGTAGCAAGGCACAGGCATTAGAGTATGAATGAGTGAATTAATTAATAGACTAATAACTAAACTGTAGCCTGAGCAAGCCCCACATAGGTGTATAGCACATTCTGGCACTGTATGAGTGGACAGACACCGTCGTCATCATATTGGGCCCCCGTGGACCTCCCATGATTGAAGTTTAAAGTGCGGTTTACGTACTAACCTTGTGAAGGCTTGCCCCCACAATGATATATAGCATTCCCAATTATATACATGACTGATACAGATACTAGCTGAGATTTGAGTTCGAGGTCGGTAATACTTTGTATCTGCCAAAAGTATAAACTCTTACGGAAATAAATCTGTATCCTGCCACAGCCCTTATCCCTTTTCTAAAATTCCTCCCACACCATCCACCCTGTAGCTTGATCTGTGGTATCATAGTCTTCTGTACTGTGTTCTCTGTTCGCCAGCAAGAAGGCTATGACAAGGAGTACATTGTGGGCTTGCTAAAGTCCAATGGACCTGCAAACACTGGACTCACATATATTTGGTAGGCTGTATGAAATATTTGCAAGATACTGTAGTGAGTCTAATTACTCACCCAGAAAATTTGTATTCCTAAATGCCCATGCAATCTCAAATTATTGTTCTATTAGAACACTTCTACAGCCTCAGTGCTAACATACTAAGTACTGCCCACTAGGATCGCACTTGAGTAAACGAAAGTACTTAGCACTGCACATAATCTGTAACATATTCTGACTGCTCTTTGGTTGTTTCTACTACTCTATGAGTCCTCTTAGTCAACACAACAAAATTCCATATTTTGGATCTCGAGGCTTCCGATTATATTTCCGATAGGCATGACAATATGAGCACTCTGGCTATGCGACAGCTCGTTTTTGTGGCTCTGGCTTGCTGCAAATGCTGTTAATGCCTAGCCAGTGCAGTGCAGTAGTATAGGTAGATAATGTTGAGTCGTTGGATCTGGCGGTGTGGGTGAGTATTCTTGCAGAGTAGATGATGAGAGATAGGGAGATGGTAGAGAGGGGTTCCACTATAAATCTCCATAATATTATACTACTGCACTGGACTCCATCTCTATTGGTAGCTGCAGGTCGTCTAAGTTATGTGATCTTGTTTAAACCATGTAGCTATATGCATCCTGGAATATGTATTATCACTGAAGGGCCCGAAACCTGTGGTTGTTCAATGATCAGAGTGTGGAACTCCCCTGATGATTAGCAGCAAACTGTAGAACTCACAAGTGCATACCCTTTTATTTTATTTTCCCCAATTCACAGGTTACCTATCCTTTATAGCACCATCAATGGTGGTCGCTTCCTGGCAGCCATGTTCTTCCTTTGCTTGACCCTGGCTGGGTTTAGTTCTCTCATCTCAATAATTGAGCTTCCAGTGCACTGTCTGGCAGACTTTGGCAGTGAGTGACAAGTTCAGTTGGACCTGCATTGTTATGGCATCATGTATGAATAGTGGGTGATGGGATATAGAGGCTGCATAATTGTAGAGTGTACCTGAGGGAAGGAAGTTGAAACTTGTCTCTTTTCTCTGCAGTTCGTCGTATCCCAGCAATCATCATAGTATGTCTGGCCATTTTCCTGATCGGCCTTGGCTCAGCTATTGATATCAGTGTATTTGTTAACCAGGATACAGTGTGGGGATATGGAGCCATCATCTCGGGATGCTTTCTCGTGTTTCTGGCTTTGCGATATGGAGTGTTCAAATTCAGACAAGAGCTTTACAACCAAGTGAGAGTTATTTGTGGCTGTGATTCATCTGGGTTATGTGATCTTTAAACCATGTAGCTATGTATCCTGGAATATGCGTTACCACTGAATTTTCCAGGAAGCATTGCATACACACATTAAGATTAGGTAGGTTTAATTAATTAGCACTTAGCACACCTAAAAGTAACACCTAAAAGTAATAGTAGCCAGCTAGGTCAGAGGAAGCAATGAAAACATAAAGAATGAATGTTTCCTCAACCGCAGAGTTGCCAAGCCACCAACTGAAGCATGGGACCAGGACGTGGAAGCTAATTGGAACAGATTAGGCCTGCATACAAACACAGTAGCTAGAAATATCTAGTGTTCAATCTATTTATTGATTTGATGCAGAGCCTGAGCTGTAATTTCATTTCTCTCTCCTGCAGTTTGGAATTGGAGACTGGTCCCTGCCCTGGGTGTGGGTCATTGTTGTGGTGTGAGTTAAAATTTAGGACTAGAGAACCAGCTTGTTAGGCTTCACTATTGATGGCCACTGTACTGAGCATGTTTTGAACATGACACATGCATGAATAATGAGGTTGCCTACACTACAGAAGCATCCTATTTTGTGATCCTGAATGAGGAGTGGCCATGCTGTACAAGTACCCAGTGCTTATAGGCACAGGTCTAGTCAGCTGTAGCTATCAACAACTAACCTACAAAGAATCAATTGCTCTTGGGGCAGGGGTGTACAGGAACGCAAATGCGAAGCCAACACAATTGCAAAACCAACACAAATACGAAACTGAAGCGCACGCAGCTACCATGGAGGCACCCGCTTCGGTGCAAGTGACATGCACAAGATCGCTACTTGACCTTCTGGATGAGCCATTAATGCAATCACGAAACCGACCTCTCAGAAGTAATTTGAAGGCCAATGAAACTCACCATGACCTATACTGCTTGAACTGGAGTCAGGTATTAACGCAACCGCAAAATAATCCCTTATCAGTGAAATAAGAGCCTATCAGTCCCGCATGAGCTGTAAGGCTTGAATTTTAGAACCAGCCATTAACACAATCGCGAAGCAGTGACATCAACAGTGAAATTAAAGTCTATGAATGTCAACCTTGAATGGTATTGCTGGGACCTGTCACTTTGGAGTCAGCCAGACCTCGAACTTTAATGCAAGTTGTTTATTGAGGCATGTAGGCCCTCATTGAACTGCTGAGGGATCAGTTCGTGATTGCGCTAACAGCTGGTTTCAAAATCCAATTCTACTGTTGCGGGGCTTGTTTCACGATTGCGTTAATGCCTGACTCCAGTGTGGCTCATGGGTGAGCTTCACTGGCCCTGACCTCACTGCTGAGGGATCGGTTTCGCGATTGTGTTAATGCAATCTCAAACATAAACTGGCACAGCTGGCCGGCCAGCCTGGAAGTATAGCAGGAAATGGCTAGCCAGCATAGAGGGTGTGGAGTGTTTTGTGTTTGCGTTAGTTTCGCAATTACGTTAGTTTTGTATTTGCATTCGTACAGGGGTGGGAGCATGCAGACCTTATTGTAAATGGGCAGGACAGGAAGCTTAATATCATGTAAGCCAACCATGCATGAGAATATAACAACTAAACCAGGAAGTGCAGGATGGTCATGGCAGCTGTCGGTAAGCGAAGGGATCGGCCATGCTGCTTGAAACTCACGTTCACATAACTTGATTATGCTGTCTGTATCCAATGTTCATACGAACTTTGCCAACCTTGGAGCTGCACCTATGTGATAGACTTATCCAGATCTCTGACTCTTTATATACCATGAGTTCAAACCTACGATGTCAGGTACATTACACCATGAATAGACGTTTCACACATCATACACACCCTCTAAAATGCACCTGTAGTTCATTGCATATCTAATACTATCTATCCCTAGCTGGAGATTGTCAATCCCTGCAGGTTCATTGTACCAGTGGAGGGGGTGGGACTGATTGTCTGGTACATTGTGGATGAGATAAGGGACAATCCAAAGACCTGGTGGAAGTATTCTACTGAAAGCCTGGCTATGGTGCTCTCTCAGGTGGGTAAGACATGATCAGTGGGTGGGGGCAATGGTAGGAAGAAGTTGTTAAGGCAAGTGTAGCTGCAGTCACTACTCATTGCTCAACATGGCTTACACACTAACGCTACTACAGTTTAGTTGACTTGAGCAGGTATCATGTATTGATGCACTATGCACCAGAGTACTGGCCATATTTCTGCTCGTATATGTTCATGCATATACATACATTATTTACACACATGTATTATTAATTTTGTGCACACACACACACACACACACACACACACACACACACACCTCAACACATACAATAACATGTAGTGGGCCTTTGCTATTCTACTCATGATTGGGCTAAACTGGTGGCTGAAGCCATTGAAAATCACCACTCCTAAAAACTTTCACTGGAAGAAGATTCTAGGGACACTTTTCAAACTTCAAGACCCCCCTGTACCGATTATTGCAACTTCCAGGGAACCGAATAATTCTGTGAGAGAGGGAGACAGTGTGTACTCTTCAAGTGGAGTTGTTGCTGATGCTAATGTATAAGTCATCGTGTTATGTGCACTGATTATTCTGAATGTTCAAAGCAACCACACATCACACAATCATTGATCCTTACTACTGCATACAGTGTTCCACTCAATAAGAGTTCATTTCTCAAAAATATTTGAGTGATAATCACTTTACTATATCCAACTGAAGTGTGATGGAATCTCCAACAAATTGTTTTAGTAGATATAGAGAAACATCTCATGGGAGGTGGGGTTTCAAATTTGGGGCAAGTATGGTTTCTGCAAGCTTGACCTCATCCTTGTAGCTGAATTCTGCCTTGCATAATTATATGAGTAATAAAGTCTCATTCCCTGGGAGCTATACTTCAAACCAGGTCACTGTTGACACATTATGTTTACAGGGTCCTTAACTCCCATCCATAAATTTGCCTAACATAATTTTCATAAGTGTAAGCACATGCATTCCAGGTGTGAGCGTTTAATATCAAGCCACTTATTGAGTGCCTGTACACCTTCTTATTCTGTATACAAGTCATGCAGTAAGCCCACACACGCAATCTAGCTAGTTTTGGCTCATCTCCAGTATTCCACTAGTAGAGATTAACCGCTTCACCATAATATTATAACTAGGTATTGAAATAACTGATAGGCAATTCAGATCATGAAGGCATAACAACAAATATCAACACAGGGCCACTATCACTGACTTCAGGGTAGGTTTATTTGGAGGAACTTATGAATATTTGAATGTGATCTTTCAAATTAGTCTTCCTTTATATAGCTATCTGGCAAGCTAGCTCTTTGCTTTCTTCAAGGCTTTATGATATGCCTCTACTACAGCTAGGCCTGAGATACATTTCTTATCACGTTATTCTCAAGTAACTTTAATACTGCAACATCAGTGATTATTCCTGCTCTCAAAGCTTTTGTTACCTGTGCATGTAAGAACAGACGCCAGAGTGGAAGCTAGTGGAGCTGGCAGTGGTTGTGTAGCTAAGCATAAGGAAATGGTGGGGTTGGGGATGCAAAATTATTAGGAGGGTGGGGCTCATATCGTGAGGGTGGGCGCTCGGGTGAAAGGTCAATTAGCTCTGGTGAAATTATGTCAATCGGTGTCAGAGGTCTGCTTGGACTTTCATTGTATAAGCTGTCTGCAGCTATTCTCCTTGCTCCAGCTGTATCATCACAAAAAGGTAACTGTAATGAATATGTGATAATTTAGAACGGCTGAGATCATAATCCAGTCAGGGCAGTTATATGGTACTTGTGCCTTTCAATTTCAATTTTGTATTAAAGTGTTTGTCATGGGCTGGTGATATGACTAGTCTCGTTCCCAGCCGACGTTTCACCCTCTGTCGGGAAAAGTATGTCTGGTAACCCTATTCCGTTTCGGTCACGTAATCATTGCTCACGTCACGTTGTACACTGCACGTTGACACTAATGCAATCTTATGTGACGTCACACGTTAAATTGAAATAATACAATACGCCAACATTCCAGTGTACTTGAACCGAAATGGAATAGGGGGGTTACCAGACGTACTTTTCCCGATGGAAGACGAAAAATCAGCTGGGAATGAGACTAGGATAAGACAACACATAGTACAAGGGCATGTACACCATGACCATTAGGCCACTCCAATATGATTGTTTGCTCGCATGATTTTCAGGAAGTGATGTGGGTGGGAGGGTCATAGCCATTATGCCATTACGAAACATTACATGTGCTTGTGCTGGAGTCTATCAGCAACAGTGGTAGCAAGACTGCCTGAAAATAGGCACTAATGGTAGCAGCTTTGTTATTACTGTTGAGAATCTTGGAGAAACAGTGGCGTAGCTAGGATGGCAAAGTTACCTGGGCACAGGATCGTGGAAGCTTCTGCACAAAGTGCAGAAGTATGTATAGGGGGGTCTGGGAGCATGCCCGCCCAAGAAGAGTTTGAATTTTTGAGCCTCTGAGGTTGCTTCTGTACCTACCACTGAACAGTTCACAAACATGGAAAATTCACTGGCTAAATTCTTTTGTGCACTTAAATCCTAGTTAACCCCAAGAGCACCAAATTTCCATGATGCACGAATCAGTTTTGTGACGTCTGTCGAGTCTGTGCCTGCTGCTAATGAGTCTCTTTGGTGACAGTGAGGTCTTGGAGCTGGACGGGACACAGTCGAAGAGTGTTAGCTGTCCAGTATGTAGTGCTGCTGCAGATTAATCTACACATTCGATGGTATGGCATGGCCCCCAGTTGCTAGGGCACGTTCCCCAGTGTGCCCCACCCTAGCTATTGCCACTGTGGAGAAAGTTGACACAGCAAATTTTAGGCGGCCCCATGACAGCATGCAGGCAGGTGGCCTTATTGATCCTGCAATTCCTTCCACACTATGGTTAATAATGCACAGGTAGTCACTTGTGTGTAGAAGCATCTATAGAAGCATTTGCGAATAGGAATAAGAATCCTAATCAGCCAACTTGATTGCTTCCACATGAGGAGCTGCTTGCTTAATCATCCCTACTGAAGTTTTTGGTCACTTGTTGTATAGGGGTTCAAAAGTTGACATTGTTGGCACGCCTCCCTAGTATCCGACAAGGACCACCCTTAGGCCACCTTCAGCCACTCAGCAATACACCCTTGGTATTGTATATATTACATATTATCAACAAGGCCCTATTTATTAAGAAAGAAAGGCTCTCTGAATACCAACTTTGCCGACGCTGAACACACGTTGAAGGAACATCACCCCATCAGATGGGAGGAGACTTCAATAGTGGACCACTGAAGGAGGCCCTCCACATCCAGATGACCCCTGCTGAAGACTGGAGCTTCCTGACTGCTGGACAGCGACTCTGAGGTGACTATGGGGCAGAGCTAGCTTGGGTCGACCCCTGATCTCCCGTGACGTGTCGTGTCGTGACATGCAAAGCTATAAAATAGCAGGTTTTCTCACGTTAACTTCACTTTCACACTGAAGAAGACTATAGAGCATCTAGTTGAAACGCCGGCAGAGTTTCTTTCTGAATTGAAGTTGGTATTCAGAGAGCCTTTCTTTCTTATGCAAAAAAACCAACTCAAGCCTCCTCTTCATTATAGCTTTTTTTGAAAACAGAATACCTGTTCAGGTGCCAAACAGCACTCAAGCATCTACATTTTCACAACTCCGGCCTATGGAGGGTGCAATGAATGCACTGCTCCACATGCGAAGGTGTACATGCTAGTGTTAGCACACTAACGTGGCACTCCATTGATAGTATTTAGGGTGCTCTCTCTGTACGTGATTAATGTTATGAGAAGACTATTTAACTGCCTGATTTGAAAAGTAGCATAATATACAGTGGCGGATCTAGAGGGGGTTCCATGGGTTCCATGGAACCCCTCTTTTGAAAGGCTGCCTTCATTTTTACTACATACTTAGTAAGTCTGCGCAAACGTAACTACGGTACATACGCGGGCAAGCAGATTCACGGTGAGTTAGCCCGGTCTACGGCCATAGGCCTACTGCATGCACAACTTTACCAAGACCACTTCCAGTACTGATTTGCAAAGACCCCATGAGAGTTTTTCCTGGCCCATTTAAAAAGCTTAGTAAAAAAAAATTCCGCGCTTCGCGCAGGGGGGAGGGGCTGCTTCATAGCCAAGACTTTTCAGCCCCCCCACACTTTATTCACGCTCCCGCCACTGGTGATACCGGAACCCCCCTTTTCAAAATCCTAGATCCGCCACTGATATACGTATCTACTTGCTCTCTTTTTGCAGATTACTGTACCGTGCCGACTAGTATGTCTGCTGCTGAGTCAGGTCCAGCTTCTGCAGTGTTGGTTACTTGCCCTAGCATGGATGTGGCAAGAACACTGAGTAGGTAGGTATGTGTTACAGACCTAATTAGGAAGACTAGCTAGGAGCACTATTTACATGCGTAATTACGATTGCTGAAATATCGAGTGTACCAAGAAATTCCAATACACATATCAGGGCTTCATTAGTGTGTTACAATCAGGTGGTAATTAATGAAAGTATATAGCTACTACGTAAAACAAAAATGGTTGACTGTATGCAAATGGGTGGAGGTTAACATGGTATGTGTAAAGAGGGCTATACATTTAGAGTCAAGTCAATCCGCTAGAGAGCTTGCACTATTTAATTATCTGGTTTTTCAAGTTGGTACCTTCACACCTGTGTCCATGCAATGAGGAGGGAATTCTCTAATTAACATATACTGCTTTTTGAATTCTTCATTTTGCAGAGTTCTTACGTATACCAAGAAAGGCTGGGTGGTGACAGTAAAGGGAGAAGTGACTTATCATAGTACACACATCCCAAATGGCACCTTATCCCTACATATTCCCACTGTTTTGAAGTGACTGTGGTCTTGACTAAATTTCATTGCGACTCAGACTGTTAATTCAGTCAAGGGGGGGGGGGGGGGGGGTCACTCCCATAGACGCTATAGTCACAACTGCGACCATAGTCGGTCAACGGTAAAGCCATTCAAAAGGGTGCTCAGAAGCACTGAGTATTGCTGCGAAATAGCAAATCTGGGCGAGGTTATACACATGAAGTCAAAGGTCAAAATACTATACCTTATAAGCATAGTCCAAATATTTGTTGTAGCTAGTCAGCCAAGTATACTATTATGCGGAACACGATAAACACATGAAGTTCTTATGACACTATAATGCATATGCAACTGATAAACTGTTTTCAGCATAGTAAGCTGGTGTCAGATTGGTAGCCTCGACCCAGGCCTTCTTCACCCAGGTTTTAGCACACAGCCGTGGAGAAAATTAGGGAGTAAGTTTTCGTCACCCAGATTATATCTCGCAACTGTGGAGAAAAATCTGGGTCAAGGCTATCGGATTGGGCATGTCACCAGGTCTTGGTGTGTTTAAACATGCGCTGCTTCCACTGGCTTGATTCGTCTTGGTTTGAGCTCGATTCTCACCAGTAAGGTTGCATGGGTAATGGTGAGCAATGTTGGGGGCTCAGGGACTGGTTGATTGAGCCTTTTAGAGTTGTACTATTCATAGTATAGGAAACTACAACCTACACCACTATAAACAGCTACATAACCAGTACATGCTGCACTGTACCAATTGTCTGTAGGTTACCAGACTGGTCTCTTTCAAGGGAGATTTTATATACTGAAATGATATAGCTACCAGCTACATAGAGCAGTCAGGGGTTCCCCAAATACAACAGGTTGATTCATGGGGTAAGTACATGCTACATGCAGCTAATAGCTATACAGGAAACATTTACATGCGGCTACCGGGAAATGATACCAACAATCAGATGTTGATGTTCCTCCACTAGTATTACAACAGCTAGGTTCTTGGGGTACATAACCAGTATTTAGACCATACTTCACTGATTTATGTAAATCTCATTGGTCAACTGGAGGGCACTAAATCACTTAGTGCCCGGCTTGTCAACTTAGTGCCCTTATCCTCTGGGCATAATCTGTTTATAGTCCATGTCGGCTATCGACTACTCAGGTAAGTGAACTAACTTGTGTTGCTACGTAGTGTTGCTATGGTCTAAATCAGTTAGACGCCTCGACCAATGGGATCTACGCGATTTAGAAACCCTCAGGCCCTTAGTAGCACCCTCGCTTCGCTCGGGACGCTACAGCCCCGGGCCTTCGGGTTTCTAAATCGCATAGATCCCTTGGTCTCGGTGTCTAACTATTATGTATAATATATGCCATATGGTTCCAGTTGTCGGCAGGTTACCACACATTGGTTTTCTTTACTGGGGGTTGTTTTGTTTTTATTATTTAACTTTTTTTTTGGCATGGGGTTATTTGCAATGGTTACAACTACCCTGGGTTAAAACTACCTTTCATTTTGACAGTGATTTATGAGCCTCAGATTTAGTCTCTTAATAAGAGCAAATAACATACCATGCATGGTCATGGCATTTTCACATATGTTTTTTTAGCCAATTTGATAATACCACTTCTGCCTTTCCAGCATCAGTATACTCCTGATAACCTAAGTTGTCTAGTTTTCCAAATGCCATCATCATGTATACTGTCACCACATGCTGCATACATTTGAACTTATTATCATGCTTGTTAGTAGAAGCTAGAGTATACTTATATATACAGTGGAAAATGACTGTACAACAGACCAAACTTCACACTGACTCTAGACTGTGAATTTGATCTCATGCATGCTGGTACTCATCTTATATTTATTCTACGATTTAATTTTCTATTATTAAACATCATGAAGCACACCGACAAAGGGTGCGAAGTTATACAGTAAATAATATGTGCAGATGTCATCAGTAATCATATCCAGTTCAGATTGGTCAAAGCCAGGAATACATGTACATGTAGTGTGAAGTTTATGAACAACTTTGCTACAAGTAACTTCATATAATCATTATAATCTCTGACGTGACGCAAACCATACAAAAATTGTAGCCAATAACAAGGGTGATATGATGTGGCCGCTGGAAGCTTAGGAAGACACAGACCACATAAAGTAGCAGGTTGAGCAACAACTCATGCTCAAACTATATAATTACGCCATTAATTGAAAGTATCACTTTCCTGTGGGAGGTACGGTTGGTTTGCCCTTTACAACTAAGCACACAAGATTGCTCCAAAAATGCTAAATTCTCTAGTTGCTGTAGCTGTCTTTGCTGGTAGAATATGCATGGTTAAGCTGAATTTTAGCAATTTATCTCAGCTACAGTGCCTGTGACATGTTGACACAAGGAAATACCGATTGACCCAAGTACCGTGTCACAAGGAAATGAGTTATGGGTCCCATCCTCAAGACCAGGCATATTCACTTTTATCTTCTCTTCATTAGTTATGTGTAATGTATGGCAATGGCTTACTGCACTCAGGACCACCTTTACCTTTCCCCTTTTCTTTTTCCACAGAGGGCTAGTTCAAAGCAAATTGGCTGCATGTGTGAACATTGTTCCCCAAGTTACTTCCATGTAAGATGCACATGCTAACTAACAGACTAATGATCAGGTTTTGTTTGCAGTGAAATTATGCTTGTTCTCATGCAGTTATGAATGGGAAGGAAATCTCCAGGAAGACACAGAGTGTCTAATGGTTAGTTATATACTTTGATACACATATTTTCTTCAGACTCTTTAATTTATTCACTCTATATCACAGATTATTAAGACTCAAAGCAACAGTTTACCAGATTTGACGTCCTTTATTGAAACCAATCACCCTTATGATGTTCCTGAAGTTATTAGTTTCAAGGTTTGTCTACTTCTGTCCCAACCATAATTAGACTTCATTCTCAGGATTACCTTCCCAGAAAAGGAAAATCTTAAGTGTTACATACTAGACAGCTGGGAAAGTAGCTTAGGAATAATGGCTTTGGTCTATATAGGGGGATTCTGTTTAGGGTTTTGAGACCAGGTTCTGTGATGCAATACGTAGATGCATATATCTTGAATTAATGTATGCACCTTTATCTTGGTAGCGTTTTATAGTGAATAAAGTGTCCATGCGAACTGTTAGTGGGCTACTTTGTGCAGTTTTAACATTTAAAAAAGACTGGAGCCCCATCTACTAGTCAGATGCTTTTACACAGCAAAATGTTTAGTGGCTACTCAGTTGTTTGAGCACATATACATGTATGTATAGGAGTTAGGCCTCTTAAGGTTCCTATGTGTGATCAACATCCAAAGAGGTGCACAAATTGTCCAGTTGGAAACAGATCAGATTGTTACTTATAGGATCAAACTGCCCAATTTATTGCTAGACTCTGCAGAATATCAGAACAATTAAGCAAACTGTACAATTTTTGAGGCCTGATTTTTGTGTGCTCAAACATCTGGAAGTATATACTAAGTACCCAAAACCCACTGAGCTACTGCATGGAGGTCCTAAGCAGAGGAACAATAGGCAAGCTTTATATAGCCACTACTAATAGTGGTAGCTACTTGCCAGTAGGACCTAGCCAATTCTTCAGTCTGCCATGAGTAAAAATAATTTTTTGGAATTTGTTTAATTACTCTCTCAATGTCTTGATAATTGATAATTAAAGTCTTGATAATTGCGTATGTGATTACTACTTTTAAAATCGGAGCCATTAGTATAAACTATCACAACGGTCAAGGTTAAATTCTCTTTGAATGTTTATGTATCCACTACTGACATTTTGCTTGTATGTTTTCCAATAGATCGAACAAGGCAGTGAGAAATATTTGTCTTGGGTTATGCAGTCCACTCAAAAGCAAAAGAAGTAATCATCTACCAACAACATAACTTAGCTCTAGTTTACTGTAGGTGACATTCAGTAGCTTGTCTTTTCTTTGTGACCTCTGTTGACTGCTTTGTGACCTCCATTGACTTTTTGTACTAAGTAGCTACATTGTATATGGTAAGAATTATGAGTGAAAATCAAGTTTGAATCCTGGTTAACTTCAGTTAGCTAGCTATATAGCTGGCAAGCTCTCCGTGCATCCTATAACCTCATTTCCCAGTTCCATTAATGGTCAATTTAACAAATGGGGATGAGGGCTAAATTATGTGGGGCTTGAGAAGTCACATCGGACAAGGAGCAGTTGCCATTGGAGTCGCACAAAACCGTAAGATGAGAACAAGTTGATGGGACAAAGGTGGTGAATATATGGGCAGCACAGCCCGATGAACAACCCAGATGATCTTGGTTGTGGTACACGAGATTGGCGCTTCTGTATTATCTGAATATGGCAATGATATTATATAGGAGGATCTGACCTTTTGTATATATACTGTCACTTGGGAAATACATTCCTAAATTACTTGTGGGGGGAAAGCCCGGTTACCGGTGTCATAGTGTACGCTGTCCCCCCACAAAATGTCCCCCCCCCCCGGACATAATTCACCGGTGAATAATGTCACCCTAGGACAAAATTCACCGGTGAAGAATGTCGTCCGTCCCCCCCCCAATTTTTTCGGGTGGAGGTCTAATCAGAGACCCCTCCCACCTTTCGTCAGGCTGGTGGACACGTGCTGTTGACAGGCGGGGAATAAAAGATAAGACTAATACAAGCTTGGACTAATATGAGTGGACGAGAGTTTGACTTGGTGGTGTTTGGCTCAACGGGCTACACAGGAAAGTTCGTTGCAGAGGAACTGTACCGGCTGCAGTGCGAGGAGAAGAGATCTCTCAAGTGGGCGGCAGCGGGCAGGAGCGATGCTAAAGTCAGGGCCTGCTTGGAAGGTACGTGTCCATAATTTGGGCTGCCCGATTTGTGTACAGCATGCACTAGTCTCGCGTGGCCCAGACCTTTTTCGCTGCGGGAAGGCTTGGGTCACGCAAGACTAATACGGAACTTGGTGGAGATATAGTTTCCCTTGTAAATCCATAAACTGTCACCAGGGGTGCATTGTTTTATGTGAACTGCACTGAAAGGTTGGACCAGTATGCATGCAAACTGGCGTATTGAAGTACTGCCCCTTTGAACTCACCGGAACCAAAGTACATGGCTACAGCTCAATTTGAGTGCTTGAGACCTACTTGAGCTTTTGTTGCTCAAGCCATAGACAATATAGAGCGGTTGCAGGTGACGTCACGGCCGTATAACTACCGCTACATTTTCCGTTATCTTCCGTTTATTGGTTACTTCCGTGTAGCAAAAGAGTGGTAGGTTCTATAGTGAACTCAGAAACTAGAAGAGCTTGTAACTTGTACTTTTAGTATGTGAACTATTGTTGTGGCGTAGTTATCGCGCAGGATAAAATCAACGGATCTGTCAACTACAGCGTGAGTATCACAGCAACTTCTGCTCAGCTGCCATTGAACACAACATTCTTTTTGCCACACGGAAGTGCTTAGTCACGTGTTTTTGTGACGTAGGTGCAACCGCTCTATACCTGGAAGGAGGTATATTATCTATGATCAAGCCTGGCAGGCAGGTCAAATTTTTAGATTTTTCACAATATATGAATTGTCTCACATGATGTTTGCTGCTACTTGCTCGTACATGGTAGCCTGAAATTACTGCATGAACTGCGTGAATCAATATTATGTATGAGCTATTTCCAGGAGGAACCGTTCAGAAACGTATTATCAAGACTACCAGAAGAGCCATTTGTGGAGAGAACGGTGGATCAAGGACAATTTGTGACTTTTTTTGCCTGTCACCCGGGTCAATTAAGCTAGCTTGAGCAACAACAAACGAATAGGTCTGGCCTTACGCAAAAATGTATGTGCTGTGATGGCAAGGAGACTACGAGACAGCTATGGTAGTATTACTGTACTAGTTTCCAAGTACTACAGTCCTCAGAAATTATATGAGTTTCTGCCCTTGGTTTGTTACAATATCTGTAAAGAGGAGAGGAGGCTGAGTTAAAGCTTGTTAAGTTGCAGTGTTGAAGTATAAAGAAAATATACAACTAAGAAAAAAATGCAGGCCAAGTTCCTAGGTTCTCAGTGTGCAGAATAAAAAAATTGTCAAAGACTGCGACAATCAATTCACATACGATACTGTAAGAGTTACCCGTGCCAGTTATGAAGAGTTTCTGACTTAGAAATTTTAGAGACTCTATTTGTACTTCATTTTGTACTTGTCAGCCTAACTGAATAGCTACTTCCTGAACTAACTGCAACTAGTTATGCGGGTGAGTGTGGGTGAGGTAACCCTGGTGGTATGTGGTGCGCCTGCTCTTGAAGATCTCATGAGCGTCAGACAGTTATCAACTTTTGAACCTTGGAGCTGACAGTATTTGGAATACAGAGTACATGAGGAGTTGTGCCTTATTGGCATGTACCTTATTACCATGTACATATGATTGTACGTGTAGGTGCTAATGGAACGTAGGCAGCATGACAATGTGCACACCTGTAGTTCTTGAGGTATACATGTAACTACCACCTGGATGCAAACTATATATGGTATGCAAATGGATGACAGAAAAACTCTGACATTGAAAACACGACTTGTTCACCCTCGCCCAATAAGTTATCTACCATATGTCACTATATTATTGACTTTACTGTGTTCGGCAAGGGTGTAACTATATAACATATGTACACACTCCCATACACAACACACGCACACACACACACATACACATAGCCTCAGGGATTAATGGTGTTGAGGTTGTTGTTGCTGATGTAGAAGACCAAGACTCCCTAGAGTCCCTGTGCTCCAGGGCCTCAGTCCTCATCAACTGTGTTGGACCTGTGAGTGCCACATGTGCTAATAGGTAGATAGCCAAGCCAGTCTTTTTTAGTATGTAGTAAAAGCAGTGCAGGGGGAGCCTGGGTGATTTTATTATGTGAAGTGCATCATATCCGCAGGAAGTGCATATGATTTTGTGGAATACCGATCTGGACCTACAGCAACTAGAAGAGTAGCTAATAATGTCTATGCTCATGCTTTTCTAAGAGTATTCTGAATAAAATACTAAGCCACGTTTTGACTTTACACTTCTCAACAGTGGTTATGATGCACTTTACATTCTATAATCATCTAAGCTTTCTCAGCACTTTTTTAGAACTTGCAAAAACACTGCAGAGTGGAGACTGGGAACAAGGCTAGAAAATAGCAACCGTTATACTGAGATATATTGAGATTTGTGCAAGCCCACACATGGGAGGATGTTGTGTATCACAATGCACAGTATATGTATGACATTGTATGCTGGAATAACAGCTACTGTTCATGTGTACCTTTGCAGTACCAACGGTATGGTGAACCTGTGGTGAAAGCTTGCATCAATCAGAAGTGCAGCTATGTGGACATCACTGGAGAGACCTATGTGAGTCTTAACATATGGGCTGTGGTAGCATGTAACCTCAGTATACGCTACTACTAAGTGTGCTATATACACCCCCTAAGCTTCATCCCAGTGACTAAAACCAGCTGTTCACAGTCAAATGGTATGCATTATGCCTTTGGGTGACAAAAAATATTCCTCTAAGGATTGCACACAAGTCTGGCGCTGGCTAGCTCTGCACAACTTACTGGAAGTCATCATACCTCAGTTCATTTTTAGTGGAATATACACCTTATGTGGCACAACATTGTAGTTCCACTTTGTAACTGTACCGAAGTAGGCAAATTTTTTAAATAAAATAACAGAAATACACGGCAAATAGAAATTGATATACGATTACTAGTTATGTATAGCTACACTACTACCTGTCCGTCTGCTACTTTTTGCTGTTGAGGCATATTGCACTTGTACAGTACCGCTCACAAGCAACTTGTCAGTCCACGCGTGTCCACTCGCGAGTGACTCAATAGCCACACGCGTGTGCATGTTCTCAAACTCGCGTGTGCGTGTGTATATACACGCGAGTACACGCATGCGCGCACAGCATGCGATGCGAGTCAAACACTTGTGCATTGCCAAAATTAATGCGGATCACTCTCACTCATTCAGCCTGGCTCTTTTTTCTTCGTTTCAGTTACTACATGTAGTTTTTATTTTGCGACTAGTAAATCACGGATCATTTCGAGTTGCAAGTGCAATTGCTATTCACGCGTGTGCGCGTGGAGTGTGAGTGCTGTTAAGTTACTATGAGCTACTGTAGCTTACTGAGGTTCTATTGTACAGTGTGAATCAGTGTGTTTAGAAAGCTATTGTTTGTCTGCACCTTGTATTCTCCTGTGGTTATTTAATCGATTTAGGAAGACAAAGAGGGGAGGCTTGTCTGAACAGCACAGAAAATTGGCTGGAGACTGCTAAAACAATATGCAATTACATAAGCCCTGCCTACAGAAATTCAGACTAATAGTCCATGACCTCTAGAACCACTAAAAAATTTTTTTTGTAAAACCCTGTAGGGATGGAAATAACAAAAAACAAGGATGGAATAACAGCATACATGTAATACTTTTACAGATTGCTATCCCTACATTTCCACACCTCTGCCCTAGCTATATTGCTAACTACCCAATTACCACCTTCTCCCCCTTCCAAACACTCCAAACACTCATACCATTCAACAAACTCGTGTGTAAGCATAGTACAAGCATAGTACAAAGCACCTACCTGAATATTCAATGATACATTCAAACGTCTGCTTGTGTGTGCATATGCGTATGCATACACGTGTACATATATGTATATGGAGGTAAGAGTGGATTACTATTAGTTATAGTTATAATACGTTCAGTGCTCTCTTCCTGCTTCCTTCTCTCCCCCCTTTCCCAGTTCATGGAGTTGATGCTGGCCAAGTATGGTGAGCAGGCCCGGGAGGCTGGGGTGTACATCGTGTCAGCCTGTGGGTTTGACTGCATCCCCAATGATCTGGGAGCCCTTTTGCTACAGAGGAGCTTCAGTGGGGAGCTGGCCTATGTGGAGAGCTACATGGCCTCATCCTCGGTGAGTAGGTAGGATGGGTGGAGTTACCGTAGAATCGGGATAGTAAGCACCCATAGAAAGTAAGCACCCTATGAATATAAGCACCCAATTGAATTACAACAACCGCCTCCCGTTTATAGGCACCCGCACGAAAATAAGCACCCTACAAGAATAGGCACCCAAGCCAAAGTAGTGTAGCAACAGAGAGAGACTACAGCACTTACCAGGAAAAAACTGCCTTCTACAACTGGAAGCTTCACTATCCTACGGAGAGCACACGAGCAAACAGCAAGTGCGCAGAACAGTGCGTAAGGTCAATGGATTACTATGCGTACAACATTGTTGCGGCACCGCCTTCTTCACGTAGTTGTAGTGTTTCTTGCCAGCTGTGCATCACTTCCTGTTAGGTATTCATTGCATTGTAATGAGCCAATCTAGAAATGAATATCTTTCCTAGAGCCAAACCCACAAGTGTAATGGTCGTACCTGTAGTACAAAAGGCAGCCAAAGCAGCTATACCGCTACGCCATATATTCACGCGATTGTAAGCACCCCATTAAAGTAGGCACCCCTCGAATGTTAGCACCCATTCCTGCCGCTAATTTCGAAAGTAAGCACCGGTGCCTACTATCCCGATTCTACGGTATGTCTGCATGCATGTGTGTGGAACAAAGTGTATTATGCTAAGTATAATCTACAATATAAGTAGAGTGCATTATTGCCGAGCACCTTAGCGCGAGGCAACTAATCGTGCAGTGTGGGCTGAAATCTCAGCTAGCGTATATATATGTGCGCAACTTCCGTCACGCTTAGGAATGCAATTAAATCTCCGGTTACGTTCCTTATACGTGTTATTACTATGTCTGTACGTTCCGTATACGTGTTGTTACTACATCTGTAACAAAACGCTTCCGGCCCCGGGGGCCTCCCGGGGGGCAAGCACGCGTTCAAGATGGCGTCCTGACGAGTTACATGGATGCCGCCTTTGTACTTCTGACGCCCGAAGGATCAGAGATCTGGACACATCGATCACTTCTTTTTACCCAGGTAGGCTTACTACAACTCCAACGCGATTAGAGTTTGTGTAGCCTCTGTTTCAGTAGAGATCTGACTGATGGAGACAGACAGTACGCGGATCGATCGCCAGCGATACGAACGTGCAACTCTGCTGTCGTGTAGCAGCCATAACTGGTCCTTGGAGCTGTGTTGTATACAGAGACATTCGCCTCCTGAAGGCCCATTCGCGTAGAGTAGCTTCTCAGGCAATTGCGTGGGCGATGCAGCTCCCAAACGCTTTAGTGGGTGTGGTTTGATGCTAACAAACTTACGTCATACCTCTGCACGAGGCTATCTGCGCAATGCGTATACCTAGTTATTATACTTGGACAGCTTACCCCATGCTGTATATCCCACATGACTTCGCTCATGTCCCATGCCACTTGCTCTTCTCCTGTGCAACATGCGCATTCATGACTTGCTCTCGTCCTATTTGACTTGCTTACCTATGTTAGTACACATGAGCTAGTGCATGAGAGGATTAGCTGGGTCATCCATCCTGCTCAATGTTGACCAAAGTAATTGCACGACACTACTATTCTTTTATGCACCTTTGCGCACACACACATGCACACTCATACTCAGTCTGGGTTTCACCTAGGTACGTGGGAGTCCTTCCTGCTCAGCATCAGGAACCATGGCAAGCTCAGCAAAATGCGCAAGGAGAAGAATGAGGCAGCACTACCCCTTCCTTCTGCCAGGCCACCTAAGAGGTGTGTTGCTTATGACCAGATTATGGTTTACTTTATTCAGTGGTTACATCTCTTAGAGTTGTTATATGAAGTTGTGGAAAGTTTGGGAGTCAGATGTTAAATTCTCTGTGTGTGTCATCTGTATCGTCTATGTACCGTATGCTACAATATTTTTCATGTGAGAAAGCTTTGCACTTTTGCCATTTTAGTTGGACTTAAATACTTATCTTGCCTAAGGCCTTCCTTTGAAGTAAGTTAGGTGCACTTGTTTAAGAGAAAACTGCTAAGTAGTCACTCTACTCTAATTTCAGTCTCTGTCGGAGCAAAAAATGAGGCCAAATGAGAGCGGGCTAATGCACTTGTGGGTTCAAGCTACGCATGCTCTGTTTAGTTTTACATTTAATGTTCTTTAAACGTACTGCCTGAGCATATTGTTTGGAGGCCAAATACACTGTTATATGTAAAGCCTTGCCGGGAAGTAGAATTTTTGCTAGGTATACGCATTACGCAGATGAGGCCAGGTTTGACGTATGATAGTTAGCACAAAACCACACCCACTAGAACGTTTGGGAGCTGCATCGCCCACACATTTGCCGGAGAAGCTACTACTACACAAATGGGCCTTCAGGAGACGGATGTCTGTATACAACACAGTTCCAAGGACCAGTTACGGCTGCTACACGAGAGCAGAGTTGCTTGAAACTCACGTTCGTATCACTCACGATCGATCCGCGTACTGTCTGTCTCCAGCGGTCAGATCTCTGCTGAAACAGAGGCTACACAAACTCTAATTGCGTTGGAGCTGTAGTAAGCCTACCTGGGTAAAAGAAGTGATTGATTTGTCCAGATCTCTGATCCTTCGTGCACCAGAAGTACTAAGGCGGCATCCATGTAACTGGTCAGGATGCCATCTTGAACACGTGCTTGCCCCCTGGGGCTGAAAGCGTTACAGACATAGTAATAACATGTATACGGAACGTACAGACATAATAAT
The DNA here is from genome assembly GCA_963921505.1 of Phakellia ventilabrum. NCBI lineage: Eukaryota > Metazoa > Porifera > Demospongiae > Axinellida > Axinellidae > Phakellia > Phakellia ventilabrum. The sequence continues at coordinate 3,201,047 of OY997398.1, read as the reverse complement.
AACACGTATACGAAACGTAACCTGAGATTCAATTGCATTCCTAAGCGTGACAGAAGTTGCACACATACATATATATATATATATATGACCGGATTTGCGAAAACCCGGCACTTCCCGCATTTTTGTGAAATTTTCGATTTTTGGCAATTTTCAAGCTGCCGTATTTCGATAACCATTAGTGAGACAGGGATGATTCTCGGTACCATACAAGTACCAACCTTCAACTAAAGAAATCCCACGCTAGAGGTCTGTAGCTCTCTCAGTTTCTGCCTTGGTAGTACCGCCATTTTTGGAAAATCGCCGCACGATCGAAAGTTCCGCGAACTCGACCCCGTAGATTCCTTGCGGTGTGGTTGAATGGCTTCATTTCCGGGTTATTGCTGCAGCAACGCCTCCTGTATAAACAACCCACGTTTTATTTAGATAGCGCATAGCGTTCTGGAGATACGCGTCTTTGAAGTACGTGCGTTCAAAAATGCGGGAAGTGCCGGGTTTTCGCAAATCCAGTCATATATATATACGCTAGCTGAGATTTCAGCCCACACTGCACGATTAGTTGCCTCGCGCTAAGGTGCTCGGCAATAATAGAGTAAAGGGATTCTAAAGTATTGCCCGTCAGCTTTTCTACTGCTACTTAAGTGTACATCTCATATGAATGTATGACATAATCAAAGCCTACGACCCTCAGGCACTCCAGTGAGTCCTCAAAAGAGAGAGCATCAAAAAATTTGTGAACGTGCATACTGTTGAAATCCGTTGCAGTTGGTGGTGCTGGGAAATCAGATGGGCTGTAATTGCCGAGCGCAGCGAGGCCAATAATCGCGTTCAATGGGCTCCAAATCTCACCTAGCGTTTATATATATGTCCATCACGTTTTGGGCCCCAGAGGGCCCCCCGGGAATCAAGATGGCGTCCGTGCAGATACACGTGTGCCGTCTTCAAACTCTTGGCACACGAAGAGTCAGAGATCTACACAAGTCGATTTCATAGTTTTATTAAGGAAGGCTTACTGCAGCTCCCAGGTTAGTAGAGTTTGTGTAGCCGCTCTGTAAGCAGAGACATGAAGGCTGGTGACCGACGGCACTAATCCAACGTAGTTTCAAGTGGCATAGCCACTCTCTCAACTATCCCGTGGCAGCAGTGGTTGAGTCTTTGAAATGTGTTGCAGACAGAGACGTCAGTCTCCACAAGGCCAGTCGTTTAGTCGTAGTTTATCCATCATCATGGTTCCTTGGTTCAGCTGTTTATTCACGCGACTAGCTGGCTCGCGAAAATATCCCCCGTGTGCAGGTACATTCCAGCCCCTTTCGCAACCCGCGTGACCATGTCCACGCGCCCCGTTTGCAACCCCGGGACTTTGTCATCGCGTCAGCAGGCACTGATGCCCCCCCCCCCCCCCCTCTTAGATATTTAGTGATGGGACAATATGTCTGTTGTATTTTTTTAAGGTGTAAAAAGTTGCCCATAAGCACCGCGAGGCATCTGCGCTTGCGTAACCCTAGTTATAACTGCTACATGTATCCTTCATTCCTATCCTTCAAGTGTTCATACGTGTACATCTCATGTGAATGGTATGGGCACAGATGCGTAGGAGTGTATTTTGTGATTCTTACATGGGAATCTAATCTGGACAGCAACTATTACAGAAGCTATTTGCAACTATGCTATGTCGGGTCGCATCGTAAGCCGGCTCATCCTCCTTGCTTGACTTTACCCTATGGGTCAGGCTGGCAGTTGCAGCTTCCAAAGGACCGATTTGTCCACTTTACCTTCATGCACACAGCACCAACAAATTGTATGGTAAAATTGAAACAACATTACTTATTGCAATGACTCGCTCTGTGGTGCCACATAAATGCACCCTTCCTCCTCTCGAGATTTATAGCAACTAATTCTTTCACAAAGAAAACCATGAACTGTGGGTACAATCAAAAGAAATCAAACCACCAGTGTGGCAACAAGAAACTGCCTAACACAAAATTTAGCAGAAAAAAACGCACCTTTTCTACTTGGAGGAAAAAATGAGGCTGCCAATCTTAACACGTGGACCAATATTAATATGCATGCTAACACCATTCTTTTGCTTTAAATTTGCCGAATGCACTGTCATGTAGGCAGCGCTACCGCAGTAGAATTGTCTGCCCAGGTTGTCCCGGTGGTGGCGTCAAAGATTGGGGAAAGGACTGAACTGACTAGTGTCCGCTTGCAAGGTCACAGGGTGCGAGTACCCTTCGAAGTGGGATAATGGTTCGTCGTGGTAAGAGCCATACGAATATGCAAGTGATGGAGTGTGGGGAATGGATAGATTACGCTTTGTACTAGTTTGTAACAGCTATTTGTGCTTCCAGACTATCAAACCGGAACAGCATCTGCTGCAGCATCTCGTCCACCATCTTCTGCAAAGACCCTGAAGTCTATAGCACATAACTTTAATACTACCTTCTGCATGGAGCTGTTGTGCAGTATTTGTAGCCGCAAGCTGTGCTGTTGTTTGTGCAAGCAGCTGTGCCCCCATTTTTACAGCTGTAGCTGTTGTTTCCGTCAGTAGGTCGCTCATTCCCGCTCCCACATTCTTCCGTCGGTGGGTGAGATCGGGTGATGATTTTAGTGCCAGATGCAGAGCCTAAGGAGAGTTGAAGTTGAAAGAACAGAGTTGGTGAGCATTAATTTGCACACGCATAACGCATGACAACACATGAGCCCACTAATCCCAGTTACTCACCAGTTTTGTCTGTTGGCTGTTTCTTGGCAGAGGGTGTAACTGTGTGTACATCACACGCAGAGCGCAGCTTCTTTGTGGAGGGTCCAGCTGTTTGTTTGTCACCTTTGTTTCCACGATGGCAGAGGCTTGTAACAAAGCCCTGGCTAGCTGTTCGATGTGCTTGCTACGACAGTCAGCGACAGATAGAAGTGCTGCCAGTTTGTATTCGCCACGATGAACAGGAAGTGAAGTGAGGCTGCGACACAAACGAAGAACTATGTAAAATATACTTGGCTAGCTATTGTAGGCACCTGCAATAATAAATGACGGATACAATGGCTATATGATAGCTTCCAAACAACTTCAGCCATGCATACAAAGGACTCTCACCAACTGCACATACATAAGTCGTCATTGAATGCCACACGTAAGTACATGGACTTAACTCATAAATTAACCTATTCCGTACCAAAATATCTACGAGCCAATCGGAAGGATATTTTATGAGTAAGAGTTTGTAAGGTAATTATTATTATGTATATGTATGCAATGCTTACCTACTAATATCAAGAGGTCCTCCATTGTTTGCAGAGCCAATTAATGGTTGGTTGGCCCAAAAGTCCCAGTGGAGACGCTTACAGTAGTGTCTGAACATGACCCCCCTACATGTATCTTTAGTGCATATTGGAGCACCTCCTTGAATGGCAGCATTTATATTGATTGTTTGTGGGATTCGTGCTTATATATCTAATACAGATTTCGGGAATGGTTAATGACTATAACCAATAAGGAAAGCTATACTTACAGAAACATTTAGCATCCTAACCTTCTAGGGATGATTTCTCAGATGATTCCTTTGTACGTAGTTGAGACCATTGGAGTTGATCTATCCTTTGGAAGTTGGGATCGTACACAATCGTACACAATGAGCCCTTATCCATATGCCTGTGCTCTTAATTACAAGTACATATACAGGTATCTCTCTAGTAATTGGGGTGAGCCTGAACGAGCCCCATACTAGTCATGTCAACACTGCATTTTCTGTATTATTGGGGCGAGCCCCAAACCTAGCGATATTACTGGGTCCCCGTGTCTGTATTATGTATTATATATTATGGTACGTATGTCTTACCGAATCTCAGTATAACCTTCTGTTTTTGTATTACGTACAATTTATGCAAGGCACGTGGCAAAAATGGCTTCTCTGCTGTCATGAGTGCAGAGTATGCCGTCTTCGAAATTGGAAGCAGTGGCACACGAAGAGTCAGACATCTGGACAAATCTATTGCATAGTTTTACCAAAAAGGGAGACTTACTACAGCTCCAAAGTTGGTGGTGTTCGTGTACCCTACGCATTAGTAGATATCAGTATGAGCGCTGGAGACGGACGGCACGATTGAGCGATGCGAATGGTACTTCCAAGTGGCAGAGTCTCTCTCTCCACTTTCCTGTAGCAGACATGGCCGAACCTTGGATGTATTGCAGACAGAGAATCTGATATCACATTCCTGAAGCTGAGGCCAGTCGTTTCTTTGTACTGGCTTCTCCAGCGTCACTCACGTGTATAAAGTAAAAATTCTCACACGCGACTAGCTGCATGGCTTGCATGCTAGGGCCTGCATTCTCACATGACAATCACAATAGGCTAGAGGAGAAACACCAGGACAGACTACTACTATCAACAATACTAGAAAGAAGCAGAGAGTACAGAGCATGAGGCCATGCAGACTAGCTAATGCCGCCTGGTCATGCATAAGTGGTTGCGGTATACGTCACATGTATATGATTGTGTATCTATGGTTCTGACATCCAATTAGGCTTGCAATCAATTCACAGTTCTGTTACTTTTCTTACGTTAATTTCACTCGATACGTTCATTTGCTAATCTTGTTATGCACAGTCACTCGCTTAGGCTCGCCCCACAATGTCCTGCATTACACTATTATTATTGTACGTACGTTATGCTGCATATTCTAAGTTAACCTAAGTTAACATATTGCAATCCATTTCTCTCATTGTCGAACCGCATATCCTATGCTCACCTAACTTGACGTATTGCAATCTCCCGCTTTCAACAATGACATCAGTCTCGACATGGAAGGTTTACTACAGCTCCCACGGTTGGTGTAGCCTCTAAAGGTACAGGTATGAGTGCTGGAGAAAATTGGCAGGTCTCTGGGTTATCGAGGAAATCTTGGTCTTGTACAAACGTTTTCGACCCAACTGGGTCTTCTTCAGGTACATACAATCATACAACATGACAAGATCTTTATATGCTCAGTGTGTTCGGATACAGAAGCTATCATGGAAGCTACTGAGCTATCATAAAAAATATGTTTTTGATATGAAACTCTCAGAAGCTATAAGCTAAGCTGCATATGAAAGCCAAGCTGTGTCTGTTTGCTGAGTCAGTCATGGCTTCGGTGGTGTAGCCTGGGGTCTTGGTCCTAGCCTTCTTACCGGGGATAGCGATAAGGATGGCAGTAGGTGTGGCTTCTGGTGTAGTGGCGCATTTGCATGTATCTTCAGGTGTTTGCATCGGAAGTGATGAGCCGTGATGTCATCAAAATAACAATAGACGGTAGCCAAGGCAGTCGTAGAGAAACTGTCTTGGGCTTGAAGTCGTCCCTCCAGTCCAGTGATCGGATCTGTTCTTCAAGTTCTCTGATCTGGGATTTATGAAAGTGCACGAGGTCTGCCATCATCTTTCGCAAGGTTCTCTGGAGAGTGGTACGCCGTCGTCTCTTGATTTGTAGGCTCATAGGTGTATCAGCAATTGCTAGGGGGGTTGTTTTAATCCGTAAGCCTCGGGGGTGAGGTAGTGGGCCAGGCAGGTGGTCAAGAAGTCTCTGTGCAATTGATGTGCTGCCAGTTTTCCGTACAGCTTCACCAGGGCTTTGTATGATCGGTCCAAGGATCCATATAAGTTGTAGTCGTGCGTAGCTCTGTGTGAATGCTCAGGCGGCGCTTGACTATTGAGGAAATCTTGGACTTGTACAAACGTTTTCGACCCAACTGGGTCTTCTTCGGGTACATACAATCATACAACATGACAAGATCTTTAATACTCAGTGTGTTCAGACACAGAAGCTATCATGGAAGCTACTGAGCTATCATAAAAAATCATTATGAATAATTCTGCCGACCCTCGATCTGATCATGGAGATCCAGCTCTTCTCACAACTGTCGACTTCGACAACCCAGAGACCTGCCAATTTTCTTCATTTACCGATTACCCGCAAGTATCTCTGACGTGAGACTGAAGCTGTAGCAGGGACCAACGTCTTTCTTTCGGTATGAGTGCTGGAGACGGACGCCACGATCAAGCGGTGCGAATGAGTGATTCCTGCGGATTCTAAGAGTTACCTAAAATACAACTAACGTAATTGTATTATGAGCAATAAACAATAGTGCCCTGCATAGTAACAATTCTCGCAAAGGTTCCCCCCAAAAATGTCATGCACATGCCTTTTTCTAGTAATAATTGTTATTAACATATAGTGTCCTAGCCTGCATCTCATGCAAACATTCTGTATCTTCTTTCTACTCCTTCCCCCCTCAGGAAGTCTCTGTTCTATAGTGACATCATTAACAAGTGGTGTGTACCATTCCCCGGGCCAGACCGAGCTATGGTAAGCCTACTATTATGTACACTACCATTATTAATTCTAAAACACAAGATTTTCACAGCAGTCCAAAGTACATATACAGTTCAGTAAACACATGAAGACTTTCTACATATAAATTGATTGGTAAGATCTCGCTGTACCTGCCATCTAGCAACCAGTGTAGTAAGACTGCATAGATGTACAGTTTTGCCAACGACAGTCCTATAGGATTTTGGGATTACTACCATTACCATGGTATTTTATGGACAGCAGAGCCATCCCAACAACCCTTGCTATTTTTTCACTTGGAATTAGCTCCCGGCCTCCCATTCAAAACTCAGACTGATAATTAACTACTGTTAATAAAAAGCAGTCTACATGTTTGACATCATTTTCTGTTTCTATCTAAAGCTAAATTATTATCTAACAGTATTCAGCTTTTTAAACTTCTTCATGCACATATCCTTTGACCATAGGTGTATCGGAGTATGAGATACCGTCATGAGGATCAGGGAATTAAACCAGTAAGTGTCGGTTGGACGCATACACGTCACTTTCCTAGTAGGTCTTATGTGAATAATGGGCATCTTCACTCTTTGTAGTCAAGCACATACAGGTATCAAACAGGTGATTTCGAGCACATACATGTATCAAACATATTTATGGTGATTTTGAGCACTTACATGTATTCTGTGGTGGATACATGAAGGTGTAACAGTATACCAAGTGTAGCACCATTGCATGAAAGTTAACCAAACAGTTGGCCTTTGAAATGTGTAATTGCTATTATATCGCATCAGAGTGCTAGTGAACAAGAGTGTTTGCTATTATATCGCATCAGAGTGCTAGTGTTTGCTCAGTTGAAAGTTTGTGCATGATCAGGGGATCACAAGTTTTTAATGTGACAGTTCCTAGCAAGAGTTGAAACACCAGATTAAATTCCTACTTTTTGATAAAGTAGGTATTTACTGCCATGCAGAGGGACATTAAATTGTCTGGTACTACTTAATTAATAATTATGGGTACTCATTTTGATTATGTAATATCACTAGACACTAAACTGAGCTAGTCACTATTTACGGCTTTAATTTACTACCCCATATACTGGGATTTTATTACGTGCTGGCGAATGAAGTCATCAGGGTGAGACTGAGCAAGCCTCACACTAGTCATGTCAACACTGCATTTTCCTCTATTATTATTGTACGTATGTTGTGGTACATATTCTAATTTAACATAATGCAATCCAATTTCTCTCGTCACTTTGCATATGCTATGCTCACCAAATTTAACATATTGCAATCTCTTGGTTCTAACAATGGCGTCAGTCCAGAGTCGTCTGCAAACTTGTGGCACATTAAGAGAGAGAGACGTGAACAAGTTCATCACATAGTTTTACCTAGGAAGGGTTGCTACAGCTCCCAGGTTAGTAGGGTTGGTGTAGCCTCTGTAGCGGAAAGGTATAAGTGCTGGAGATGCCACGATCGAGCGATTCCAGCAGCTAAGTTACTACTTTGCAACTGACGTAATTGGATATGATCAAATAAACAATAGTGGACTGCATATTTACAAGTCTTGTGAAGGCTCGTATGGCATCAGCCCTTTCACTGTTCTTCGTAGCTGTCAGCTGCTTGAATGGACATTCAAATACTGCCTGCTCATTCGAATCCAAAACTGAGAGAAACAGTTGCGTTGGGCAGTTGAATACCTGCCAGAGATTCAAGCCAATGGATCTGATGATATAATCCGAACGGAACGAAGCATCAGTTGGAAAGTCATAGAAAGCACTCTACCGAAAAAAGGAAAATCACATTCAAAACACCCAAATGAAAGTGCACGTTTGGGCTGGAATCGGTTTCACCCCTATTATTTTTGAAGGCATAGTGAACGCTACTCTCTCTATTGAGATACTACAGCATGGACTCGTAGGATTCATCAGGGATAAGTTACCTGCATGAGTTGCACAGGCTAATGCAGGATAAATGATCCATAACACATCTCGAGGAGAGCTGCTACTTTCTTTGAAGAAGTGATTACATGTAACTGGTGGGAAACACCACCAGAATCTTCTAATTTTAATTCTATGGAAAATTTGTAGTATGAGCTCAAAGAGTGTATTAGACGTGAGGTCAAGCCTAAGAACTCATTGCTGGAATTGAGCATTTTTGGACACAGTTACACCCAGAAAATATTGCAAGTGCATCCACCGCCTGCGACAGGTGGTACCTTAAACCGTTGAGCTGCTACGGGTTATTAGAACACTCTAGTGGTACTCGTTATTAGAACACTGTGTTATACTGTATGCACTAATGTATGTGCAGTACTTTCATTAATTGCAACCACCCCAACTACATTGTATTCCCTAACAGATGCTAAACTTAGTTACATGTACTGCTGGATGCCTTACCTTGAGAATCAGGAATAGTTGGGCTTTTTGATGGCATGCAGAATGCCTTCTGCAGATTCTGTGAAACTTCAGAAAAATTCTTAGAGTACCTAGCTACTATAAAACTTCTCGAAAGTCTGGCTCTGGTACTGGAAATGTTATTGTAGGAGCCTGTGTGTAACCCATAATATGCAATTGAACCTCAGAGGTGAGGAGTTGGGCTCTTTCTATAGGACTAGAGCTAGGCACTTTCTAGAGGTGGGTGTCTTACTAGAGTTAGAGTTGGCTCTTCTCGAGGTAGGCTTTTTCTAGAGGTGGGCTCTTTCGAAAGGTGTGCACTATTGTGAGGAAGGGCTAAAATGGTTAAATAACAAGAACATGCACCTACGTACCCGTTGCTTGCAAGTACAGTCAAGGTTGGAAAATTAAATAGAGTATAGCAGGGATTTTAACAACATGATTGGGTAGAACTGGTCCAAAGAAGAAAAGTGCACGCTGTTCCTTGCACTTTTGGGCAGTTGCTGTTTTTGCAGCAGCTCCGTAGTGTGATTCTGAACGCTTCCGCCCAAACTTTGCTAACACAAGAGACTGAATTTTTTGAGTTTATTGTGGCATAGATTTCTTGATTTTGGTAACCAGATCATACATGTAGTTTGAATAAATGATAAATGGTGATATCAATAGTAATCAAGGACACCTGTATGTTAGCTTAGATAAATAGGTAATCACTGACGTAGCATAGTACCTGTTCTGGTAATCCTAGTTTGAATAAATACTGTTGAACTAAAGTAAACTGTACGTAGCTCAAACATATTGTCATTTAAGTGTGTCCTTAGCTATGGGGAACCTTCGGAGCTTTCATATTCCAGGCACACAGGGATACTCCGACACAAGAGGTGGTGGTGGGTGGGAGTCCCTGGATTGTCCTTGGATGTTCTGGGTATCCTCGACATACGGGGATACTCAGACACAAGGGGTGGTGGTGGGTGGGAGTCCCTGGATTGTACTGGATGGTATCCTTGGTGTTCAGGACATGTTTGCCTGGACATCCATAGGTACTCCAGGACAGTCCGGTTGTACTAGGACATGTGTGCCTGGACATCCTAGGCAAGCATGTGGTAGCACTTCTAGCTTGGTCATCCTTGGTGAACTAAGGATAGTCCTCGGGTCCACTGGACATGGATGGATGGGATGATGGATGGAGATGATGGGATGATGGATGGATGGATGCATGGTCTTTGTTTTTTAACGCAAGTTTGCATGTCTGAACGTAGACTGCTTGCTAGGAGAAAAATCGGAAATGGGAGGGCTATATCACAGCAGGCAAATCTCCCCAAAGGAATACTCTCCATTCTGAACGGATACTTGCCACAAACTATTAAAGTACTTTGACGTCTTTAATTTTGTTTGCCATGATGAATCACTGAGATAGATTACTGCCGCTTTTATACCAGGTAGTGCATGGTCAGCTCGTGCAGCACCATGGCGAGATGCCATAAAGGTCCGTACTAGTGCAGTAACCTTTGCATCGTGGGATAGGCTTGTACCGTAGGGGGAGTCACTCAATGTCCCCTCAAATCACTGAATGCTGTATGCCTGCCTCCTCAGGGCTTCCTTCCTTCATCCTCCTCAAGTGGAATGTTCACAAACTTTAGTATTGGCAGTTTGCTGTGCCCTCACCATTGTGGAAGTAAATTTTTTCACTACAGGTGGTTTCGTACATTATTCATTAGAGCTGTGGCTGTTTGTTTTGCTTGCCTTCTTCCACGTGGTGTCAGTACCTTTCCCTCTGCTGTGGGAGCCCAGCTAACATAACACATGGTGACACCCCCGAAGGTTCTCTCACTTGTACTGGACGGGTAGCTGTACATATAGCTTTTCTGCATTTTGGTGGTGCCTGGTCACTTGGCTGTATAAAAGAAACGATTAACGTCCTGGTTATTATACTATTCACGTAACTGGTTTGTAGCAGATACACAAAGCCAAACAGTCTTGTCTCCAGCCCAATGTCTGGGTGACGTACAGTACATGTATGGCTATGCAATCAAAACAGCATATGCACTTGCATGTAGCTTCTATAGAAGCTCTTGTGTTTTCCCTTGTCACCAGACTTCTCGTAATTTCTCTTCTTGTGCTTTCCCTTGATCTCCTGGCCATCACTCTCCTTGTCTAACTCCTGACCACCACTCTCCTGACCCTTTGCAGTACTGTTACCACTAGCTGACTCCTTGACTATCACTCTCCTTTTTCATGTGTGACTCCTGACCACCACTCTCCTTGCACTTTACTGTACTACTACCACTAGCTGACTCTTGGCCGTCGCTCTCGTTTTACATGGCAGACTCATTCACCTTCTCTTGCTAAGGCATGACAGGGGGTACGTTGTGGAGATGTATGCTTTCATTGGGTAGTTCAAATTATGTGGAGATGCATGTACAGTATTTTCTCTAGGCTCTGAGCACTTGTACATGTACATGGGCTGTATCAGACAGCTAGCCACACTCACTTTTCTTATTATGGGTATGTTATAGAGCATCAAGCAGTTTTTGTGAATCTTACATGTATAGGCAGGTTATATTCCAAAAAGATCGACACACCTGTACCTGGTTTACATACTACTACAACTGCATAGCTGCAACATTGACCAAGCATAACGCACATACACACCTCACCTCACCTCACCTCTCACTACCACTCTCTAACCTCCTCATTCTTGTTTATCTGCTGCTGGATGGCAGTTAGACATCTGTAGGAGCAATTCAAGATTATACCGTTCACACCATTCCCAGCAGTTGTACCATGAATGTGGCCCACTTTGATGGGAGATCCTGCTCAAAATCTCTTGCATACCAAAAGCATGGCTGGCCAGCTCTTGTTAGTCCAGCTGTGGCTGTTGATGCTCCTTGGGTCTCTTGAGTATTAATCTGTGTTCGAGATTGCTGGGAGCCATCTGTTGCAGTGGTTTGTGGCTGTTGGCCTATCAATCCCTCACTTTATTCGGTTGCACGAAGCCGAAAACAGCGGGGGCCTGGAGACGAGGCTAGTCAAGGCATTCATGTTTAGATCAATTGGTGATGGTGGTGGGTATTTACCATTTGGTTAAAAATTATATTCATAATCTAACGTTAGGTCGTGGGGATGGTGGTCCTTACCACTTCAATCACCATGCTGGACTCTGGCACTTGAAACACAACGTTCTTATCCAGCACATTCTTCAGCTGAGGAGAAAAAGCAAGGTAAGTGTGGCCTCATCCCCCGGCTCTCTCCTTGAAAAACGGTAAAACGGGAAAGTGCCTGGTATCTTTTTTCGTGTGATTCAACTCATACATTGGCAGGTACCAATCGAACGTTTCTCTACCTTTCGCCAGCGACACTACTTCAGCGCTCAGTCCGTGGCACAAACCAGGCCCTTCCTAAAATGGGGGAGAGCCTGGTATTATTCTCACATGAGTGATATTGAGGGTAGAAAGGACTTAATTGTGCGTAGGCAAGCACAGCAACTGCAATTCTTCGACTGGCAGCGAATCAATACTTCTTGTAGCAAATCTTTAGGCCCAGGGATGAGGCTAAGGTAAGGTAAGTGGACTACGGGGCAAATCACGATCACATGCCACATGCACAGCTTTTGCTGCATACAATTACTTCCATTGCACACACCCCACATGTATTCTGTTACTTGCTGACTTGAACTTGCCTCCAGGACTTGCTTTCCCTCCAAAGGATCTTCTGTTATATTCTGTGATATTCGTTGCACCAAGTCAGCTAACTTGCCGTCAAATAGTTCTTGAAAGCGTCTTGTTCCATCTGTAGGTTAAAGAGTTAATTCAGGTACATGTACGTGTAGCTTAGACTCAGCCACCTAAAAGAAGCGGTCTGAAGAAGACTACTGCTCTATGGAGCTTTTTCTTGCATTTTTGAGTGATTACAGTCTTACATTGACACCACAGAGCAATTTTGTTCTCTTTCGGCACTTTTTTTTAATCGAAATTTGGCCATAACAGGATATGCAATTTTATCCATCTTAGTTTGGTCTGTGCTTTATGCCATCACAGTTTCAAAGAGTTTCACTGGTGTTAGAGCGGCACTGTGTCCTACTGAGATTCTCCCTTCCAGCTTGTTACTAAGGTCCGAAATATAATTGAATTTGTTTTTAGTAAACAAGGACAGGGCAGCTGCTGGTTGCTATGGCCGGCTGTCAGTTGGGATTACATGTAATTCACTGTTAGACACAACACCCTCCATACCATACTGCATATCTGAATTTTAATATGGCTCAAGTCACTACATCATTATTGTAGTGCTCATCATTAGCATCAAACAGAATGGTTGGGGATGTTGGCTCAGGGTTGGGGTGGGAAGTTCCTCTTAGGTGTGTGAGGATCTCTTCTTGGCTCTGCTGAATGGCTAGTAGACAGGTGGAAACGAGTGAGTGTGACCTGCTGCTGGAGGTGGAAGCAGTGGGATCAGGACATTCAAACATTAAATTTGAAGATTCCACAAAAACACCAAATAAAGTAGGTATGAACTGAAACTACATTCTGTTTTGAATTGAACTTAACTGCTTCGAGTATACCTGATGACAAACACATATTGTACTAATTCCAACCTACATTACATCATAGTTAATGTCGAACACAACAATAACTAAATTCTACTACTGTACCGGGCGTGTGGCTTGCTGCTGGAGGTAGAAGCAGAGACTGGGTACTGGAAGCAGCAGGAGATCAAGGCAAAGCTTGACGATGGCGTGACATTCTGCTAGCTAGAGGTGGCAGCAGCAGTAGATTGAGGTACAGTGCTGGAGGTGGCGGCATTGACAATGATGGGATTAGGACATTCTGACAGGACAATATAAATATTGATAAAAACACAAAAGAAGAAAGATGGGGGTAAACTTAAACTACATGTGTACATTTTATTTTGACAGCTTTGAATATATATGTACATGTCCTAATTGACAAGCACATAATTATTACACTACCGTTCCAACCTACATGTGCGTGTACATCATAGCAGTCAATAGTAACTACTGTACCTGGGGTGTAGCCATCTGCTGGAGGTGGAAGCAATGGCATATTGAGACAGAGTGCCGAGAGGGTATGGCTTGCTACTGGAGGTGAAGCTGGAGGTGGAAGCTGTAGATTGAGGCAGAGGGTCTATGACTTGCTGCTAGAGGTGGAAGGTTGAGGTACAAAAGGCCAGTACATGTAGTTCAGGGAGTTGCTCCGGCTGTAGTTCCTCTGGTGGTGTGGTGGTTGAGTGTAGTGTGATAAGGGGACTGAAGCTCACGATGGTGACACTGGAGGAGCAGTGTACAAATCGAGTGTTGGAAGAGGAGGAGACAGTGGTGTTGGCTCAAGTGAAGGGGCTAGTGCAGGTGTTGTTGGACTAAGCAGTTTTACTGGTTGCAGCGTGTCGCTGCAGTTTTAGGGTCCGGTACTCTTTTTCTCGGCCTGGCAGGACAGCCATATAGAGTAGCCAGGAGCCCATAACCCAAATGGACTCCTGGAGTAGCAGAGCCATGTACTTCTCTTGTCCGGTCCATCGGTATCAATTGTCTTGTATAGGTCCTGCTGTGTCTCTACAACTTTCAGGACTTCTCCCAATGGAGCTTATTTATTCTCCCATGAGAGGTCTTGCCACGTTTTCTGGGTAGCTGCAGTCTCCTTCTGAAAGCGGGTAGTGAGAGCCCTTACATACGCTTGAGCCTCATTGGTCTCCATACCCTGGGCAGCAGCAAGGTATTTTAGCCCCCTGGTCAAAGCCTGCATGGCAATATCCCCACAAGTGTCCCTGGCTTTCTCTTGTGCTCCTCCTCTTGTTGATACAGAAGAGAAAGCATCCAATTATGTGTTTAGTATTAATTGTTTGAATGCCATGTACCCATACAATGTACTTTATATTAACACCCAATACAAAAAGTTCACATCTGTATTATCCACCGTCTCAGCCTCACCAGGAACATTGTAGAGCTGGAGGAGGTGATGTGCCTGTTCAGTCGTCAATACTGCAACGTTCCTTGCTGCTTTTGCAAACATTCCAGCGTCTTTCGTTCGTTGGAGATGTCCGGAAGGGCAGTGGTGTGTATCAGGGTTAGATAAATATGGCACAATTTGAAAATATTCAGCACTTAGCAGGTTTAGTAAAAAGTTTCTAACACTTTGGTTTGAAATGTTTCAAAAAGCTGAAATGCTTTGAAATTGGCATTATACTTGGGCTAGGTGACTGACCCCGTGCTATCATGTGGTGGTAGCTTCTTACATGTACTCGGTTTTCCAATCCACCTCCAGGCTTCCGCTGCCGTTAGTCAGGGCCGCATTTAAGGCCTCATCGGGCCGCATTTAAGGCCTCATCAGGACGCAAATGGCAGCCACTGGGAGCCAGCCAGGCTGCCACCGCATGACAGTTTATCACCTTTCAGCTTCATGGCGGGGCTGACAGACCTGCGCCAGAGGATTCCTCTGGTAGGCAAGGCTTCACCAAGCGAGGTGTCGTTTGATGATCCTGGTGCTCTCGTAGAGCACTCTCTGCTGCATAGCTCTCACGATTGAGCACACATGACGGGGGGTGAACAACTGGGTGCTTGAAAGTTGGTCAGCCAAGTTCCCTATGGAACCCATATCCCCAATAACCAGTGCAACTACCTTCACTGAGTATCCTCGCTGCTGGATCGCCAGATCAGCAGCTAACTCATCGTACTTGCCAGTCTTTTCAGACTGACGTTCCTCAACCAGTGCGTCATACGCGCACGCCATCTCAAAGAGGAAAATGGTTTTCCTCTTCTTGAGTTGCACCAGCATATCAGGTCTACGGTTCTCCAGGTTCCTGTTTGTTGGGATGCTAGCATCCCACAGGATTTTGGCTTGGTCGTTCTCAAGTGCGTCTGGCACAGGTTCCCAAGGCTTTGGGGCCTTGAACCCCAGGGTTGTACATAGATGGTGGTGCACAACTGCCAGAACCCTGTTATGCCTTTCCATGTACAGTGACCAGAAGTAGGTCTCACATTTCGCCAAGATGTGACCTATCGTCTCAGGCATCGAATGGCATCTTCTGCACAGTACACTTACGGGCATCTTCAACACCCTCGCCATGTATGCTCGTGTCATGACCACCCCGTCCTGGGCGGCCATGATGAGCGCTTCAGTCTCGGCACGCTGGCGTCCGGTACGGAGCCACTTGTACGTAAGCTTCGTATTCCTGGTCTCTTTGGTCTTGTGGAAGACGCCATGAATCTTCTTGGCTTCAAGGGTTGCTACCAATTTCTCCTGCTGACACTTGCGGATCAGGGTTCCTACCGAGGAACACGGAATTGGCTTCTCCTGGTAGAGTATCCTGCCTTGCTCAAGCTTCAGGGGGATTGCCAGTCCCTCAAGAACTCGCCGAGCCTCGCCCAACCGAGAGTATCGTTGCCTACTCTCAGTTGTCCATGCCATGTGCTGGTAAATGGCATCTCGGTAAGGAGTCTCCGTGGACACCACATAGGCCATCGCCGAAACGACCTCCCTCTCCCACACTTGGATTAGTGACTGTAAGCCACGTCCTCCCTTTGTGGGGTGGAGGTACAGCCGCTCCAACGACGCACCACGGTAGTGTCCTCGGTACTTCCTTAGGATAGCTCTTGTGAGTCGGTCTAGTTTCACTAAGCGAGTCTTCGTCCACTTGAGGGTACTAAAGAAGTACCTGAACAAAGATACTGCCCAAACATTGGTAGCATGCACCTTGTTTCTTCCATTCAATGGTGCACTCCAAATGTTCTTGTGTCTGGTGACATAGGTGTTCATCAGGCTTGTGCTGCTGAATCCCCAGGTACTTGTAGGACTTCCCCTCTGCAAGGGACAGGATAGTCTCACCATCAAGGGTGTGCTCTTCTTGGTTAATGATTTTACCCTTCCTGAGGCTGGCTGTTGCACACTTGGGCAACCCCAAAGCCATTCCAATGGCTTTCGAGATGTTCTCTACTGACTCCAAGCACTTATCCAGTTGTTTAGACCCCTTCACATAGACCTTTAGGTCATCTACGAACATTAAGTGGGTTATTGGTTGTTGTTGTAGGAAACTGGGCTGGTAGCCGGGTGTGTCTCTCATGGCATAAAACAGTGGGGTTACACAAATGCAGAACAGCATAGGGGACAGACAGACTGAGGGTTGATTGCGCCCTCAATCAGACCTCGTAGAGCCTCTCCGGCACTCCTGAAGACCTTCCACCAGAATCCATAGATTCCGTCCGGTCCTGGTGCCTTCCATGATTTGATCTTTCTTACCACTCTCTTCCACATGATGTCATTGACTTCCTGTCGTTCGGTGTTACAATCAATTGCATCGAGGTCACCCTCCCAAGCCCTTATGGCTTCATGGTCTAGATCACATTCACCAGGGATTCCTACAAGGTTGTACCAAAAGTCTTTGACCTCATCACTACTAGGCGTCACTTCAGGCTCATCACCCCGGCCGCTCAAGATCTTTGGGCCATCACGACGGTATGCCTTGTTGAGGCGACTGGCATCCTTCCTCTGCTGCTTGCGACGCTGCTGAGTAGATCGAATTCGCAGCAACGATTGATATTTGCTTTTCGCTCCCAGCAGGCTCTGGATGCTCAGATCTCCCACAACTTTAGACAGTATCCGTCGGATTTTGTGCTGGTGGGGGGTGGCTTTGCCACTTGACTTTTGCCTCTCGACCTCCTGATCAAGCCAGCTGATCAGGTGTCGGTAGTGGGTGATGGTAGCCCTGCCGCCTTTTGGATGCCAGCGTCCAGCAGGTGGTTTTTGAGAGCTTGACGAAGGAGATTTGATCCCGAGTTTTCTGGTCACTAGAATTGCTCCGCCATAGACTAAGCAGTTCAGCGCCCAGAATCCTCCTTTTCTCGTCTCCTCGTTGGCCCAGTGCTGGTGTATCATCAAACCAACCGCTGCTATGAGCTTTGGATTGATTCTAACACCCTTACACTTAGGCCGCTCTCGGTGACTTAGGTCAGGGTCAGATGTTAAGAGGTCGTCGACAATTGCCTTGTATTCTTCCCGAAGAGCCTGGACGTCAAAAGACTCGGAGGCATCATTGTCAATGTCTGAGGGAGTTGGCACTGATGGTCTCGCCATTCCCTCGCTGTTTGGAATACGTCCACTGATGGTGTTGACAGTGGACCCACTGCTGATGTTAACAGTGGACCCATGCACTGGTGGTGTTAACAGTGGACCCACTGGTGGTGTTAACAGTGGACCCATGCACTGGTGGTGTTAACAGTGGACCCATGCACTGGTGGTGTTAACAGTGGACCCATGCACTGGTGGGTGGTGTTAACAGTGGCGGGAGACTGCTCTTCGGTGTTAATTTCAGTATTAAAAGTAGCAGTATGTAAATGGGTGGTGAGCCCCGTGCGGGGCGTGTGCCCACTACTGGAAGCAGGCAAGATGTTATCCCCCTGTGCATTTCCCCCACCATCATTGTTATGATTAGGAGGTGCACCGGCACTTGGGGTTCCCCTTTCCCTTTCACTCTCCCTAAGCTTTCGTACCCTGCTCAATCTGGTTCTCAGGGAAGCTTTCGTAGCGTGGAGCTCCGGAAACTCCGCCCTCCACAGATTGAGCAGTCTGTCGGCGTAACCGAGGACCAAAGGCTGAGATCTTTCATACAGCTCGAGGAGGTATCATCTCTGGAGCGGGTCCATTGAATCCAACCTTGTCCTCGACCAACACCGCAAGGTGGCCTGCCTTTAGTGGAATCACTCTCAATGAAGCTTTGGGCGGGAACAGCACTGTCAGACCCTTTGGAAAATATCATTCTTTCTTGGTCATGAGCAAACTGTTACCTCCCTGGGGGGTTGCGAGCCCTCCAGAGAGGGGTTGTCTCTTAGCCCAGTCATGTGGATGACTAGTTACCATCAGGGACCACGAGGAGGTGAGGCAACCACCCCTGACCCTTACATGTACATACTGTATAGAAGACAGTGATGTAAGCATTAATTACATGGTGTGTGTTGCAACATGCTGGAGCAGACAAGTGCTACGTTGACTTAGTTGTTTCTGACTCAAATGTTATTGTGCATGTACAAGTATGTGCATCACAAGCAATACTGTACAGGCACCCCATAATAAGAAGTGTTGTGTAATTACATGTACTTAACAGGCATACATGTTCATGTCCAGGACCTACTCTTTTCAGCAGTCTTCTATCGCTTGGAAGGAGGCTGTCGCACTGCAGGAATTGCACATACAGGGGGCTGGCGCGTTTTGGTCTTGGGGGTAGAGGGACCATGCTGAACCTTGCCCTTGGAGATGGCAGAGCATGTAAAAGCCTGAGGCTGAGGCCTTGGGGATCAGATTGTAGGGGCACTTCTGGAATAAACTACAGCATCACCACCACCTCCCCTTTCCACATCCTCTCTCCCCACTTTATCCTCACAATTTTTCCCACTGTCATTCCTGGTGCATCTTCCGAGTGGACATGTTTGCAATCAATATGATTGTCTCCATCATACATGGGAGAGTTGTTTCCCAACCACTTGATGGCTACCCATTGCACAGCACTCTTCTTTGGAGCCATATTCCTGCATATACAATCATACATATAGTAGAATACAGTCACTTGAAACTCCGGCTGTGAGAATTACATATCATGTATGGCTACCGATCCCATATCTGTATGATACACATGACATACTAATACACTATACAAATTGTATATGCACATGTACATGCATACGTAGCTTCCAATTTCATACATGTATGACGTACACATGCCTAATCTGTCGGCGTATCCGAGGACCGAAGGCTGAGATCTCTCATACAGCTCAAGGAGATCATCATCTCTGCATTGACTCTGACGGCCGACACCACAAGGTGGTCTGCCTTTATCTGGATCGCTCACAACGGAGCTTTGGAGACTGGGGGCGAGAACAGCCCTGTTAGATCCTCAGAAATATTTCATTCAGGTGTAGAAACAAGTCATTGAATACTTGTCTTTTGGCATTGCAATCAATTGCATCAAGATCACCCTCCCAAGCCCTTATGGCTTCGAATTCATGGTCAAGATCACATTCACCAGGGATTCCTACAAGGTTGTGCCAAAAGTCTTTGACCTCATCACTACTTGGTGTCACTTCAGGCTCATCACCCCAGCTGCACAGGATTTTATGGCCATAACGACGATATGCCTCGTTGAGGTGACTGGCATCCTGCCTCTGCTGTTTGCGGCGCTGCTGATTAGATTTAATTGTCAACAGTGATTGGAATTTGCTTTTCACAGCCAACAGGCTTTGGATGCTCAGATCACCAACAACTTTCGACAATATCCATTGGATTTTGTCTTGCTCTCAAATGTAGTACATGGCTCTCAGCCGATAGCTGGAATCATTGGACTACCGTGTTCTACAGCTGCACTTGGGATAGCTCCACTGAATAACGAAGGACGACTAGGAGTCACCCAGCTTATTGCAGGGACTTCCCCTCAGCTGAACAGCCGCAGTGACTACCCAATCACATTTGGTGCTGGTGTGGGGTGGTTTTTCCACTTGACTTTTGCCTCTTGACCTCCTGATTAAGCCAGCTGATCAGGCGTCGGTAGTGAGTGATGGTTGCCCTGTTGCCTTTTGGACGCCAGCGTCCAGCAGGTGGTTTTCGAGAGTGCAATGAGGGAGATTTGATTCTGGGTTTTCTGGTCACCAGAACAGCTCCGCCATAGACTAAGCAGTTCAGCGCCCAGAATCCTCCCCTTCTTGTCTCCTCATTTGTCCAGTGCTGGTGGATCATCAAACCAACTGCAGGTATGAGCTTTGGATTGATTCTAACACCCTTACACTTAGGCCGCTCTCGGTGACTTAGGTCAGGGTCAGATGTTAAAAGGTCATTAACAATTCCCTTGTATTCCTCCTGTAAAGCCTGGACATCAAAAGACTTAGAGGCATCATTGTTGATGTATGAGGGAGTTGGCACAGGTCCTGCCACTCTCTCGCTGTTTGGAATACGTCCACTGGTGGTGTTTACAGTGGACCCACTGCTGGTGTTAACAGTGGACCCATGCACTGGTGGTGTTAACAGTGGACCCACTGCTGGTGTTAACAGTGGACCCATGCACTGGTGGTGTTAACAGTGGCGGGAGATTGCTCTTCGGTGTTAAAAGTAGCAGTATGTGAATTAGAGGAACGCCCAGTGCGGGGTGTGTGCCCCACTACTGGAAGCAGGCAGGATGTTCTCCCCCTGTGCATTTCTCCCAACATCATTGATGTGGTTAGAAGGTGCACCGGCACTTGGGGTTTCCCTTTCACTCTCCAAAAACTTACATACCCTGCTCAATCTGGTTCTCAGGGAAGCTTTCGTAGCATGGAGTTCCAGAAACTCTGCCCTCCACAGATCAAGCAGTCTGTTGGCGTAACCGAGGACCAAAGGCTGAGATCTCTCGTACAGCTCAAGGAGGTCATCATCTCTGGAGCGAGTCCATTGAATCCAACCTTGTCCTCGACCAACACCGCAAGGTGGCCTGCCTTTAGTGGAATCACTCTCAATGAAGCTTTGGGCAGGAACAGCACTGTCAGACCCTTGGGAAATAATATTTCTTTCATTGTCATGAGCAAGCTGTTACCTCCCTGGGGGGTTGCGAGCCCTCCAGAGAGGGGGGAAACCTCTTAGCCTAGTATGTGGATGACTAGTTACCATCAGGGACCACAAGGAGGTGAGGCAACCACTCTTTACCTCTCTGTCTCGCCAGCACTACACTTTGTTGCAATGCATGTGCTGCCATCTCAACCAGCTGTAGTTTTACGCTAAAAGTATGCTTGATAACTACACTGCATTTGTTTGCAGGTACTAAAAGGTTTTTGAATGGCTACTGTATGTACATTGTAATTACTGTGCTACAAATTACCTATATACAACTGCACCCATGTACCTATTGACAAACACATAATTACACTGATTCCAACGTACATGTACATGCACATCATAGCAGTCAATATTTGGGTGAGTGTGAGCAAGCCCACATTAGCGAGTCTCCATTGCTGCTGTGTGTACGTACGTGCGTACACTATGCATGGTTCGCCCAGCTATTTTTACGCATTTTTACACATTTTCCCGCCTTTTTCACATATTTTTACACGGTCCATGGCCAACCACGAACTCTTTCTGCAACGGAAACCATGTATGTGCAGTCAAAATGGCTGAGTTGAGTGTTTAGAGCGACATCGGGTGCGTTACAGAGAACGGCGAGCTGCCGAATCTGGAGAGGTGAGAAAGCAAAGACTACAGCTCAACAGAGAGCGGCAAAGGTGAAGACTCTTGAGTAAGTTATCACAAGTTTGGTTCACCCTAACATACAACAATACCATCATCACTAGCATCCAGAGATCTGTCTGAGAACTGACTATGCCGTTATCGTTTGCTCCCTCACACACACTAACCTGTACTGATTTATCACCGATTACATGGCGTCAACATTTACTAGCCTGATTAACACTACTACCATCAGCTATCAATGACTCATCACACATTTTTGCAGAACTGATTTGTATAATCTACAACTTTGCAACAGTTCAAAATCGAATCCATACTCGCTCACGCTCGCCCCACAATGTTCTGCATTCACCTAGTAACAACAATAACTAGAACTATACTACTGTACCAGGGATGTAGCTGTCTGCTGGAGGTGGAAGCAATGGTATTTTGAGACAGAGTGCCCAGAGGGCTTGGCTTGCTGCTGGAGGTGGAAGCAGTCACAGGTTGATGTAGACTGGCTGGGGGAGAGGGATTCTAGTATGTTCTAGTATGTTGCAACATGCTGGAGCAGGCAAGTGCTACGTTGACTTAGTTATTTCTGACTTAGTTGTTTCAAATGTGATCGTGCATGTACAAGTATATGCTGCAGAAACCCAGATTTTACATGTACATAATTACTCATACAAACTTACTTCTCTTTGCTCGGCAGTGGTGAATTTTGCCGAAATCACAGCCATGCATTTAGGTTTGCTTTCCCCATGCGTGATGGTAGCTCCTTTAGCCCCATTGAAGAGAGCTATTGTCTTAGATTTTCGGTCATCGATGCCCAACAGGAGATTGCTAGTGGGACACAGAGCAGTATATTTCTACAGCGATGCCTTGTAGTAGAATCCTGATGGATATATTGCAGTGATGGCCAGACCACAATGAAGTGCACTGGTTCTTCCTGTGTCTGGCTCTCCAAATGCCAGGGGTACAGGGCAAAACAGGAGCTTGATAGGGATGGTGGAGTAATGCAGAGCTATATTACACAACTTCCAAGGACTAAGAGAGCGGGGAAGAAGTTTGTGATTCATGGGGATCTTCAAATGCTCAACCAGGCTACGAAGAATGGAAATGCTGTTTATTTGGAAGTCAAACTCTTCTGTGCCCTCTGCCAACTTCCAGGAGCGATCAAAAAATATCGCAAGACTATACAGCGCACTGTCTTCATGCTAAACATTGAATGAACTGTGAGCATGGCAATGGTTAAACGATTTTATACGTGTTACCACGTTGCGGAGGTTGCTAGGCACGTGTTCACGCACACACACGCGCGTGCTCTAACCTATATTATAGACCTCATTTCTAGTGATTGGATTGGTTGATACATTACTATGATAAATCTAAGGATGATCCAAACCACGTCATCAGCTTGTAGCTGGTGCCAATGTTGTGTACAGTAGGTATGGTGCCAGAACAGAGAGGAACAGCTTCGTCCAGTAACACTGGTTCTGTTCAGACCCTAAGCCTGGATGCGTTAAACCTGGACTAAAGCAGAAATGAATTACTGTGAAACCATCTGGGCCAGTTTCCTTTATGTTTGCTCATCCAATGTAAGCACATGCTGTTCAGCTCAGAGCAAACAAATTCTTTTTCTCTTCTTCAACTTAACAAATCCGTAAACAGTGCACAAATTATGAGGATTTTGACTGAAAGTAACTTCACAAAGAGTGATTATTAATAGATTGTGAAGCTGTGCTAATTATACTGGCATAGCTGTAGGATTCTAATGCCCCAAATGTGATCAGTTCACTGCTGGGGTTGTAGTGGACAAGAAAACGTGGTGAGATTAGCTGACTTTTGGACTCTGGAAGGCTCGGTCTTGAGCAGGCCTGCACAGTCTGCTGGGAAGCTGGGGCAAGAGCTTTCCATAGTACTTGACAAGCCCCAAGAATGACTTCAGGTGAGTCTCATCGAACTTGGGAACTGGTAGCTCCTCCAAGGTGGCAGAGACCTTCTCTTTGGTAGGTGTCTATTGGCTGTTTTGCTTCATTTTCAAGCACATCTAATGTCCATGTCTGTCTGTGTGTGGTTTGGCAATTTTTTATTCCATGAATATATATAGTATGTAGACATGGGAAAACACATTGCTGAGGATGCTTTGGAGGTTCAACAGTTTTGAGGTAATGGACTTGAGACACAATAAGGTTCCAATACACTGAAAGAGTAATGGTGTGAGCAGCAGTATTGAAGCCTCATGTCAAAAATTAGCTGCAGACTGTCTTTGGAGTAGTCCCTGCCCACACGCAATTAAGTAAGTCAAATCGTGTTGGAAAATGCTGCAGCTAGTTGATAATTATGCATAACTTGTCGATAATCACATCTGCTGAATATAGTATGACCACCCCGTGGTCCTCATTGCTACTGCTTCTTCTCCTTTGGAGGGTTTGTGGCTTTGTTCTTCTATGGAGTATGGCAGCGGTGCTGATGCTGCTTGAGCTCTCCTCGTCTTGAGGCCTCAATATCGCCTGCTTTGAAACGGGTAACCTGCCTGCAATCAAATCTATAGAGATTCAGCACCAACTTTTGACTGATAGTCCATTCCATATTAAAATTGGTTCTTACCACTCACAAATGGAATTTACAAGTTAATGGTGTGCACCAAGAGAAGTGAAGAATGTGTTTACTGCTGTGACATCACACTGTTGGCATTTCCAAATGTGGAAAATAAGGTTCACGTTCTAGTGGGTAGGGTTGATGCCAGACAGGTGGTGATTACCCTAGATTTACCTGATGCCTCTTTTGTGGAAGGTGCTTTTTGTTTATAGTAAAGGTTGTATTGTGATGTCACATTGCATCACATCATATGACTTGTTATTATCCATTTCCAAATGGGTGGTGGTATGAAATGCTGAGATGCTTTGATGGAAGCCAGACATTGTCTGGTAGTGAAGTTTGATGTCATATGACATCAAATCATGACTACAATAACATCTTATTGACTAATTACTGTATTTATGTTCTGCTGGGTGGAGCTGAGATCTTGGATTCCTTTCCTCATCCCAGACCATGCATTCTTAATGAGCTAAGCCACCCACCACCCACAGCTGCCAAACTCTAACATGACTAAGGTCCACTGGTAGATTCATTCCCTTGTATGAATAAGAGTAATGATACTATACATCTGCGCATCAACCCAGCTAAAAGGGCAGAGGATTTTAATGCTTTCTTGTGTGTATGTATGTGTTTTGTCCATTTTTTACTTTTCCATACAGGCTTTTGATTCAATTATACCCTTAGTAGGCCTACTGTATACTTATATGCACTGCACATTATAAATTGTGTATGTAGTATTGTGCTCCCGAATTAACCCAAAAGTAACTTAGCAGATGATTCAGCTGATATCTATTTCTTGTGATCTAGGTATGAATTCCTGGTTTGTCATGGTGAGAAATGAATGATGTGTTGTTGGCTATACACCATACATGTACTATGACGAACATTGCTGGTATATATGCCTGTAGGCTATAATACATTGAATCATCATAGACAAGCCCTCTCAGCCTGTTCTGCTGATTCCAGTAGTACCTCCTCCCAATGTGATTGTATACGTTTTTGTCAGCTTCAACCTTTATTGCTGAGAGTCAGGTTGGTGATGCCATTGTATGTGATAACCAACTTTTTTTCTCGGGCTTCACATGGCATCCAACAACTGGGCATATTTTAGGTTAATCGAGGGTGATCATTACTGAGCCACTGAGCATATCTTGCCACTCATTTGAGATTCAGGGGTGATTTGAAATGCAATACTGCATTCAAAATCATTTTTGCAGTGTTACTACTAGATAACAACATCCTTTCTGGGTCATCTTTTCCAACCTGTAGTACTTTTTTTACCTTCCACTTTCTAATACCAATCTACTTGCCTTCTTCAAGCTTCCTGCTCTTGACACTGCCTTGCATCATCTACATAAATTGTACTTCCTTTTCTACCCGGCCAAGGTCCACGTCTTCTTTTAGGACTCAACCATGATTCCTATTCTCATCACTCTTCTAGGATGCCTCCATTTTCTTCTCTTCCCTCTTCTCCTCTAGCTAGACCACCTGACCATGAACTGCTGTACTAGCCACAGTGTTACTTACCCCTAACAGTGATGTTGAGAGCCAGGCTTCTGCCACATGTTCCAGACTTGGCCTAACCTTTACTCTAAAAAATACCAAGGAATGGTCAAATAGGTGTAGTGGATGGCAAAAGTGGAGAATAGAATGGAGATAGAGATCTACCATAACCAATAGCCATTACTTTCTACTTTCTTACTGCTATGGGGCATAAAAGGTGTAGCTACAGTAGTCAAGAGGCTAATAGAGTCCATACAGAAACAATGATAGACAGAGGACTATATGATTGGCAGCACACAGGACCACTAATAGCATAAAGGCTAGTATGGCTATGGCTGGAGATCACAAAAGGTGAGGGGTTGAGACCTAAGCAGTAGGAGGTGGGTACTGTTCCTGGAATATTTTTCTGAGTTACTGGAAACAGGATATAGGGAAATTATATTCATTATCTTCTGAGGAAACCTGAGGGCTGTTGGTTGTTAGGTCCTGTCAAGCATAATTATGATAAAATGTGGTATGGAGATACAGAGATGCAACTATTCATCTTTTCATAGGAAACTAGAGTGACGTTCCTGTGTATGTGTGAATGCTATGTGACAGATGTCGCTGACCTCCCCATTCAGTGATGCATGATATTCTGTTCCGAGTGCCTTGTCCTGCAGGCTTAAAGAATGCGTGATGTCATTTGACATCTTTAATCCCTATGTGCTAGACAGTTCTCTAGCACTATTTGACTCTGGAATGTGTGATGCAATGTGTATTGATATTCATAGACATAATTGATTAAGTTATGCAGTTGCTAGGCACTATCTTGGAGCCAGGTGTAGTTTACTTTTGATATTATGACAATAAGCACAGATTACAAGTCATATGATCTATGTCATATGATGTCACTTTGCATCATATCAATTTATATTTGATGTCACAACAAGGATGTTGTGATAGTAAAATGTCACAGCCTTAACCTTTCTTCCTTTACCCTTTTTCCCTCCCTTCCTCCAGTACACCTTCAAGACATACTTTGCCCTGACCTCCCTGCTTCAGGCCCTGGGAACAGCTGTGTTCTTTTTCATACTGCTGATCCTCGTGTCAACTAACTTTGGGTTCAAGCTGCTGCTGAAAGTAATCACATATTTAGTGTCTCTATTTGTTGGTAAACAGTACTGCCATAGGGGGATTAGACCAGCCAGTAGTATAGTGCACTGTTCTTTGGTTAGCAATTCTCTTAGCTTGATAAGACCCAAGGTCAGAGACAGTGGTGTGTTAACATGCTTTTCGACTGTATAGTAGTGTGATACATGTACGCATAGTAGTATGCCTTCAAATAGCTACAGCTACCAGACATGTGCAGTATGCCACAGAGGCTTGTGCTGGTGCTCACATAACTACTTTCTGCTCTGTCCTCTAGTTTCCTTGGTTCTTCAGTGGAGGGTCTGCCTCCAAGAGCGGTCCCAGCAAGGAAAGTGTGAGTGGTCCTGTCTGTGTTACTACTGTCAGTGCTATAATTAGCCTCATTCCCAGTCAGTTTTTTTCCGCATGTGGTACAAAAATGAGCTGGACGATTTACTCACGTGAACGCGTCATATCCGCAGGAAGTGTGCATAATTTTGTTAAATGCTCTGATCTGTACACTCCATATGAGTTCTATACTGAGGCAGTCAACTGGCTAAAAAGAGTGAGCAGTCTTGAGCAAGCTTCTCTGTGAGTACAAAGACTGTTCTGGCTGAAACAACAAACCAGCAGGTGAGTGCTAAACAGCGTGGGCCTATATGTAGAAAGCTAGCTAGCTAGCAGGTTAGGCATTTTAGTTTAGCTACGGATACAGACAAACTACTAGTTTATACAGTACCTAGCAGCAGCCTCGTCCCCAGGCCCACATGCACGTTTCACTTTAGCGCAGCTGTGGGTCTGGTACCTTTTCTCACGTGCGTGACATGGAGGGTAAAAGGGAAGTAGAAGGGTGAATTTTTGCGTGGGTGAGGACAACTGCAGTTCTCAGACAATGAAGGAAGGCAGCGAATCTACACTTCTTGTAGCTACTCCTTTGTACCAGACTGAGCGCTGAAACACTGTCACCAGCAAAAGGCAGAGAAGCGTAACAGTCTTTCGAGCGGTCCCACTCACGCGCAATTATGTAATGTGAGAAAATTTACCACGCTCTCCAGTGTGAAACCCGCTGGGGACAAGGCTAACCTAGCGAGCTAGCCCTTTTACTTTAGCTAGCGGTACAGGCGAACTACGTACTACTTAGAGGTTGTGGCGCTTGAAAAAAGCTATTGGCACAGAGCTATACTGTAGACAATGCCTTAGTGACCTGCTAGCTATGGCTTAGTACTGCTTTAATACATTCCAACTAGCAAGCCTTCAAAGGAAGTCTCCACGTTGTTACTCAACCCTTTGGCTTTGTTTTTTATCCCGAACAATTATCACTTTTGAATGGAACTTCAGCTACGCTTCTGCGTTGAGCGGCAAGATCACAGCATTCCGCAAAACTGCACACACTTCCTGCGGATATAATGTGTTCACACGTCCAGGCTACCTCCCAGTTTTTTTTTTTACTACATGTACATGCGAAAAAAAGCTGGGAGTGGAGTCTGGGAACGAGGCTATACAATATTACGAACATTGTGCTAGTGTAGTAAGTAGTAGTGATTATGCCCATGCCAGTTACTACACTCCTGGATATGATGCTGTCCCAGAGACCTGACCATTGCTAGTAACCATGGAGCACTAGTAAGATCATATGCTGCCTCATCATGCAAGTATTTGCTAGTCATTACCAATGATGAATAAAGCAAACTATAGACATTCATCTTTCATAATTGGATGATGTCATTATCAGATATGTACTGCATATCTACCTAGCCTCAGGCCTTCCCAGGAACACTCGCGTGGGGAAGGCCTGGGAACAAGGCTACTGCATGCCAAGCTACTTTGAATTGTAGAGCTATATGTAGCTTATTCATCATATTATGCAGATATCCTTATCTGATGTTTGTATTCTCCCTCAGTTTTGCATGGTACATTATTGTTCCAACTCTCCTATTAGATTGAAAAGGCCACATTTACGATCACCTTGAAGGGAACTGGCAACAGCAGTGATCCTACTGACAAGTATGTGAAACAGCCAGAACTTACGAAGCCTCTTTATCAGCCAATGTTTGGTTATCTGTCTATTCACATGCATGCTCTAAGATATGTCATATTATATTACTATGCCAGGTCAAGGAATATATTATGTCAAGCTAGGTTATGTTGTGGATGGCAAAGAAGTGGTAAGGTAGCAATGATAATCACACTATGAAAGCCAAAGCCAAAACCTAATTACTGTATTTAGCATAAACTGGCCTGTTGCTGAGCATAGCCTTCAATAAGTACACCATGCCCAGCTAGTTTTTATATATCTTGTTTACTGTACAGTCACAGCTCAACCCTTTCCCATTCCTCTGTCCTCCCCTCCCCCCTTCCATTTCACCCTCACCTCCAGGTCCAGTGCTCAAAGTATTACAGTAAAAGTGCGAGGAGCAGGTACATATGAGCACACTAATACTTGCTTTAATTTGTCTCTATGATGTATACTTAGCATGCCTGTATGGCATACGTATTGTGCAAAAGAGCTTAAGTTTGGAAGATACATTTCCAAGTGTAATTTTTCACAAAACTCTGGACCTCTAGAGTTGAACCAACCTTTCTTCATTGATACATGGACTAGAGAAAAATTGAATCGAGAGTACTGGACAGACCGTTTTGCAGCCGCCATTTTGCTCTCGCAATGAAAATTAAGTATGTATTGCGTACCCTCACTGAAACATGAAATAATATTTACACGGAAAGTGCGCGTGCATGGATGTGGCTCACTGTGGACAATTAGAGCAGCTACTGCGGGCTGTAGCATGCTGCATGGTGAGTTAAAGAATCATTTGTTAAGCATGAATATTATGAACATTGTACTTATAGCTACTGCCCACGAACACAATTTGCCCATTCTACACACTGTATTATTTGCTACTTAGCATATTCGCTTGTGTCCACCCCAGCATTTCTGCTGAATTGCAATTCAGTAATACAATGATACCCCCGAAATGTATCTGCATAGTGACAGCTTGCTCATGGTCTTTCTCCTGGCTGTACTGCTAACTACTCCACCGTCTTAGTGGGCACTGCCCCATGTGTCCCACATCCCTACAGCAGCTGGTCACCAGGTCTTAGTACAAATTTCAAACTTCACTACTCTAACTTTGATCACAGGGGTCAAATCCGAAGTCTGTCCCCTTGTACAGGCCAGAATGTGCAATACATGTACCTCGATGTAGGGCTGATGTGGGAGAGGTCATCTGCAGTAGTTTAATTACATGCAAATATGCAATGGCTAAAGCAAGGATACAAGCTTTTGTTTTACATAGACTAAGCAGGCAGATGTATCACAGTAGCTATTACAGAAGCTGGTTGTTTCCCCATATAAGTATCACGAAATATGGGGAAACTACCGTACAAATTCACCAAAGGTCGATTTTTGTGGTTTAGATTCTGAGCATTTTGCATATTCATATTCTTGCCCACCTGCATGGAGTAGTATATGTCTATGAATTTGTTACTATGCCATTTTAACCTAGCATCTCCTGGGGTAACAGCTCCTGATTAGGCATGCCCACCTGCATTGTGGGATGGGTAGTTGGGTTGGCGTACCAGCACACCCCTACCCCAACCACCCCTAGCCCTGGATAGCCAGGGGGGGACCCTTTCTTACATTTCCTGGCCAACCCTGGTTCCAGACCTTGGGAGGCGAGGTGTGGGGGCCCTTGGACCCCACCCTAAGCCAAACCCGTCATGCTAGCTGACCGCCAGACAGCTAGCAGAGAAAAGGAAAAAGTACACAACCGAAAACAGAAGGAAAACAACAAGCAGAAGCAAAAAAAAAAGAAAGAAAAAGAAAATCACAGTGACAAAATGAAACTGGATATCTGCAGCTCTTGCCAAGTGTAGAATGCTAACCGCAATAGCACGAGGCAGGTCACTCAGTTGTGCATGCACACCACTTAAGGCCTGTTAACTTCCATTAAACCTTATTTAACTACCCTTTCAAGGTGGTGACCGTTTTGTCTCATTGCATGTGACCACTTACACTCAGTACACACACACACACACACACACACACACACACAGAGCCAGGCTATGTGGCCACCTCAGCCATGCTGGTGCAGTCAGCCCTCTGCTTGCTGGAGGAGAAAGACTCACTGCCATCAAGGTGGGTTCCTAATTGGCACTAGTGATAGGAAGATGTCCTTCACAGATTTCTGTACTGATTGTCACTTTCAAAAAAGGGTTTATGTAGCCTTTGAGAAGTGCAATAGACTCAAGCATTCAGTCACAAGCTGTGTACCTCGCACAAGGGTGTCTCTCACATCTGTAGAAGTCTTGCACATGTGGGTCACATGTATGCACTTGTACTGCCTCATATAGACAATTCATAGTAGTTAATGCAGAGTGCAAGCCTCTAAGCCTCAATTGGCCATGGGCCACTGCTTGGTTGTTAGTAAGCCTCTTTTGTTTTGGGGACTCTAGTCAGAAAGTTTTTAGTCTCGTTCCCTGTCAGATTAGATATTCAAAGAATTTTCCGACGGGATACATACCACTGTGGTTTCCAAGGGAACTAGAGTAGATAAATGCCATGCTATGAGCCATGTATCTGTTTGCAAAGCTCGCCGTTAAGCGGGCACAGTCTGGCTACTGCCTTGATAGGTACTTCATACGAAACTTTTTATTCAGTGCACACTCAGTACAGACAAAATTCAATTTAGCACAAGTCATGCACACAACTTCTAGAAAGTTCTCTAAAGATTACCTCACTATTACATCACTATTTTGCAAAGTAAATCTGGCTACTGCCTTAATAGGTACTTCATAGGAAACTTCTTATATGGTGGACGGTCAGTTCAATATTAACACGAGGTCATACACACATTTAGTAGTTCTCTAAAGACTATCTCAATTGTTACATGTTTGCCACTACTCTATTAATGACATGTGGCAGAAGGGATCCCTTTAAAGGCTCATACCAGCGATTGATAAAAAAACAAACACTACTAACATACTGGGTATGTTAACAGTTGTACGTAGCATTCTAGAATTTTATATATCTCACTTTCTTGGACATTACTTTCATATGTCAATGACGCCACAGCTATTATTAAAAGCAGCATTAAAAGCTACACTCAAAAACAGGTATATAGCTCCGTATAAGCAATAATAGCATGTAGATGGATGCCAGATAGTTGGTACAGACCTAGATGGGCAGCATCTTGCTGTTTGTTGATCGATTTCTGAGTAGGCACTCTGGCCTGTAACCATAGCACCTCAACAACCCAGGGGTTAAATGGGGTTGACTCACTTTCTTGAAAACACTTCACAAGCGGATTTCAACAACAATTTGCATTATTTGGGTATCGATGGTAAAGCTTAGCCAAAATTAGACCAAGCTGCCTTCTATGGGCAGCGCCATAGAGAGTCTATACAACTCCACAACCATTAGCATGTCACATAACTGTGTACAACCTCCTCTGTATCTGGACCAAGCGGTGGCGTTATTATGGAACCCCCCTCCCTTCCTAATGGGTTTTCTGGTTGGAGGTCTTCAGTAGCCTAGAGTGTAAGGACGCAGCAGCCCAGAATTCAAAATTTTTGCTTGTAAATATGTGCATTCTGATATCGCAAAGTCCACTGGAGAGTGAAGACCACGAGCATGTAGTGTGGACACAGTGCATTGGACACGAATATAAACACAGCACTTGACTCTGTTATTCTCTAATGCAATTACCCATAGTTTTGAGCACTAGTATGTTTCTTCCCATCAGCACTGTGTACACTCCAGCACAATCATTATAATTGTAGAGTCTGTGCGAGTCTAGCCTGTGTGTCTACTATCTCTTAAGCAAACAGTCGGCTGTCTTCAAAAAGTGAGAGAATGCTTTTCTCAGCAGTTTACTACCTCGGCCTGATTTCAAAAAACGCACATGCACCTTTGTTCTGTATATTTAGTACTGCAATCACTAAGCTATGATTACTACTGTCAACAGAACTAGCTACTCACAAAGACTCGGCAACAAGTAGTAAAGGCAAACGACCACCCTTCAATGACATCCTTTAGATTTCTGCCTTTCTGCAGACCGATAGATAACATTAGAGCAAAGTGGTTGCACCACAGCTGAGTACACACATGAAGTATTGTAAACTATAGGTGAGCCTAGAAGTTACAATATCCCATACCACCTGTTTGCTGTTATCACTTGTTCCTACATATACACACACACACACACACACACACACACACACACACACACACAGTGGTGGAATCTACACCCCAGCAGTGGCATTCGGTGACACTAAGCTGATCCAGAACCTGGAGAATACTGGCAAGGTCAAGTTTGAGGTGGTACAGAACTGAGACTGGTACATGTATGATGCCAATGGCTTGCTATAAACGTGTGTGTTTGACTTGCTACATGTATAAACTTGTGTGTTTGACTATATCCACTTGCTGTATTGTTTACCCATAATGTTATTAGTAACTGATGCAAGTTAACAACTAGGCACACAATGAAGTTGCAATTCAGTGCATAAGCAATGGTGGAATTTCCATATCATGTATAGACAGGGATTTGTGTCCCCAATTAGGTAGCATGCAACACTAAAGGAGTGTACCTGGGTTCAACAGTCATACACAGTACCCTCTGGATGGGAAGTCACTGCCTGCCCCCCCCTTCCCCTCCCTGGTCCTGCCATAATTATGTCAACATACTGGGCATATATGGCTATATAGCTAGAGTTAACCATAGAACTGGGTACAAAGTTTAAAATAGTAAATTACCAGGTTTAATGGTTACTTAGACCCAAATTTGTATAGCCTTCAGAACATGCATGGGGGAACGACTTCCACA
The DNA here is from genome assembly GCA_963921505.1 of Phakellia ventilabrum. NCBI lineage: Eukaryota > Metazoa > Porifera > Demospongiae > Axinellida > Axinellidae > Phakellia > Phakellia ventilabrum. Next base: position 3,167,115 of record OY997398.1, on the reverse strand, counting down.
GGGACCATAACACCTGATGGAAGTCCATATCAGTTTTCAGACACATCATAGCTTAAAGATATGCAAGGGATATTTTGACAATAACAATTAAGTTGACAATTTACGTATACCCTTAGGCCTTCACATAACCTCAGCCTCTACACTGGAATCTCTCTTGTTAAAAGTCTCAGCTCCATAGTAAGCCCAGGGCTTATGCCAATTATACTATAATACGTAGGTCCTACAATCACCAAAAAATTGGCCTGTCTACAAAAATGATAAAACCCTCTTTCCAGGGTTATAATGACAATATAATAACAACCACTTCCAGGTGTTGCCTACAAACTCCCTAGCTGGCATACCCGCTTCTAGTCTGACAGCTACAGTCCTTTCATTAGCAATCACACATGAGGTGCCTTCCTCAGATTCCTCTTCCTGTGGGAGGGAAGGGGTATAGTACACTCAGAGAGTGATACGTTTAAAGCAACACTTCTATTTAAAGGTAACAGCCAAATATTATGGGGGTAAAATCCAAATTAGCAAGAACATATTGTGGTTGTACAAGGGCCTTTTATTTTTCTTTACAGGATACAACAATTTGCTTAACTACCTTGGCTTAATCTTCAACTTTTAGTGCTCAAGCTTTAAGTAGCACAGAGAACGGTATCACTGGTTATTTCACAAATAACAGCATCCTTAATAGGACAGATACTATAAATCCTAGCCTATTGTTACTTTCGCATTGCTGGAGCACCAGAATGTTTGTTGGGGAGGAGGTGCGCCCAGGACTGACTATGCTTAGAAAAGTGGCTACTAATAACAATTCATTACACAAATAGAAAGTGAAAGAACATGTGGCATTTACAGCTGAAACTGTATAAGAATTAAGTTTCTCTTATATGGACTCCTGTTATGAAAACAGAAGCTTGGTACATTGTACAATTCCAAAGTGCATCAGTAGACCACATGTAGAGAATACTTAGCAACCAGGGTCATGTGATGCAAGTACAAACCTTTAACTATGTTACTATATTTAGTAACAGCCAATGTAGTGGTGAACTTTAAGTCCTAATTAAAAAGTGAGGGGTGGGCCCCATTGAGAGTAGGCCCTATGCTAGCCAATTATCTAGCCAACCTGGTCTTTACACTAGTGTTGCAATGCAAAATAAGTATTGCATCATTAAGGACACTTATAGCGACTTGTGCTAATGTTGTTGATCAATAAAACATAGTTTTAACAGAGAAAGCAGCAGCCCAAGAAGGTAAAAGTGTCCTTGTGCCTTCTCTAGAATTTGAAGGCATGCACTAGCTCTATTCATGGTTCACCCCAGGAAAAAAATTAGAATGGTAAGGGCACTACATCGACAGTCAGAGGCTTACTGGCGTGCACTGTATTTGTACTTGGCACCAAACTTGAAGCTTCTTTTTCTGTACAGAGGTTTGCAAGTTTGGTGTTATTCACAGGAAAGAGCAAATGGGCAATGGCTCTCAAGTGCTTAATTGCCAAGGCAGCAAGGCCTCTAATCGCAATCATAAGGCTCAGAACCTCAGTTGGCATTTATATGTTCACCTGGGAGTCACGCTCCCCCGGGGGGCAAGGCAAGTGTTTAAAATGGTGTCTCTAGCAGTTACATGGATGCTGTCTTCAAAGGATCAGCCATGTCTGCCATGGGAGAATAGAGAGAAGCTGAAACTCATGTTTGCATTGCTTGATCATGCCGTTCGTCTCCAGCGCTCAAATCTCTACTTCTACAGAATGTACATTAACTCATGCACCACAAGTTCTTGGGAAAATGTTGTAGATAGAGGCATCATTTGTCTGGATGCCAATCATTTTGGTTGCTGTTTCAGCATTTAGTTATCCTGGTAGAGCTGTTATTCTCGCGACTTACTGACTCATAAAAATAGTCATGGGGGGGGGGGGGCTACCCCAGCTCCAGTCTGCATCCCGTGTGCAATACAGGGTGTGATGATGTCAGCAACAGGTCTGGATGCATGCCCCCCAAGAATAAGACAGGCCAGTTTTATTTTTATTGTAGCCTGTAGCCTTAATCAAGAGCGCATAAAAAGAACAACTGCGCTCTTGCCTTAATACATAGCAACTGCCTATTCATGCATGCCTCTGTACTGTCACACCAGGCATAGTGTGCTTGCATATCCCTAGTTACATTAGGCTGTCTGGAACAAAAGCCAACAGTTTACACAACCTGCAACCTCTGTACCTGTGCAGACCCAAAAGACTAAACAGACTTTTGACAGATAAGTAGGGTGGGCAGTCACTGCTAAACAGGCCCAGGGAGAACCCTGCTATTATTCTCACATTATCGCTACCTTACCTCATTCCTTAGCAGACCACACACCCCAAAGTGTGATATGCTTTATTTCTCGACATTCTGAGAATTCTGGATAATAAACGTTATGTCCTCGGTATGATGACGTCACGTATTATGAATCCAATGGTTTTTCCATGCCACGAAACTGTATAGCCTTTCAAAAGCCAGTAGTCATGGTTTTCACTGGTCATTGCTTAGGAAGTGATTGATAGTTCGAATCTGTTTGCCACTGGAAGGCCAGATCTGAGATTGAAAATCGAGCAGCTCACAGCTACATGAGCTACTGCCAGGAGAGAGTCGCTTCCGATTTTTTGTGGTAAGATAGCTATTGTAATCGTAGCGGATAGAAATTATAGGTTCTTTTACTATTCTTGACTGGCTAGAAAGCCTGCAGAAAATTAAAATCTCCAGCTCTCTGCACACTGTAAACGTATACTACCTCCGATGTACTACTCCTTGCCATGTGACCGAGATCGTTCACGGTTACATTTACTGATACTTTTTCTGTAAATTTGTTCACGCACACACAAACAGCGGATACCAGACTACCCTTTGAGAGGGTGTGGCCTGGGGACGAGGCTACTCATGCCTATACATGTGCTGCGTGTTAGGGGTAGACGTTTGAGGTAAGAAGCGGTTTTAGGGTAATAGGAACTGGATGTGTGAACATGACTCAAGGCATGACATCATTGCAGGAGCCGCGTACATACAAGGCAGTGAAAGGGCTCTATAGGGTCAATGCTGTGTAGATGATGTAAAATGTGGCCAGATGTGATGAGTGTGGCCACACACAGAGTAATAAGCTAGGAGTAATTCAAAAATTCCTGCTTATGAAATTTGATTATCATGAGAATAAGATGATAATCAGGTGCAATGAGAGAATAATAGGGGAATCTGGGGAATAAATTAGGTCGTGCCTACACAGAAAGGTGGCTCTCCTACATTTATTACCATGCATGCATCATACCCAGGCCTCCTGCCCCAAATTTTGGGCAGGAAGGTACTAAATAACAGTCCCAAGGTGGTATGTACATGTACATGTACTGTATGTCTGGTCCATAGGTTTCCCCTTCACTGCATCCCACATATTTAGCCCTAACAGAAGCCTTTTTCATATTTAGGTGCATCCATACTTAAATGAGTAGGCTGAAAGGATACATAGCTCAACTCAGGTTACCCAATCCTACTTCATTTCCTTATTCATATTGGACATCTGTAAATTAGTGGGCTAAACTATTTATGGAACACTGTACATGTATAACTGCCATTCCAAGGCCAATTCTGTGGGCTGAACTATTTATGGAACACATGTATAACTGCCATTCCAAGACCAATTCTATAGCACAAGTGCAATTTACGTCTACAGACTACCAAAGTGAATACATGGCAGTCTGTGTGCAGACCAGTGCACAAATACAGCTCTAAAATAGATCTAGTCGTGAATCGCCCCAACTTCTTGCATGGGAACAAGGTTAGCATAGTACAACACTTGTGAAATGGTCACACGCTAGCTAATAGGTGGAGAGCTAAGAGAGACATGTAGTTTCTGTACTAATTAATGGGTAAATGTTGTTAGGTAGTTTGTTACTAAGTGGAAGGAGTTCTCCATGTGACTATGGACGCCTACTTATAATTATGTAATGTAGAGCAATTACCTCTAGGCCACTCTGTAAAGTGACAGTACTCAAGGTAGTTAACTTCAAAGCTATTGCTTCAGTGACTAACCCATAAACCAAATACATTTGATCATGGCTAACTGGTACACTTTGTGGCCTTTCCGACTCGTTAGAGCTTTGGTCACTCTACAACACCCGAATATGAGAGCCTTCTCACATATCAAGTGAGTTTTGAGAGTACTCTATTCACCACCTTTCAGAGTCCCACACAGCTGTGGGGTGCAAGTAATTCGGCATCTACAAAATTAAAAGTGGACAAGAAATTATTATTTACATGTCTCCCAAAACACTATTGCTTTCTCCTACATACTAGCATGTGGATTAGTATGCATAAGCCACTTGAAAGAACTCCAATAGGCAATAGAATGTGGGTAACAGAGCTGATATCAGATTTACTGACTTTTTGTAAGGTAAATGTCCACAAATGGTGTAGAAAAACGTGATACAATCAATTACCAACAGGTACAATCTCTTTGACACATTATTCCTGGATGAAATCCACCTTCGACAAGACATAAAGACCACAAGTGGTATATTCACTTGCTAGAAGGGTTTGGGGATGCTATGTCTCTACAGTCCTCCCTCCTATACAAGCCCCCAGGGGCTACAGTTCATATCAAAGGTGATTGCAAAACTTGCTGTGGTGTTTTGTCAGTCACACCCAACAAAATTTAATATTAGCAGCAAGATTATTGCACATCAAGTTACAAAAGACGCTAACTACTTCCTCCCCCTCAGAAGCCCTCCAAATGAGGTTCCTTCCTCCTCCCTAAAGGGCTTCTGAGAACACTATCAAATGACAGTTCCTTACCTGATCTACAAAATGAGTGGGCATCCTGTGGACTACCACATTACATCATGCCCGTAGGGATGCACAGATACCAAGAATGTTACAGCATTATGATGCAATGCTGAATGTAGTCATGAACCTGTAATCCTATATATAACCATAGTATGCAGAAAATCTAATTGGCATAATTATACGTGCATGCTCCACTATAGATAATTCCGGTGAACTCGTTAACGCATCGAGCGTAGGTGTGAGACACGCCCCCTGGTTGGCAAAAGCATTCAGTGTCATTGAAGATAGTAATGAGTTGCTGTGGTATTGCGTGTAGAAATCGCTTTAGTGAGTAGTCTGGACTCATCACAGACATTTTTCTGCTTGGGAATTCCCAGGCTCCGAGCTTTCTGTCCTTGCATAAGTTGCTATAACGTTATACAGTGATCAATCACATACATGCTTTACTGCCAACAAATATGGAGTCAGTGACAAGACATTTCATTCAGAACACCAGACGTTCTTTCGCCGGGGAGGGGGGGGGGGGGGCATGAACGTCTGGCCACAAAATTACAAACAAGTGTCCTGAATGGAACAAGTGCCCTGACATGGGAACTAGATTGGGCCAGTGAATGGCTCCGAGCAGCTGTGAAGCAATGACATCATGGTAACAAAGGCCCTACCCTAGGGAACAATTTCCCAGTGACAAGGTGATGATGTTTATTGCATAATAGTGAACAGCTACCAATAGGGAAGCTTTGCAAGTAAGTATAGACAATACATTCCCAGAAAGTGTAGAATGCTTATCCTGCATACATGTGCTAGCCCTGATACACATCTGCTCTCAAAAGTGTACTGCACACATGATCAGCAACCCTAAACATGCATGCGTAAGCTGAGCCTGCCAACGAATGTTTACGTCTGAGTAAACAAGCTATCCAGGATACCACAAAACACCAGCAAGCAAAAATACATGAATAATCTGCATTGGACACACCCAGTGAGCCACATGGCAAAAATTCCTACATAACTTTTATTTTGCAGGTTGTTTTATATTTGCGGAGATTTGCCATAGCAACTCCATAGTCCCTATATCTCTAAACAAACCATGAAGCTCCATATGTAGTATCACAGCTCTAGCTGAAATTCACACAAGTAAATGAATAATCTATTTTTAAGCTTTGAATATGCAGCTGACAGACCTCTATTAGCCAAATTTTTATACTTCCCCAATAATTATGTGTTTCGCAAATCAATGCAAATTAAGACGTCCTAAAAATCTCACAGAGCACAAGCAAAGCAGAGCATCTTCGAGAAAAATAAAAGTACACCCAATTATAAACCCATAATTTCTCGACTGAGTAAGACATTGTTAAGAGATCGTAAATTTATGGCAAAAATAAAGTTTCGATAATGTGTAGTATAGCTTGCATTACCCATAAGCCAATCATACAGATATCACTTGATTGATTCAACACTGAGTTGCATGACTCTACAACAGTAATAGCAAGGTGTAGTGTAGTAGCAGACATGTTTACTACACCTGTTTGCGTGTACTAGTACATAATATACAGGTAACACTGGTAGTAACAAGTTTACATTAGGATCCACACCCAAGTAGGCCAAACAACCACCTAGAGCTTTTCCATGCTAGGAAACACTGTTGTATCTGTTAAGATCTACAACTGGTTGTATGGTTGGCTAGCAAAAACTGTCATACTTTCTGCCACCTACATGATTTAATCTACAGATCACATGCAGCCTAAACAGTGGATTATTATCCCCTAGTAACCATGTAGGTGGAGTGTCCTTACATGGACTAATCTCCCAGAAGACGGCAATAGGACCTAGGGATCATGATGCCACTACTGACATATTATACAGATACATGGCACCTTTAAACATCAGTATGATGATCATATATGGAACAAGATTGATATTGCTCATGTGTGTGTGTCCATGGGTGGGGATATATGCATGTGTATGTGCATGTGCAGGCATACACGGGTATGAGCATGGGTGTGATCACTATACATAACATACCGCATAGCGGGAAATTTTCGCATGGTGCAAATATTCGCGCCCAGGCCGATTTCGCGAAAATAAGAACTGCGAAATTTTGAACCAGTGAACTTTTGAACTGCTAACACGTGAAGCTGTCTGTTTTGCGACACCACGAAAATGGCCCTCTATTGCTATTTCAAGACGGTAGACGTCCTTCCAGCTTCCAGTGGATCTCTGTCTGCTTCTGTTAGCCCCGCGGCTATAAAGGATGCTGATTGCGGCCACAGCGAAAGTATCGACCCGGTTACGAACCGTAGTTTCCTCTGGCACGGCAACTCTTCACCAACAACAGCGGCCCCAGATATCTGTGTAAGTATGGTAGCCTCTCACCATCGCCTAAACATAAAAAGACACTCGGTCCGCTCGTATCTTTCTCTTTGACGCGTGAAGCTAGGCGTGACGGCGTGACAGGGCGAAGGGGCGTGGTCTATTATTATTCGGGCTGACGCGAAAATAAAAACTGCGAATTTAAAAACTAAAGCCGTTTTGGCATTTTCGCGAAAATTTGCCGCTATACGGTATACAGCATTAATGTAAAAGGACCCGTCATACATGTACATGTAGCTAGTAAATAATGAGGTAATATGAGCACATGTACATGTGTAACTGCATGAGTTTCCCAAAATGGCTCACTATTTGCATAGGCGTAATTATTTCACTAAAAATGTCTCTTTACATACCAGGGCCAGAATTGTAATTCTTAATTAACTATGGAAAGCTCTCGATTTTACCAAATATGGTCACAATCTCTGCCACAAGCTGTCTTAGCATGATTGAGCAGAAATATGCACCAATCAGATTGCTGAGTGATGATGTAATGCAACACCCCCACAATACGCTTACCGAGTTATTCACTATCAATAAATACACTCCCAAATGTATTTAAATTAATATTCCACCATTAGCTTTAGATAATCATAGGCTGAAAGCATATTTATACAATTGATAATAGTGATACAGCAATAACGTAATGCAAAGCAAGACCATTTATCGAACCATGTGTCAGGATTCATTAAAACACACCCAAGTAGTATACCTGACCTTAGTGTCACCTGAGTAGACTGAGGTGTGTGTGTGTGTGTGTGTGTGTGTGTGTGTGTGTTTAGTTAGTCATTACTTGACCAGGAGGAGAGAGGTGTGTAGTTACACAATAATTGTGCAATAATGCAGTAATGGACTGGACTAGGCGTGGTACGGTATACTATAGCAACACTAATATGACCTATGGTGGGAATGTGCATACCATATCGAGTAGCAGATGAGTGGATGTAAGATAACCTAAATACAACAGTGATTACGAGCAGTGGAACTCCTATTTAATGAACCCTTTGGGACATAATTGTTTTGTTTTTTACGCACAGGTGCCCCTTAATCAGAAGTTAATTAGGCGTGTCCTTTAACACTTTGGTGGCATTCATTAGTATTCATAACTCCCTTGCCATGCAATTCAATTATTGCCAATGTGATGTGCTCAACTTCTTATATGGCTGCAGACTGTTTTACTCAGTAAGTGGCGACATGAGGACTAACAGTATGTCAAGCAAGCTTTGAGCCATGCCAAAATCACTTCCTGGTATTGAAAAGCTTACCTGGGCTGCCAGTGAAAAACAGAAGGTAGTAGCCTCATACCCGAAAAAAGTTGCGAGGAGAGGCCTGGGTACGAGGCTGAGAAGGTAGTGCTTAGAGTAATTTTGATTGGGAGGTGGAGCTTCACAACAATTGCTAAAGTCGGTGGGGTCCCCCCCCCCTTTGATTTTGTGACTGCTACTAAATTGGCAGAGTCTGCCCCGCTTCAGTTTGTGCGTCAAATTCCTGATTCTCAAGGTCAGGCATCCAGCAGTAACTGGGGTTTATTGTATAGTACGGGATAGTAGGAGTGGTTGTAGTAATGATTTCATATATACGCCATTCACGCTACGTAAAAGTGATTAACAGGTGTTTAAATTAGCCAAAGGGTTAATAAGAGGTTCCACTGTATAAACACATTAGAATGCAGAATGATATACGTACTATAATGCAGAGAAAATGCATTATTGAAATTACTAGTGTAGGGATTGCTCCGGCTCACCCTAATTAGGAACAAATGGTGAATTCACCAAAGGAAAATGTACCTTACTAATTTCAAACACACCAGTAGCTAAGCCTCTCACCCAGGGAGTTTATAAAAGGTCTAGGCTTAGTCATTAGTGGCCTCGGTAGGATAAAGGAAGCATGCGCACACACACACACCACACAGATGACTGTCATTGGCAATGGTGTTTTATGATAGCTGTAAAGTATGTATACATTTTTTCTTGAATTTAATCATGCTCATTACAATACCATAACCATATTATTCTATTCTTAGTAAGCACTATTTTTATCCTCCACTTGCAGTGCCATTAATAACCCTGCCCCCACATCCACAGGCCATAGGTGGTCTTCAGAACACACACTCAGTCATTCTAACCTCCAGTAATGCGGCTGTACATCATTTGTGTGTATATTTTTATCACTAAATCTCAAAAGACCCGTTATAATCTTTATATACAGAAAATTCCAATCTCTATATCTCTACATACTGGTCTGTGCTAACTTCATACCCAGGCCTTCCACACCCAGATGTTATCTCGCAGCCGTGTACTCCCGGATTTTTCTCCATGGCTGCGAGATAAAATCTGGGCGTGGAAGGCCTGGGTATGAGGTTAGGTCTGTGCTCTCACTATTTCTATTAGATAATTACTAGAGCTACAAGGCACACAATCTAGAGTGAATTTTTGAAAAATTGCTGTATCCCCTACATAGTTGATGCCAGTTTCTCAAAAGTGGAATACATGTACCTATGTACAACATGGTAAAGGCTAATCAGTAAAAACCTTAGAATTTTATGTCTTCTACAAGGCACCCAATAGACCATTTTCCGCTGACGTCACGCTTACTTAGTTTGCAACGCGTCCATACTTTATTTTAGATTATCTAGCCTGCATAGACTGCCAGAGTATAGCTGTGGCTCAGGAGGCCTCAGTATACTCACCAGAAAGTTGATCAATCAGCATAAATTATGTGTACTGAAAAGACTGGGAGGGGTTCAACGTCTGTGGAAGGTCATAGAGAGATGCAACAAATGGCAGCTGAAAGTTCTCTCTTTGCTCACTAAGCGTGACTGTAGGTGTTTCATAGGCGGAGTTACACACGAAACTGCATACCTCACTTGGGGTTCCCCATTGACTACAATACATTACACACATGTGGCTGCACCCCCAGCCATGATCCGCAGAGTAATAATCGGAACTTCCACATGTCATACGGAAAATGGTCTATTTGAAAATTGCTTAAACTAGGTGCTAAAATCTATACATTTTAGTTCCGAGAGAGTACAAACTTTAGGTATAACAAGCAGTCAGGGCAAGGTAACTTTGGATGTTAAGATAAGGACCAAAGTTCATATTTTGAGTGGATTCTTGCTTAAGGTAGTAACTTTAGAATTTATCTTCCGAAGGACTTCAACAAATTGTCAGAGGTCAAGCTTGCACTAACCTATCTTTAACCCAAATTTGACATCTTAGCAATCTTGAGATATTACCAATTCTGTTCAATTTGTTATGGTAGAGTGGTTAAAACCAAAAATCTACTCTCTAGGATTGAAGCATTGTGTATTATTACACAGTCTAGGATCAAAAACAAGAAGTCTATAATCATTTGCGAGGAGCCTCACTACACTAGCCCTTCTCAAGGTACATTGTACATACCAGAAACCAAAAAAGAAAGCTTGCATTCTTTGGAAATTCCTGGGGCATCAGAAAATGTAAGAGTGCAAATGTGTGTCTTCTGTTGTGTCTACTGGTCAACCTCATCCTATGTCACTAACAAGGCTCGACCTAGTCTCATGACCAGACCTACGTAGGCTCACCAGCTCGCTGAATAGTCTGGAACACCAAGTCAACTTTTTGGGTCAGCAGGTGAAGCAACGAGTGTGTTAATTAATTAATTAATTGAGCAATTGTATATGGAGAAGACAACTCTTTGCTATACAGTAACAATGATGTACGTACAGTACAAGCACAGAATATAGCAACTCGAGATATAGTTAGGAGTGATCTTCAATTAGCACTTCTATCAACAAGACTATAGGTATTCTAGTTTGTCCACACCACTGCCAAATCTTGACAAAGAAATGGTAGCAACTCATGAGAAGGTATACAAATGCCTAGCAGTATGCTATGAAAGGTAAAAATATGCTACTCAGCCGAAAGTGCATGCCTGAATTTTATATTCTCAACTAAGAATTTTGCTTACTTTTAGAGGCATACTGCAAGCTGCTGCCTTGACAAGGCCCTCTGTTGAGCCTTTGTGAAAAGCCTTTATATTCATGGAAATTACTGTTTTCTATCTGAACTGTCCTCCAAATGACGTCACGAACAACGCACGTGATGGTTTTCGAAATGGGCCATTGACCTACATACATGTAAGAAACATGACTTGGACAGGGTGACCCTAGGTCTGGTCATGAGGCTAGGCTTGACCTATCTTCCCCTTTACATTGTGGAAAATACTAGTCCTATAATATTGGGCAATACACCTCTGCAGTCTCTTTTTGAGTATATTTACTGTAAGCACACCTGCTACCAACAGCAGAACCCCCAAAATTATCTATCCCTGACATCATTAAGCCTTTGATCACTTGTTATTCTTGGAAATACATTGACTTCCACATGTTCCACAGAGATAACAGCTGTTCCCACAGGCGTTACCTAGGTAATCAAGCCATACCTTCCTGTATTACATTGACAGAATCAAGGAAGGGTACAGATACGCTCTGACAGTGCTTCTACATGAAATATAATCACATCTCAATGTACAAGTACACAGCAATCCATAGCCTTCTCAGAACACTGCCATATGCATAGTAGCAAATTCAATGGCAGGTGACTTACGTACACATACAGGTACACAATTTATTCCTAATGGGTATTTGATTCTAGCACTAAAAAAAAAGCACGGATCCATGGACAAGTGTTTAAGTGTAGCTTTTTGCATCAAGTTGTGAAGTGCCAGTGGTTAATAAGTCAGTAGACTAGGAATACACAAGTGCACTATGCCTCAACCATGCCGTCTGTCTCCAGCGCTCATACCCCTACTTATACAGAGTTATACAGAGTGTACATAAACTCTATTAACCTGGGAGCTGTAGTAAAACTATGTGGTAGACTTGTACAAATCTCTGACTCTTCGTGCGCCACAAGTTCGAAGACAGTATCCATGTAACTGCCAGAGATGCCATTTTGAACATGTGCCATCACCCCGGGACCCCGGGACAAAATGTGACTAACATCTTGATATAATATATATATAAATGCTAGCTGAGATTCTGAGCCCATAGGTGACAATTATTGGCCTCACTGCATGCTCTGGTAATTAGTGCCACGCATGATGCTAGCTGAGATTCTGAGCCCATAGGTCACAATTATTGGCCTCACTGCATGCTCTGGTAATTAGTGCCACGCATGATGAAAAACAAATTCACTGCAGACGTGTCACAGGTGGTATAGGTGTGGGTGGGAAGGAGCCAAACAGTTTATGCTTGTAAATCCTAATTAATCTTTGTTGATATACTTACAGCACTCACACAAGTACAACTTGTATACTTCAACTTCAAAGCTGTGGTACTTGTAATAAGTACATTACAGGATATCCTTGGCATGCATCGTTAATTGGTCCCCCTTGGACCACAAGAAAAATAGAAAAAGAAAGGAAACACATTATTAAACTACTCACTAGCCATGGAAAGCACATGATCCTTGAGGACGTTAAGATGACACTTTGAACTCCCTTTGAAGTGTCCTTTAACATCCACCTCACAGGGAGAACAAAGGGAAGTCTATCACAAACATCATCACTTCACAATACACTAGAGAGTAAAGCCCTGCAAAAGTTGACTCCTGACAGCACTTGGCTGGTCACAAACCTAGAAATGAGAGAGACCCAGAAGTAGCTAGAGGTAACAGAACCCATAGCAACCCCCATACATTAGAGACTCCTACATTGCTCAATACTACCAGAAGGTCACATACACATGCACGTGCAGACTACTCTACCTAATTGGCCCGATAACAGTCTGAAATTGATAGGATATTTTATTACATGTACTATTTGCCCTCATGTGATAGGTATAGTTTGACCACAAATTAGTAACAGAAACTTACCTGTAGTACCCACCCATAGGCATACGTCTAGTAACATTATGCTTTTCCCTTGCACTGTTATGCATTCTAAATAGCTGCACCAATTAGAGTAGACCTAGCTATAGCGACAGGTTCACTATACAAGACTAGCTAACTGTACAGTATACTGAAAATAATGGCAGTCTTGTGTTTACCAAAAAATTTTACTCGGTGAAAACACATGTTTCAACTCCATCTATCTGAGGGTGTGCAAAAAACAGAAGACGGAAAGCTACACTAGCCTCATTCAGGCTCTTATCCCACCATGCCCACAGGAAACGAAAAGGTGAACACTTTTTGTGGGAAGAGCCTTAATTAAGTCTCTGGCACCTGGAGGACTAAATTCAGACCAGTGAAGCGCAGACAGACGTGACTCTTATTGTAGCCCCCTGTAGTTATTAATATATGTATGTGCTTGTTAGGCTCCACCCATGCATACATAGTCTGGACGTTGATTCTGTACGTTTTCTGACATCATTTTGTAGAAGCCATACTTGTATTAATACTCCAAGTATGCATCCTTGCTGAAGGCCCAGCTCGGGCTGAAACGTTGTAAATTTTACCGAGTAAGAATTTTTCGTATACATGAGACTGCCATTTTTTTCAGGATACTGCACCAATCATGCTCAAGAATCTACCTGTTATTCCATTCTAGCCTGATGTTGTTTTAGCCAGCATTGGTACGAATGTAGCTTCTGTGCTGTCCAGTGTTGATGCTTTCTGACGATGTCTGGAGGTTTAGCAATTGCAGCTGGTTCAGCAAAGAAATGCGGAGCTAACTCACCACAAAGTTCCTCCTCTCAAAAATTACTGGACTTGCAAACATAGACTGCTGGTGAGCTACTACAGAAAACGCTAAGGCCACTACTTGCTGAAGTTATACACTCACTCATGTGCACATTCCTAACCATTAGCCCATGGGTCAAGTGACTGTCTGCGCACTGTTGAGCACTCACATATCCAATTGAAAGTTTACTACCCCAACCCCCCCCCCCCCCCCCCACCAATGAAATCAATTAGGGTGGGCTATTATCTAAGGTGGGGTCTAATTAGGTGACATAGAGAACTGTCGGCATCTACAACCCCCCCTTCACCAAGCAAGGTGTCCAACTTAGAGAGTCAACTTAGGCATTATACTGTAGATAGATATCCTGTCAACAGTCTCAAGAGGAAGTTAAGATGATGTACTACACTAGTCCAGACACCATAAATGTACTACTACACTAGCTAGTCTAGACACCATCTGGTGGCCTTCCTAGATATTCACACAATACACAGGAAAATGAAGATCCTTTAATGGTTCTGGAGGTGCCCACCTCCAGAGTATTAATCAGCTGATGAAACTGCTCTTTGAACACAGGACTATTGTTCTTTGGTAACTAATGCAAAAAATTTGTGATGTCAGATAGTGTATAGTCTTAGACTAATGCCTTATCTCCATGGGACCACTTTCAGCAGTAAAGTGATCCCACCTGTGAAGACAAGAAGTAGCCTATACATAAAGAGTGGAGTGGGTTTATACTGAGTAAAAGTTACATTTCGCTAACAGACTGTAGACTAGGCTCGTTCTATTTAGTTGTAACCTTGTACCCAAGCCACCACCCACATTTTAATTCACAGCCATGGAGGAAGGACTGGTGTATCTTATCATAATATTATGCATGTAGACATTGGTTTATGCCCTTCATACTCAAATTGTTTTCTAAGAATATTAGATGGCAAAGAAGACTGGAGGAGAGCTGGTTGTGATTCTCTGATGGCAAAATAGCCTCAACAGCCAAGTACATGTATAGAAAGAAATTTTACTGTTGTTGTAAAGAACATTGTTGCCCATAAACCGTTCGAGAAAAAACAACTACACAAAAAAAACACAATCTTATCGCCGAGTGCCTTAGTGAGCATTTTTATATATGCGTATGTGTGTCAGTCATGCTTAGGTAAGACATAGTTTAAAATGGCACCTCTGGCAGAGATCTGAGTTGAGTCTACTACTGTAACATCAGATTGGTCTTTACGATTGGATAGGTTTCTTTACAGGTGCTTGCCTACTGGATGAGACAGTCATCTGTGGGTGTGTAGTCCTTAATTCCAAAATGGTATACCACTGGGATTGAGAACATGTGTGGGCTAAAATATCTGACTGGGCAGGACTGTTAAATTAAGCAAATTCAGCTGACATTGGGTGTAAATGGAACTTACAGGCTGGTAGCTAGCCTATCTCTGTAAGTGGTAGTGCCTGGTGATTCAGCAGTAAAAGATGTAAAGGCAGGCAGTAAAAGATGCAGGGGAATGCAAGAATGCAGTACACATATTTTGACTCCAGATGTTTTTTTCATGTGTATCGGCTGTGCCTTCCATTAGTAAAGTAGTTAGCTAATTTGTTACATTACGTCTTTCAGGGTCCAGGAGGTGTTGGCAAGGTAAGTGCTGCCTTTGTAATTGCCGAGTGCAGCGAGGCCTATAATCGCGACATACAGGCTCAGAATATCAGCTAGCATTTATATATATATATATGTATGTATATTTATTTGTCCGTCCCCTCCCCCGGGGGCCCCCCGGGCAACGGCACGTGTTCAAAATGGCGTCTCTGGCAGTTACATGGATGCCGTCTTCAAACTTGTAGTGCACCAAGAGTCAGAGAGTTGGATAAGTCTACCACATAGTTTTACCAAGGAAGGCCTACTACAGCTCCCAGGTTAGTAGAGTTTGTGTACCCATTGTGTAAGTAGAGATATGAGCGCTGGAGATGGACGGCACGATCGAGCGATGCGAACGTGAGTTTGAAGCACTACAGCCCCTCTGTCTGCTCTCTCGTAGTATCCGAGGCTGATTCTCAGAAAATCTTGTAGATACAGACATAATTCACCTGTCGTTTTTCGTAGCTGCTCCAGAATTACTACTTACCTGTTCAGCTATTATTCTCGCGACTAGCTGACTCGCGAAAATGATCGGCCCCGTGTGCATCGGGGGCTACCCCAGCCCGCATCCCGCATCCCGCATCCCGTGTGCAACCCGGGGTGTGATGATGTCAGGAAAAGGTCTGCAGGCATGCTTCCCAGGGAATAATTATGTTACTACACATGATACAGCTTAGAGATCTAATTTTGAAGGCCAGGTTTTTTGACAGTCATCCTTCAATACATATATCAACTACCTTTTGCTTTAATACGTAGCAACTACCTGTTTATGCATGCCATGCGAGGCATATTACGCTTGCGTATTCCTAGTTAAAGGTCATTATTGTGGAGCATAGGAGGCCAATAACTGTGACTTGTGGGCTCAGAAGCTTATGTGTGGGTCATACTCTCCTGGCCCAGGCAGGAAGTATATACATACTGTGACCCCCCCCCCAGGCAGTTGGAAGTTGCCGTCTTTAGCTTATGGTCCACAAACAGCCAGAGAACTGGACAAGCAATGTCATTTAGTATTGAGGGTTATACTAAGGAAGAGATGACCTTTCAATTCAAGTATCCTTGCTGCCCTAGAGGTGTGACTAGACCTTTTGTGTTTGCTATTGTAGCACGCATAAGGTGTTTACGAGTTTTTCCTAGGGATAGGCCCCCAGAAACGCATTTAGCCCGAATAGGAATAAGCATGACACATGAGGATTCATTGGAATGCTTTAAGGAATGGATATGGTGGCATACACCATGTATTTTACATAGCCAGGCTTCCCCCTGCAGTGCCAATAGCGCAAAAGTTTGTCTAAAATTTGTGGGGCAGCTCTAGTATCTCATCCCATAGAAAGTATGTAGGGCACAATATTGTGAAGTAAAGAGACTCAATTAGTGTAAATTTCTTTGGGAGGGAAATGGTGAGAAGGAAAAGGGGGAGGAAGGAGGGGGCAGGAGAAGAGGAAAGGGAGGGGAGAGATACTAACTATATGCATTCCTCTTAGTACATGTTGTCTGAAATGATCATATTGACTTTGAATGCACCCATACTTTATCCCATTGGCCTCCCCCCAGCGCATACTTCAAACATTCTATTGCACTTCTAGTGGTGAAGGTGCTTTCCGCAGTGTAAAAGAAGGGGAGTAGCAACTTAATGGGGACTGGCAGGGGTAGGAACCCTAGGGCCTTCCAGTTTCAGGGCAATCTTCCCTCTCCTCCCCCACGCTTCCCATTAAATCATCTATAAAGTGCCCACTTTCCTCTTCATGTCAACTTTCTGCAAAGGGTACACTTGCAATGTTGTATCCACCCATTCGAACACGTTGCATAAAATATGCAAAATGAGGATACAAGGTAACTTTCAGGTAAGTATGCACACACATTTATTATTATAGAAGCACGTGTTGACATCATTTGCAATAGGAAAATGCTAAAATGGCTACTTATTCCATTAAGGATCATTTCTACAACTTGATTCTGTTCACTGTCCAATTTTTGACTGTAGATTTAGCCATGGCGAATACTATATATTTCATATGCAGATGGTACACATTAAGTACCCACCCCTCTCTTTTACAGTGCATTAATGGCAGCCCATGGGTGCATAGTATATACTCTATGATACGTGTGATTATTACAGTTGTGGTTCTAGATTCTGTTGCCTCCTGCAGGTATTACATTATTCCCAGCGTTCGCCTCTCCAGCTCCTGTTTTCCTTTCTTACAAGCTATACCTCCCATACCCATACCCACACACTTGTATGCAAATACAGACACAAGGTCATGTATACCAGATGTCATAAACACTAATGTGCAGTTCTCATACAACTAGGAGAATGCAAGACACTGTTGGGTGAGCTTCAGCGAGTGTATTTCAATCACCTCTACTACCCCTTACTGTATATTACCTCAAGCCTTTACTACTGGATGCCTGACCTCAAGAATATTTTTGATGAAATGCCAACTCTCCATAGCATTTACAAAAATTTAGCCAACCTCTTTTATCAAAGTTGTGCATAACATTGGGGTAGCACACAGTGTGCAGTACAAAAGTGGATGCCAGAAGGGTCAGAAAAAGCCTATAGTACAACCATAGCATCATATGTAGCTAGCAAATTATAGTCTTCAAGGCCAGGGAAACCATTCTTCAGGCGGCTCCAGCCACGGCCTGAATAATATTTGCCAAATCTGGCCATACCCACTCAGTTATGCATATAATGGTGAAACGTCTAGTGAAGAGGTTTGGCCTGACCAATGAAAATTACTTCCCCCAACCCTAGCCTGCGTGATCATAGTCTATAATATCCATATGGCATGACCCTCTGCACTGTGGTCCCATAGATTCCTGTCACTCTTGGCCAGCAGTCTGGCCTCACCTGTTTCTCTATTTATGTTTCAGCTTGGGTTGCTGTTTAGGCTCCCTCAGCTCTGCTCTGCCTCCGCCGATCGCTGGCTCACATGGGATGGTTGTTGTGCCATCCATAGTTGTGTATTTGCCTATTTCAATAGGATGCACACGCTGCAAAAGTGATTCCACACCCATGTGGCTTGCTCAGAAAGAGAGTGAGGATCTTTGGAATGGTGTAGACTACACTACAGAAAAAGGACTACTGCCAAAACTGAGAGAGCAAATGCTGAGATGAGTCACCAGAAGCCAGATAGAGACATGAACGCTCGAGAGACAGTATGTCAACATATTTGTGGTATGACCATGCACGCAGCGTCCACAACAGAATTTGCTCATTCAACACACTAACTTGGGGCTTGGTAATCACTTTTACAAAACTGTACACCCACACACTCAAGAGCTCCTAATATCTACAACCTGTTTATGCCACTAGCAAAAGAAGTTTAACCTACGCATGTACATAGCTTCAAAACCTACACATACAATAGGAATACTGTCAGGGCTACATTACATACATCATGGAGTATGGTAGTACTCCATGTCTAGGGATAGCACGAAAAAGAAATGGCCACCGCATTAAATGTGTACAAAATGATATGTTGAAAATTCTGCTCTAGATGTAGTCATAAGCCTTTATGAGCCACACCTGTCATTCTCACCAATAACAAGACTGTTAACGCTGCTGGAGAGCACTGCTGCAGTACCACATCGGCAAGTCGCTAAACAGGCAAATCGACTATCTTCTGATTCTCATTTCTTTCAGCTAGGCTAAGCAGGGGCCTTACACTCACGTTTTGAAAGAGCTAGAAGTTTTCATCAATGATTTACTAGCGCTTTCTAATTTTGATTAATAGCATAATCGGAAGTTCTAGGTGTGGACCAGCTTCTGCTAGGAATTGGAGTGTGCTTTATCATAGCAGTGAGTTACTATAAGACATAATATGAGTGTAATGAATACAGAGATACAAGTGCTAGGCCAGACTAATCTCAATGGTAATTAAATAGAGTCAGTACCGCTTCACTCACACTACAATCCTTGCCTGCATTGCCTTGCAGGTGTTTCTGGTCTCATTTTGAACCATAACCATCCCTGCTAATACTCCACAATTACGTTGTGCTGTGAATAAACCAGGGCCTACATGTTAAAAGATATACATGCTGCCATTCAGAATGTGCTCTATAAACATGGTGGACGACTCCGCTGTAGTCTTGCTGTTGTCAGTTGGCTCCAAAAAAATAACCTCACATCACTACTGAATAATTCTAACATCCCTAATCACAATTAACACATCTCTGCAACAAAACCATTTATACCCCCCCCCCCCCCCCCCCAAAAAAACAACAGAAACAAGTCACACTTTTTTGGAATACCAAACAAGCAACTAAACAAGGTACCACAATACTTTTATAATTGCCATGCCTACATCTTTTGCCATTTATCCAACCACACACACACCACAATCCCCTATATGCCCCACCAACCATATTCACAACCAATAATTGCATGACCTACAACTTTCATAGACTCAATATTGCATAATCACCCCACACACAAGCCACACCATGTTCAGCAATAACAAATAATTGGCAGCTGCTCACAGCATGGACAACCTTTGTCTCCCTCATGCTACGCATACATACTACAGAATTACAAAACTGGGCAGCACTAAAACTATATGCCACTTACAAAACACTCTGACTCCCTACCCCTCCTTGCACAATGACATCTACTCTGAAATACTACCTTCAAGCAGTAGCATAATCTGTATTAATTAACCCACTTGTAATTATTGCATACACTTTGAAAAATACCACAGGGTTGTGCACATAACATCCTGTCTTCCCGCATAACCAACACCATGAGGTATGGTTGAAAAAATGGCAAAAGCTGTAGGGAGGGCAATCCGTAAAAGTATTGTGGTGTCGTGTTCCTACCGTGTTTGGATGCTTTTTTGGAATTCCATCCCTTTTTCATATTTTAAAAAGCTTTTTGTGACTTAGTACACAGGCATCCATCTTTGCCAAAACCCTACAGCAGACTTAATACAACCCAGTACAGAATGAATCCAGTGGAAGTCTTCTAAATTTAGTATGATTGGCAAACAAATAGCTACTGGTTAAGTGCATGTACACTCAGGAGTCACGAGTTTAACACATGCATATATAGAGTTTCAGGAGTCACACAAACCAAATCCCAAAAATCAATATAATTTTTTTTTAGTATTCCAAATATGTGTGTACAGTCTGCAGCCTTATGGGACAGGATGTCTGCATCTTACCTAAGGTATATAGGAGCACTAAAATACACCACTTGGTAACTTCCCTACAAATATACTCTCTCTACAAGATGTAGAGAAGGTTGTCCCCTTAATACATCATGTGATCATGAATTTAGGTATCTATGAATGGTCTAATAAGCTGGAAAAATTCAGAGCATTGGCACAACACTGCTGTATGTACAACAACAGTCCAGCTGTTAAGACAGTACATATATACCAGGGGTTCATTTGGGGGGCATGTGCTCCACCTTGGAACTTAGGTTGCCAATTTCTTTTATATGAAGTGAGTGAAATAAATGCAAACCACCACAACACAACACAGTAACCAATGAATGGTTCAACCTAAACAGTCATTCTTCTACACTTTCTGTTCCACCATATGTATCTAAGATATCTTCTACGTAGGTCACCGTCTGTCAGTTTTTCTTGAGACTTGGTAGCAATTTTCATGAAGCTAATGTCATTTAAGGCGCTTTATAGACAGGTTTTTATCAGCTTCACCTTAGAGAAGCTTCGCTCTATAGAGGCAGTAGCAACAGGAATGGACAGATTACTAGTCTGGTCTAGCTGATACATCTGCATTCTTTACATTCATAGGTTCTGTAAATTTGCTTGCAAATGCACCAAAAGTGATATCAGAGGGTCTACTTTTTCTTGGGGGGGGGGGGGCATGAGGTGTACATTGCCCCCTCCCCCCCAAGTCATTAACATTCCACTTTTGCCCTGCTTGTCAATTTTTCTAGATGAACCCCTGCATACATGTACATACTCATTACAAGAAGATGATATTACTAGCCTTGTCCCCCCTTCCGCCCCTGTTAGTCTATTAGTGGTGTATTTTAAGGTTTACTTGCTGCAGCTGTGAGTTGAAGGCATTTATATAAGTATATCCACACACATAAGAATATGCCACTGACCTGTAGGGATGATAATCATCATATGGCTGTGCAGCACCTTTGAATTGTTATGTTTGAGTCAATCCACTTAAACCTCCTCCACCTTCTGCAAATGTCAACTTAACAATTACTGTACATGTACATGAGTGAAACTGTACAGTTTCGAGCTTGAAATTTGATCCACACTAACTTGTTGGGAGCCACATGTGGAATTTCCTCTCACTATCAGGTATTCTATCTAAGATCAAGTTCACAAGAGGTAACCCTAGCAACAGCACTTCCTGCACACCTGTCTTTGTTTACCTCCAAGAGGCATGCAAGATACAGGTGGCTGTGCACATGCAGTTAGAAAATGAATCATGTGCGATAGTGTGATGGCGGTGTGCACACCATACAGGATGAGTGTGATGCATTGTTCATTTCATAAATAATTATTATAGCTAAAATGAAAGGTCTTACTACAGCTTCTGCACACTTGATACTAACTGTTATGCAGTCAAGGCAATCTTCAACTTTTCTTGTACAACAGAAGTTCAAGACTATTATAGTTCAAGTGTAGTTACTCATTGTGACTAAATATCATGCACGCTGCATTCCACCTTAGAGGCACCATACCTCAAAATGGCTGCCACATACAAGCAGTACAACGTGATAAATGCTAGAGTCTTGAAAGAAGGCTTCACAGAACTATTCAGATATTCCATACATAGTCCAAGAATAGCCTGGTTTCCCTATGGAGAACACACAGAATTACCTTTACACTCGGCGGTGTAAAAAGGGAATTAATAAAACAGCTGGCTGTGCCAATGCATGAGATTGTTAGTTACCATACATGGTACAGTTTAATTCCCAGGCAGATAGGTACATCTACATGTACGTGTGGCATTCCCTAGCGGCATTGTCCTCCCAGTTTGTATTACCTTCTTCCATCTCAGCCTCCTCTACTGCTAGTAGGGCCATTATTTCACAATGACCTCATAATAACAACAATCTACCAACTACCCTGGGCATGAGACTACTCTAGGACCACAGCTGTTCAAATTAGACAACTCCTCCACGCTCACTCCTGTGGCCTCCATATTGCATGAGGCCTCTCTGGCATAAACACCTCTCCAGGAAGTAAACAAAGGAAGTACTAGTGAATCCTAAGGGAAGTCCTGCTACATATCTGCCTAATTACACTAGACAGGAAGACAGTATCCTATATGTGAAGAAGGTACACAAAGTGCTTACTCACTTCCTCACATTGGGAGGAGGAACTTTGAGGTTTCCCTTCCCATCACTAGGAACTGAGACAGGATAAGCTCAGGCTCCCAAAACATCCCATCAACGTATCTCCATGGCTACACTTTTCCTTGAACTATTCGGTCATTGAGATTCCGGAATGTGCAAGAATTCTAACAGGGAAGTAAATACAAGATCCCATTGAGGCAGGCATTGCCAATAGAGTTTAGCACTTGTTGAAGCCAGAAGTTCTGGATTCAATTCCTCCACTTTAACACCTTGTGCCAAGTTTACATCCTGTCATCCCACTCACATATAATGAGACCTACTTGGAAAAATTGCTAAAGATACACATGTATAGGGATGACAATCCGTAAGAGTATTGTGGTGTCATTCCTACCTTGTTTGGTTACTTTTTTGGCATTCCATCCCTACATGTTCTTTCATTTTTTTTAATGTTTTTTTTTGTTACTTATCAATCCATCTAGTTGGAAAATTAAGAGAGCGGCAGTGTAGGGTGACATTAAAGTGAATTCAACAAAGGGGGTAGAGGCAGAGCAGGAGGCGGGATGCACTCCTCTTTCAGAGGTTCGCCCCCTCAAAAGCATGGCTCTTGTGTGTATACACATGCCTTGTTCCATGTTCAATGATTTTGTGAAATAAAATTATTTGGTTATAGTTTATAGCTTTGGTAAACTGTGATTGTGTTCCGCGCTTTAGTTGCTATACATGCAAATTCACTGAGATGGCAAATTACAGGATAAATCAGATCCTTATCTCTCTACTCTAATGCCATAATACGGTAAGAGACATTTTTTACCGGACTTGTCATGTGGCCGTTCTTCAGTACATGCTGCTGTTGCTATAGCAGCCCATTGGTTCCTATACATGTCTGTGATCCAAATAGTCACATGACAATATGGCATTCCACTTCCTATGGTACATCCCATTTAGCAATATTGCGTAATATCCTGCTTAAATTGCATCACCATAACTACCAATGAGGTAAGATCATTACAACACATGACCTAGTTATGCAGGCCATATATACAGTTGGTTGCTAGACTACTGCTGCAGTACTTAGGATGATTTATTAGTACATGCACTAGATGTTATGATTTCACAGATGTTGTCATCTGTGATGGTACAAGGTGGGTCAAGTGAAAGGTTAACAGTAGCAGTAACTGTTTGATGCACTCTACATTCATTTGTCAGTTGCTATGGCGTAGCAGCATGTTAGGTTGGAGCATGTTAGGTTGGCATGTGTGTATAGTTTGCATGTGCAATGAAGTTGTATATTTGTTTTGGAAGCAAAACAGTATACTTGTAATCAAAGACGACACAGATACACAATTTTGTCCAACTTTAAAAAGTAAAAAAAATACGTGTCACTCAACAGTTACGCAAATTGGAGCTTAATTCTGGCTGGCCACCTGGGTTCCTAAGAGAATAGTTTGCTGCAGATTTGGTTATTTATTGCACCAAAAGTTGCACCATTATTGAAACAAGCCTCCATGAGATCTGTGACCAGGCAGAAGAGAGTATTGTGTTTGTATGCAGTCTGCTCTATCTGTGTGGGGTCTTTGAGGCTATATCTCACATTTTCCCTTTGCTGTTGACGCCCTCATTACAAACCTTATTACATTCAAGTATACCAAACAAGTAAACAGTTTAGCACGTTTTCACTGCTAGGGTGTTATCAGGTTTTTTCCCCAATCATTTAACCTTCGAACAACAAGAGATCAATTAGTCTGGCCTGATACATACAATCACATGGACTAGTACCATCTGGGGCTTTTGCTCCTGGCCTATACCAAGTGTAAAGGAACTACAAAACTAACCCAGCACAGGCTGTCAGAGTTTCACGTTTAAATTCATTTACTGGCCACAAGCGGACATTAGTGGACAATACATGGAGAGCCACAACAGGAAACACTAATACTAGTACTATGCCATAGGAGCACTTGGTGTACACATGTACAAATAACTTTTACATCAAGGTTATGTAAACAGTGTCACTACACTTACTTGGACACCTTTCCTTGTACTTATAATTTTAGCCATACCAAGCATGTTTTCTTATACTACAAAGGTCTTCTGTTATGTACTATTGGCTATTACATCATCACTCTTTTCTTTGAAGACAAAATATCAATTTAATGCACGGAATGCACAAGTTCCATTGGCAAATTCTTGTTTGGCTAGCTATATAAAATGACTATACATGCTAAGCAGGCATTCCTGAGAGTCACTATATGTGGCAGTCCCGGGTAGATAACAAACATTATTCCGTCGCATATTTCGATCGCATCCACGTGTTCAAAGCACTTTATCTCTAACTCCCGTTAAGGGCGGGGCTCATACACGCTACGTAGTAGCATCAATATGTGAGGCTTCTACGCAGCACGTATGAGCCCTGCCCTAAACGGAAGTTCTGAGATATAGCACTTTGAACGCACAGGTGCGATCGAAATACACGACGGAGTAATGTTCGTTTTCTACCCAGGACTGCCACATATGCATATTACTTAATAAGCAGTCCGACATATACATTACTATTATTGATATCTGAGGCATGAAAACTCATAACTAGCTATCAGTCTAATTCCTAGTAAGCCTACTCCACCCCCTTTCCCATTCTAAACATTACACCACCCATAAACCCAATCTAACATAAAACCTATTACTTATCATTACCCACATTATTTATTTCTATTGGCATGAAGCTGGGGCTAAGGTATGTCACAGTAAGAAACGAGGAAAAGTAAAATTGAAGTCAGCATGAAATAGAAAATAGTAAAATGAACCTATGACCAGGAAAGAATCAAACGCCACCCAGCCCGCAACCACACAAG
Source organism: Phakellia ventilabrum (assembly GCA_963921505.1). Taxonomy (NCBI): domain Eukaryota; kingdom Metazoa; phylum Porifera; class Demospongiae; order Axinellida; family Axinellidae; genus Phakellia; species Phakellia ventilabrum. The sequence continues at coordinate 3,141,528 of OY997398.1, read as the reverse complement.
TTAAAAATAAAAAGGAAAAAGGGACCAACTTCCCTCTATTAAAAAAACTACCAGGAGGAAAGTTCATTGGTTCCGGTTCAACCCGTAAGGTCTTGCTGAAAGCAGCAGGGGGCCTCCATAAAAGTATTTAATTCTGAGTCAACAGGGGTGTACCCAGCCCTGTAAGCCTCCTTTGAGGAAACTGCAGTGCACTGGAGCAAGAAACCACAGTGCCCACAAGTTGATTGTGGGGTTAAATGGTCCATAAGACCACAAGCCCCACACCCTTCTCCAAGTAAGAACACTCACCTAACTTCTACATGTATTTTTGATACAAAATACAAAATATATGGGCCAACGTAAAGAGCTACTCTAAGTTGCACCCTCTTTCCCTCAACCTCCTCCACTCAACAGCATTTTGTTACACTATCGAAGTCAAGCTTTCAATGAAGTATACTGTAGCTAATGGTCTTCATTTATACATATATGACAGCCCTTATCCATTTGCTAATGCTGTAATGCTACATATATTTACAATATTCGCAAGTAGTTTATGTCCCAAAAAAAAAGATCGCAATTATTTATTATAGGGTGGTTACATATTAATTGGTGGAGTCAACAAACAAACAGTAGCCAGCAGCTAGCTAAGCCACCAATGAAATTTAGTTAGCCACCCCAGGAGTCTTGGAGAAACAGTAGAGCCAGCGAGTGCCAAGGCGTGCAAGGAGTACAGCCAGTACAGTGTCGGCAACAGAGCTGCGAAACAAATTCTTACATACAGCCCAACAATAACAAAGGCAAAACAGGATGCTAGGCCAGATCCCTATGATATCAGGTACAGGTGCAACATCACTGAGTAGATTCATAGAATATTAATTAATAGCTCATCCTGTTTTCCTCCAGCAGTACTCTTACATAATACATGTACCCTTAGTTCCTATTACTAAGCAATAACAGTGAATTGTTCACAGGATTAGTTGCAGAAATATATCATAGTTTTATAGAGGTTAAAACACTTTGAGGCTACACTTATAATTATGTGCTGCTTTGTCATACCAGGAGCCCATGAGGCCCCATGGGCTCTCCACTTGCGAAGGGGTGGAAGGTGGGGCGATAACAATTACACACATGTGGATATGAAACCTTACTGGGGCAAAAGTGCCAATACACTTATAGGACAAAGGTGAGAAACGATATGAGCTCTTTTTCAAGTGAATTTTGGTCCAGAAAAATGTATGGGGCAACTTAAATTGCTTTTCATGCGTGGTATCCAAGCATGCACACCTGTCAGTCCAAGCTTCCCTACATTCATGTGATTCTACTTTGGATATGCAACATTGCTACATGTAGTGAAGATGGGTTTAAGATTTGGTACATAGGCAGTATTATTGCTGAGCAAAAGCGAGGAAACTAAATCGTATTGCATGGAGACTCCGTGTTTGCATATATGTGAGAAATCCTACAGAAATATAATTATTGCTTCCATTGCTTGCACGTGCAGCAGTGCACTGCACAGTGGAGCCAAAGAAAGGAGAGCATGCACTTACTATGACGGAGTCGCCTGCAGAGAGACAGCAGCGCCTACATGCATAACAATATGGAAGTAGTGGTAGCGAGGAGAGGAGGGAACATTCATGGGAAGTACATTGACAGCAGGTAAGGCTGATTCGACAGCAGGAAAATTATGACCGCCATTCCCATAGCCTCGGACTGGCTGAACCGTCAGCTAAGCAGCGTAATGCAATTCGATTCCCACGAGGCCCCCCATATGGAATTCCATGTATGCACTAGTAATAATAATATACTCATGATGGAAAAAAAAACATATTCCACCTTTCCATCTATACTCATGATGTTGCCATAACGCTTACACCATTACCATGTGCATGCACCCACAGACACAGGCAGAGCTTGTAAGGTCTCCAGTCAGAGGACAAGAGCAAGAGCAACCAGAGATTACACCATTCTGATTGCCATATCATTTATTATCCCTAGTATCCCAGATTAATTATATAAAGCTCTTTAACTAGTTTTAACAAATTGCATGTCCAAATAATTGCACCGAAACAGCTGTCATCTTTGTTACTTTGAGGCTGGCACATTTCTATACATTAGCGGTATATACAGTATTTAATAACCAGGGTACCACCTTAATAGAGCAGGCGTTATATTTTAGGGTGTGAAAATTGAGTCATGTATACGTAACTTTAAAGCCTGCAAGAGATTTACTACCTATGCAATTGTGTTGAAAGAAAATTTATTGCTCTATACAACCTGACAAAGCCCGTTTTCACCATTTTAGTTGTATTTGTGAGTTATTTACTGGCACTGCTGCGACAGTGTCGTGAGTGGACGGTCTGGGTAACTTTACTAAAAATCGAAAAGTGTATTTCCCTTGTCAGGCTGTAGATATTGTCAATATTCTAGCAATGTTTGACCCATGTTGTACCTGGTCAAAAAACTCTGCTGATTATTGTCCTATAGCCTGCGGCTACGATGATGATGTACATAGCCCCTGGTGATGTACATTCATGTGTAAGATTGGAAGTTTCTGCCATGCATTACAGCTGAAATACAGCAAAAAGTCTTTTCACTAAGGCGCCAATTTATCTACTCTATCAAATTCCTCAACATCCCCCCCCCCCAAATAGTTTTTGTAATTCTACAGATGAAAGTATTTCTAATGCTATCATATACAAGACACTCCCAGAGTGTACCACACTCTCACATTCATTCCCACAAAATTAATCTTGTACCAACCTGTAAATAATTCTTAATTTCAAAAACACTCGTACAAATTCAAGGATAGATCTTAATCCCGCCTCCTCAGTGAACTACACAGCTCCCAAAATAAAATGTACAATTTCTAATATACACATACTGATTACTTAATACAAGATGACTGAAAGAGTTCATATCTGAAGAGGGTACACACATGAAATTGTTATTAAGCACATGGCATCAACCACCTGGCAGCTTAACCCCCCACAGACAAGTCTAATGAATAGTTCAACCTTCACTGCTAGTACTTCCTAGGAAACTACAGTGTCCTACAAAGGCACCAGTGAGATAATTATATAAACACAGCTGCATTGCATGGTTTAAAGTTGCTTGCATGCTGGTAGTGCATGCACATGTACTTTAGGCCAACATCATTAATGGAAATATAACAGGATACACATGTAGCTAACAACACAAGGGTATAAGGCATGATGTACTTAACATGGCAAAGGATTATTTAATTCTCTTGAGAGTAGGAGTGTAATCCCAAGAGACTGAGTTATGTTGCACTCACACAAGCAGTTTCCTGTCGTGACACTTTCTGGGGAGTTGTGCCAGGCTCTTTCAGATCAGTGGAATTCCATGCCTATACATAACAGTAAATGAAATTAAGATAGCAAGTTTGGTGAAACCAGGACTTCAGTAACAAATAACTGTTACTGTACCCCAATCATGACCTGTACCTACATGTATTATGCATACCTATTATGCATATCTACTATCAATATGAGCTTCTGCACGCCAAATTTATAATTTAGCAGCAGTACATATCAGTGTCACACATAGGTTTTACAGTCCAATAAAGGTACTACACCTAACCAATTCCCCAAGGAGCAGACTCAAAGTACAGCTTCCACCAAACCAGCAATTCCCACACACTCTATCTCCTCCTTTGACCCCAAGGAGAATTCAGGGTCCATCAGCTACTTAGCTACCTGGATGATCACCTTTCCCATGAAAAGTATTCCTATACACAGACCAGTAAATAGCAATCATAAACTTTCACTCTCAGCAAGGTAGATGCAGACAGTGAATTCTCTGAAAGTCTAGTTCTAGGAAAACCTCACACAGAGCAAGGTCATAAAATGCCTGGAATATTCTGGGAGGCCTCAAGGTTAAGCGGATTTAAAGATTAAAATATTCATCCTGTACACTATACATGGATCATTAATCTCAACATGTTATTCACTGCACTGACGCCATTAACATGTATGCATGGAGCCCAGTAGCTGTGAATCAAACTTGAACATTTACCCATGTGGAAATGGGCTGCTGCTATCAAAGATCAGCATTTGAAATGAGGCTATTATATTATACTCTAGCCTTCAACCATCAAATGGTATTCTAAGGTGGTTGCTTGCTAGGGTGGTTGCTCGCTAGAAGAGGATGCGCTATGTTAGAGGTATCCTTGCTACCTGCTAAGATCGTGCTCTTAACAGGTGTATCATGAATAATCACTACCATTCATAGCATTCTTTTCTCTTGCACAAACATACCACAGGTGGAGTTCATAAGACACAATGGCTCCACTATGTTACCTTCATGCTGCTTAACAATGGTCAAAAATCAGGCGATGGATCGACCATGCTGTTGGAGTGACACTTTTAAAATTACAACACATGTACGTGTATACATGCTAGATGTGCATGTATGCAACACTCAAAATTCAAAATGAGGCTAGTGCAATATTAGCCATACATTAGTCTACCACACATAGTGTACTCATACTGCTGTAAAAATGGGATAGATTAATGATGCTAATGTGGTTATACTCGAAGAAAAACAGATGATGCAAAATTATGTAATCCTAATGGATGCAACAGCAACAAACACCTTTATCGACAAGCAAAACATAATTAACCCTCAGTACTCAGCCGGCACACATACAGGACAATGAATGGCGTTATCACCAGCAGAAAGAAAACACAAAAAGTGCTGAATGGTTTACTAGCAGCATAAGTCTAAATAAACACGTGTAATTATTGGTAGTGTGGGCAGATGAGAGCCGAATGCAACATCAGCAGACAGCATGTGCAACCAGCATGCTGCTAGGGATAAAGAACTATATTAGTTGGAGCCCAGCTGCACGGTACTCTGAATCGGCAATTACATGCAATACTACATGGTACAAGTGTAAAATGTTTCCACTCCAGATAGCAGACAGAGAGGAAAGCACAAACAACAGTATTGTTCACGAGCAACTTGTCGGTCCCCATGTGATCAAATTTAGTGCACTCCAGGGCCACCGTACAGCCTGGCTCTTTTTCTTCGCTTCAGTTACTACATATTTGGCAACTAGTAAATCGTGCATAGTTGCGAGTGCAATCGCAATTCACGAGTGTGCGTATACTCCCGTGTGACACACAAGCGACTCACAAGAGCTGTTAAGTTATTCATGAGCGATACTGCATATCCAGGATAATTGCTGTTTTGAGACATGCACTTATGCATACTGAGGTTATGTCTGATTACATGTTATGGTGTCTGATGTTATAACTTACGTACATATGCACCATCTACATAGTCAGAAAAAATAGCTCTCAAAAATAGCATCTGATTTTGTTGTGTAATGGGAATGTCCTGTATACGAAAGTATTGGAATACTTTCATGGTCGATTTAGAAATGCTGTTATTATTATTATCCAGGAATTAATAAAAGAGACCAGTAATGGCATTGTAATTGTCATGTGCTCTACACAATATCTATATTATGGCTTCTCAGATGGGCACATCAACTGTACAATACAACACCCATAGTCTTAACTCCAAAATGTTTCTCCCCCCTCTTATAAAATCACACAAATCAACACTAGGTGTTGGCTACCTCTGCCCATACACAGCATGGTACCCCCCCTCTCAGAAAGCTTCTACAGTGCTTTGCTTCTTGAATCCTTTTACTCCTTGGAGCATAGGCTCATACTTTCAGCCAATCTGGTACATAAAGTACATTGTATGTGGGCTAATTAATAGATAGCGTATAAAGTACCAGCTGAACACAATTACTGCACTAAAAGCATTAGGTCTCCAGAGAGTGCGAACCATGGTGACTAATTACTACATCAAAGAGCGGAAAGGAGTGAGTGTGACTATTCATGGACCTATGCCATTGACATAAGAGGCACGCACAAACACTGAAGCCTACAAAGACACTCATAGCCTTAGAACTTCAAAAATGGACCTTTGTTTGCTGTACTCTCTCCATGCATATGCCATAGCATCAACACAGTTTTAGGGCTGGTGTTTGCCAGAAGCTGTACGCTCAAGGAGGGAATTTAATACTCTCCATATAAGGGATAAATTAATTTTTTGGACACAGTCTTTATGTGCAACCAACTTTAACCTTTCTAATGAATACACACAGTCTGTTTGTGTTAGCGCCACAAGTAAGGATTTAGTGTGAAAGGAAGTTCCTGTTTGCCATTCCAAACAAAAACCAACTCCCTGCCACCACATAATATTGACATCTTTCATACAAATTACAGAAACAGGAAGAAACTGTTCTTTCCTATAAAGAATAGTGTCAGTTTGAAAAACTCACCAAGCCTATAATAACCCTTCTAAGAAGAAGCCAATAATTTATTATTATTATAAGGACCTAAACAACAAACACATCAGCATTGTGTCTTGGATGTGGCTCCTACCCTTCAGGGTAGGGTTAGCAATGGCATCAATATTTTCCAAGAATATTGTAATTTTTGTAGTTTTGTCAAATATGTTGCTAATAGGTTATTACAAGTCTTGAACAAAAAATATACATAGTTTTGTCTCAGCTATTTATCCTTGTTAGCTACAACCCATAACTCACGACTTTATTGAACACCCAGTGAACAAGCAGCAACAATAAACACATCCAGTGATAAAAATCTCATTATAATGGCTACATGAAAGGTGAGTGGGTGGTTAAGAAATATCTCTGCTGTGCACTACCCCAAGAGGAAGAGAGGGATGGCATAGGACACTTAATAATTCAATTTCCATGGCAACATTTTGATAGTCTAGTGTGTAACTCCAAACTATCACAATGCATACCTATTGCCTTAAACAAAAAAATGTAATATCAGAGGCTTTCTGAAAACATGATGTTACAAGAGTATGGTAGTGACAGGGGAAAGAGCAGGTTATCGCAAGTGTCGGCACGAAGTCTACTCATAAATTGTACTTTGGCGACAAGGTAATTAAATCATCATGAATTATTCTGACCAGTACCACTTGTTTGATTTCTATGAACAATAGATCAGGAGGGTGGGGTACAAATACACTATTAAGGTGGATAAGTGTAAATTCAGTAGCCTCATCTTGTTCCCAGGCTCCACTCTACAGCTTTTTCGCATGTACTATAGGTGAAAGACAATTGCAGAGTTAGTATAGGCGGGGAAAAACTGCAGAGACTGAGAATGAGGCTATAGCTTACTCTGTACTTAGATTGCAATCTGCTCTTAAAGGTGATTGCTGAGATACAAAATCTTAAGCAATATTTATTACAGCCGGCCGCAAATTATATAAACAAAGTCTCTAGCTAATAGGTATACAAAGCTGTTCAGGGTTAAAAACTTTATGCTCAATTCCTAAGTAGTAAAATTAATTACTGCTCTGAAAAATTGACTCATGGAAATCTATTAGCGGTGGTAACAGCCCATACTAGCTGGAGCCGATAATCTTCAGTTCAATTTGTCTCAGACACACCTGCTGATGGATCACCATTGGGGGGTCACATGGCTGAATATCCGTGCATAGACCATGTACGCACGCCCAGGTTGCATGTCTGGGGTATCATACAGGTGAATGGATGCAGCTTGTTATCACAAGACAGACTGGGACAGAATACCTTGTTTATCATCATAGACAACACATTCCATTGACAAAAAATGTCTCAAGGTAAGCTATAAGGGTTCCCATCTTCTTGTTTCCACGTATCCATGTACCACTAATTTGCACATTCATCCACAAACAAGATTTGAGACCACAGAGCTAGACATTACTCATTTACATGTCCAACAACCAAGGTGAAAACAAGCAGAAAACCTGCTCAATCTCCTTGTTTGTGTACACAAAAGCTCTGTGTGCAATGAACATTGTTTGGCCGCCCTGCAGGCATAACTACAGTCAGCCTGCCATATCCAGGGCAACAGCAGTAAGTATGTGTATTGTAATAGCCCTGCAATAATTTTGGGAGTAGTGGTCCACTTCTGAGCTATATATGTGACGCTTAGGAACGCAATACAATGCATCCCACCCCCACACTTAGGAATGCAATACAATCTCAATTGCATCCTTGTGTTCAAAATAGTGTCTCTGGCAGGTACATGGGTGCCGTCTTTGAACTTGGGGAGTCAACAATTCTACCACATAGTTTTACCAAGGAAGGCTGATTATAGCTGTCAGTTTAGTGGAGCTTGTGTAGCCTCTGTATAGCTAGAGATATGAGCACTAGAAACAGATAGCACGATATAGTGATGAGAATATGAGTTTCATGAAAGCAGTACAGCCCGTCTCTCCACTCTCCCGTAGCAGCCATCATGGCTGATCCTTGAAAATAATATGTTGCAGATAGCTATAGAGACATAATCTTCCAAAGACCAGTTACTATTTCGTCTTCTCCTTGGGTTCTGACTTTAGTTGCTACTCTAATGACCGGCTGGCTCACAAAAATAGCCCCATCTAGCCCCGCCCAGCCCCTGTCCTTGCCTCATGTGCTACTCGGGGCTAACTCCAGGGTCTGTATAGCAATTACCTGTTGTATGCATGTACGGCCAAATCCTACTTGAGGCTGCTGAATGAATTTACCCTAGTAATTATTATAACATAAGATACTAAGGTAGCAGTGCACCACCCACATACAAGCTGCTTCTCCGGGGAATGGAAAATGTTATAGTATTATGTGACCTGAACTGCCTGGATCCACTTACTAGAATAATATTATTAGGATCTTTGCTATGGACCAATGCTATCATTTAAACTAAGATGTTACTTTCACTATGTAACACTAAGGTACTAAATTCCCCCTTAAAATCCCCTCCCAGAGGTGGTTTCATCACTCAAGGGGAGAACCCTACAATAAGTGAATCCTAAGGGTAATAACCACAAATTTCCCCACAAACTCCACCATGTAAACACCGGCACGTTCTATCACGCTATTCCTAGGTGTTGCACAACCCATACGCTGTGGGAGAGTCCCAGGGACAGTCCCTAATTGGTAGTCCTAGCAACACCATGGAAACCTTTGCACTCTGCTCTTAAGGTTAATGTTTACATACTTAAGAGGCTACAATTAGGTTCTTGAGCCTACGTGTAAGAAGTAGTATACAGATACAGAGTAGACTCAAGTAGAGCTAGCTGATCACAGACCCCCACCTGATCCACCCCCCTAATCTTCTAAAACACCCTTCCCTTAATTAAGTCATCCCCCAAGTAATAAGAGGGACTATAAAGATGTTGCTACATAGTATAATACATTAGCTGCATGTTTACACCAACTTCTGAGAGAGATTATGTTCACATTATATGAAGGTCTTTGCTAACTGCACAACATCAAGCCCAATCCCAACTTGGACTGGCCAGCAATAGCTGTCTATTTAGGAGCAAGTCTGAGACAAGCAATTGAAGGTGCACCTTCCTAAAGTAACCACCATCCTGTTTATAGTACAAAGGTACAACAAATTTGTTGCTATCACTTCCTAGACTGGTCCACCCACTCAGGCAAGTTTGAAAGTCAGTGAAGTACATGTAGCAGGTGGTTCGATTACCACCCACTCCTGTCTTTGATGGCAGCTGCTCATACATAACTGCCAGACTATATGTGTCTCAAGAGAGTACTAGACTATGTATACTGGCAAGCAAATTAATATTAAAGCCACAAAATACTTTTGCTTCAGTAGGCAAAAATTATCATCATTGCTGGATAATTTACCCACAAATAATCACTATTAATTAAGTGTACAAACTTTAGTATAAAACCACCAGCATTTGAGCAGGTTTACAACAGCACAAGACACAAACGGTAATATACCATTCTCTTATATTTCTATACTTCTTGTTAACTGCTGCCATTCTGGCTCAAGATCCATGTCACTGTATAGTCAACATCTTAATCAAACCAGCCATCAGACATCCCAGAGACTAGAGTGCCATAACATTAAACATAGAGGTCTTGGACATGCATTGTAATGTAATACTAACAGGCTAATGATAATCAAAATAGCATGCAGCTGCCAGTCATTTACTGCCCCAATCCCAGGCTCTAGGGGAGAGCTTGATATCTCTTCTCACGTAAGACATTCAGGGCAACAAGGTTGATATTTCATGCCTAAAACCAGCTCGGTAGTACAAATCATCCAACTGAAGGTTGTACTCAGCAACATATCAGTCCAAGTTAAATGCAGCCATGGAACGGAACAGTTTGTCTCATCTTGTACAGCTTCCAGTAAAAGTACTGACTTGGCAATTTTGCAGCGCGATTCCAGTTAACTACCAGAACTTGCCAAAACAAAATTATCATCACTACTTACCACTTTTTCTTTGTCTAGGCAACACAAAACTAAGCTAGCATGACATACCTTGGGCAATTGGGCCTGCAAACTTCTAGTAGCTTTCACTGTGCTCGTGCTATAGTAACATAATGGTGTAACTTGGCGCACATGATAAGTGCGGACGCAAAGACAAACACACAGACAAATGTGGGGAAAGTAATCTTAGTACCAGCCGAGCGCACATTTCGCACGTGCCCGGCTGGTAAAAAGGGGGTAGAAAGGACTTAATTATGCATAAGCAAGCACAATGGTAGTTCTCAGACACCAAGGAAGGCAGTGAATCTCATCTTCAGGGCCCATTGGTGCCACAGACTGGTACTGAAACAATGTCTCCCCAAAAAAGGTAGAAAAATACAGCCGTCTTTCCACGCATAATTAAGCAAGTTAAATCACATGAGAAAAGATAACAGGTTCTCTGCCACTTTACGTGGGCCTCTTAAACTCGTGCACAATGATCAGTGGGGCTCCTACACTACTGCAGGCCTGGTAAAGACACAGATTCATCACTGAACTGTTGTACAGAGAAGGTTTGCCACAATATATTCACACCAGAAGATGGTGCATTGCACTATGCTGTATCATATGCCTACACAGAAGCCTATGGAATGTTTTAGCACTTCCATTATAAGGAAATACTTGTCATACTGGACAATAATCATAACCAATAAAACTTGGTCCATCCCCAGGTTAACCCCCCCCCCCCATAACACTCCACCTCAATTATAAAAATTCAGTGGGAATTCACATAACCTTAAACCTGGTTCTTAACTACTTAATTCCCAGCTGGATTACATCACAAAAGTGATACCATTCACCAGTGGCAGAGGTTACAGTCAGACTTACCTTGCCAGTGGAAACCTTCATGAAGTCATGTTATTGATACTGCAGGATTGTAAGAAACAAATTTTGGCTATAGCAACCACCACCACATACATGTACAAGATTTAAATTACTGTTTATCAACAAAAGTACCATCTAATATCTTCATCAGCCATGAGTGCACCAATTAACGTTTCGGAGCAGGAATTAAGGGCAAACCATGTGTTCTGACCCAATAAAAGAATACCCCACCCCAAAACAACTCCATACTCATTTAGCCATAATATTTATGTAAATTACAGTGTATGCACTAACTTTCCTAAAACGGCTGCGTGATCTTGGCTGTACCAGGCCATCAACACCTGAATACACAAATATACCAGCCACTTGCTCGCCAGATTTTCCACACTCTGTAGAGTTTCAAGATGTAAAAACGTAGTACAAGCCTGGGAACAAGCATACATACACTTTACACATCTATTATCGCAAATGTTTATAGTCAGTGTTAGACAACGTGTCGTAGTGGTACAGTCCCAGTCATCATGTGACGTACAAAAGTACAACAAACATTCAGTCTGCATACCTCACTTAATAGTATCCTAGAGCCAATGTCATCTGATACTTTCGTAAAGATGTATCTAGTTTACACTGTCACTCTACCTTGGCTACTGATCCTATTACAAGGAATCACAGTCATTCACTAGATTGAAATTGGAAATGGCTAGCTTCATTCCCATGCCTCCGCCCACCAATTGTTTGAATTCTTGGGGGGGGGGGGGAGCCTGGGAACAAGGCTAGCAAATGGCAGTTATTATGTGAAAAGGGAAATAAGGGGCATTACTGAGATTGTTATGACTGTGTAAAAGTAAGCACTATAAGTACTTCGCTAACAAAATATAAATATATATATAGCAGCACCTAATGAACACAAACAGTATTAACCCCACAGCTACTCTATAATAGCTCTACCACCTTGTAAAGTGCTGTAAGACATTACAGACCAGAAAGACTGCTATACTACATCGTGTTATCACTTATCCTACATTATACACCATTTGGTTGGATAATACATACACTGCTGCAAAACTTGCCTCAATTCTTCTAAATTCATGAATGTTGGATAAAACAATTACTAAGACGTTCATGTCATAAATTGTCTTTCTCTGCTTACGACTGCCTCTTAAAATTTCATGCTGTTGTATGGTAAGACTGTTGTGTACAAATTTGCACAGCTTACAAGCTAGCAAGAGGGCCAAGCCCTCCACAAAAAGCAGGCTTTGAAAGTGTGAGGGGCAACTGCACAATTAAAATTGTGCACATTAACGCATACATGCGAAGTTGCGACCAGTATTCAACAAACACAAATGCAGGACAATCCCATTCCACACCTTCAGTCCATGTGCACTCTTCCTATAAGGAATTTTTACAATAAAAAAAAAGCATAGTGATGTATTTTGCGGAGGCCCCAAACTATTGCTAACCTAGCTTTGAGGTTGTGTTCATTAAAGAGGGCCATCCAAATGTTTCTTCTCAAATTTGGACTCAATCAGAAGCGATTCCTGTGAGGGTCTCGTTTTAAGTGTACACTGATAGGACTACTTAGTGATAAAAGTGTTCACTACTTTCTGCTTCGAGCAATGGTTTATACCTGGTGATGGAATATAATTTGATCACTTACTCTAGTCATAGATAATAATACACCTTCAGACAAAGGTATATATTATTGTCTATGCTCTAGTCAGAAAGGTGTCACAATAAGAAATAAAATTATGTAGTACTTGGTTTAAATGACTGTGCAAATATCCCAATGTCTCGCACATTCAGATGCAATAACAATACCGCCCCGTTTCGGCTGTGAATGCTCTTACCGCAAGGGCAAGCTTTTGCACGTTAACCTGACGCGTTATCGGGAACCATTTCAAATTTTACACGGGTCCCACATTACTGTCGGACTCTTCCTAGCCTAAGGCCCACACACACACTAATTTGCTCTAGCCCAAATTGCTTCTTCCACTTCATCTCTCCCCTACCAACTTACACAGCTAAAAAAAGCGGCTGGGATATAAAAGAAATCGTCGAGGATCTTCGGGCCCGGTCTCACATGATTTCGATGGTGCAATAACAAATTACGTGGCACCTGACTATATTTGGGCAAAGCGTGGGCAAGAAAGGCTATTCTTAGTATTTACGTCATTCCTAAGGACACAGCGTATATAAAAGTCGAAACATGCACGCTGCAAGTTAATGTTCGCTTTACAGATTTTAAAGTTGCAAGTGAATTGCTATAGTACTATTTATACTATATTATTTGGTGCAGTTGTGCAAAGAACGATCGATTTGTGCGATCGACACCGCAACACACTGCACTCAACTTTTGGACGACAGATTCATGGAGAATATGCCTTCTGTTACTGAGGCAGGCTACCGGTATCCAGGACAGTATCCAGCTGCAGAGGTTCCGGGTGAACACTTCGACTTAAGTTCTTTGGTTGAGCTAGACGACTGGGTGCAATTCCCGTCGGACAACAGCATTAAACCTGATCCCATACCAGTACCGAAGCCGGACCCAGACGCATTCCTCCCAGATTTTGATACGAACTATCAGCTACCGCCTCACCAGTTTTACTACCCTCATCCACCGCAAGGTCCCCTGATGGCGTCTCCCTACCCTCCTAACCAGCAACTAACTCTCTCCCAGCCGCCCACGCCTGCCGCCGAATGCCAGGTATCTTCGACCGTCAGTCCAGGAGCGACGTCTCCTTTCAGTGCCCAAAGCGACGCTTCGTTTGACTACGAACACGGCCAGGACTTTGGTGAAATGGACGACATCGATCTTGGGGACATAAATCTCAAAGGACTGACGGAGGAGCAGTTAGTGAGCCTTACAGCGAGAGACCTAAATCGGTTGTGTCGAGATATGCCCGAGGATGTCATCAAACAGTTGAAAAAGAGGCGGAGAACGCTCAAGAACCGGGGGTATGCTTACAACTCGAGAGTGCGAAGAGTCACCCAGAAAAACGTGCTGGAAAGGGAGCGTGATGATTTGAAGAAGCAACTACACCAAGTGTCTGATAGATGTAGATTGCTAGAGAGAGAGTTGGAGCAATGGAAAATGCGAGCTCAGTCTCTCGAAAGAAGTGAGATCTAAACCTTTTCTTTAAAATCCCTTTTTGGTACCAGTTGGCTCTTTTATGGTATTACTGTTGTCAGCAGCGTCTTGTTCTGTTTCGTGTTGTGCTCGGGTTTTCATGTCTGTTGCCCCCAAGACTTTTTGATGTCTACTGCCATTCAAAAAAACTACTCATAGTGCACTTTCGCACGCCGCCAAAAAGCAGAAAAATAGAAGAAAAAGCAGCAAAACCCAAAAATCAGTCAAAAAATCTCCTGGATAAATTCTCCTGGACTGGCCAGTGTGTACCACCATATCCTTTAGGAGTTAATTTATTTACTGAACAGGTATATCATTTTTCACTGCATCCTCTCTTGTATCTGAAGTGTGTTGTTATTACTGTACAGAATCTAATCTTTTTGTCACCTCCATTCCTTTCTAATAATCAAACCTTCATGCCTTTTTATGTATTTGTGTTTTTGTACGTCTTTGGTATATCACTTGTGAGCATTACTGTCTGTTCTGTGTACTGTTATCTATCTTAACATAACAGATTTTTAAACTTGGTTCTGACAAAATCCAGATATGGCAGAACAAAGACAAATCTATAATCACAGCAGCACTACTACATGCAATAAAACATGAAAGGGATGATATGAGGTGAAATAATTACTGCAGGCCACATATTTGGGGGATAAAAAATAAGAACAGGAAGACTGATCCTTCTAGAAGACTAGACAAGTTTTAGCAAGAGCAGCTCCCATAAAATAATGAGCCTCAGTAGGAAAGTAGCTCTTCCTGACCTGTAGAAAAGGCAATTAACAGACATAGTAATGTGTTAGTTGAGGGTAGTCCCAGGGAAATCCCTCAAAAATGCTAACAGGGATTGCGTAAATTCTATTTTTAGGCATACTACCATTATTTGATACCGTGTAACCAGACCACTTGTATGAATTCACCTCAGAACAAGTTACAACAGGTTTTGATTCTAATTACATGTCAGAATTTTAAATACAGCCAGCAAATTCATAGGTAGAAGCAATACCCCACACACCTGAGACACATCATTATAGTCTGTTTGAGCAAAAGCCAATCTCTGCTTTGCAGCGGACAAACTCCTGGATTCAATAAGTTGTTCTCAGTCAGTCTCAAACCCAGTGGAGTTTGTACATGGTGCTCAAAGTAACATTTGTGATCAGTTCGTTCATGTAACTTGAGAAATAACTAGCTACACTTATTCTGCAGTTAGTGACATTGTCCACAACTAACCCAAAAGCAATTTGGATAACTTTTAGAGCACTGCATACATGTATGTACATATACACAGTGTAAGAATCCTATCCCTTGCATTAAAGTTACCGATACAGGCATCATAAATTGAGTGAAGAAATACGGATTATGGATTTCATCTCGCCTCATACACCACATTCCAAAACTCCGGAATATACATACCTGAGACAAGGCTATCATAAGCAGGGTCATTCTGTTGCTCAAATTCCATGTCCTCTGCAAGGTCCTCCATGGATTCAGCATCTGCCAAGGGGCTATGCAAGTTTGTGTGTGCAGGAAATGAGCCAATTTAAAGCCACAATGAGTGGGTGCACAAAAAGGAGAGCATTTCCTGAACTTGATCATGTGAGTATGGCAATTTCAATAAACACATTCCAAAGGATTCAAATCAGCTACCAAAGGCTACTGATCAGAGTGGAAATTGAGAGCTCTAGTTGGCCAAACAGGAAGATGTGGGCAGAGTGGCAGACAATGTCGTGATATATCAGGCCAACATTTTTAGTGTTCCCCTAACCTTTACAGTATTCTTTCAGTGTAGTTTGGTAGCCCACATTCAGGACTGAGCCATCTTCATACCATATATTAGTCCACATTTAAAGTTGATTAGTAGGGTGTTAACAGGCATCTAACATAGAATCGTGTATGTTGCTACATACCTAGGTACCTGTACACCTCTCAAGGTATGCAAGTGAACAAATAACACAACACCCAACCTCATGATAACTGCCCCTAGGTGACTACACGGCTCTGGGACTTCGTAGTAATTTTGCAGGAGCACAAGGCTGAGGCCAACTTAAAGGGCTAGGCTAGGGCTAATTTTGTGCTAATGGAATGCAATTATAGGGTGGGGTTCCAACAAGACCCTTAATAGTTGACCAATCCACTGTCGCTACTGACTTCATACTGTAAATCTCATAGCAACAGTACAGTCATTTACACAAATCATACAGCAACAAAAAGGGGCTGTAGAAATTTGCCGGTATAGTCCCTGGTTAGGCAGACAGCCCTGTGTGTGATAGGGGTCTTGGTTACGATCCCAGGACTGCTTGGTACCAAATATCAACATGCCGATGTGCAGAGCATTCAGGAGATCTTGGTAGGGTTAGTAAACGGTATGCCATCTGTGGGGAGCCTCATATGCATATGAGCATTGGAGGTTTTCTTCAGCCAAAATATACAGGAGTCAAGTAAACTTGCTCCGTTAATAGCATGTGTGTCGCTAACAACTACCGCCAGTGAATCGCCTGGTAGCCTCCGCCACAAGGAAGTTTTGAAAACCTCCACCTTCCCAAAGCTTGTAAAAACAGGCTTCTAGATGGTTATGATAATTCTGATCAAGCAGATAATGCTCAAAATATTTCCAGATGTGCATAGACTTCTAACGGTCTACTGTTGTTTATAGTGTTTATGGGTTCCAGATTATAGCAGAACACTAATAACACTAACCAGGAAATTGAAAACATAACCCTCACCTGGGAATTTACAGTAATAAATTTAATCTTGTGCCTTCTCCTGTACAGAAAACTAATGTTAGGGGATGAACATTTATAATCTCCCCTTCTAAAGGGGAGAATAAAATCATGTATGCAAAAGTGCTCACCGCTGCAGCCTGCTAGCTGAGTCAAAGCTAAGAAACGCACGTCAGAACTTGGTGCAGAAAATATAATAAACAGCACCACACATGCACAAAGATAGACTGTGTACCGTACCTGATAGCGTTGCAGGAGAAGAAGAGAATCCTCTTGAGCTTCTTGTTGTAGAAGAAGTAACTGAATGACCAGAGTGTGCCCTCCTCACCAAAAGGGTCAGAGTCAAACTCCGGATTGTAACTGCATATGGGCGAGGGGAAAATACTCAGCCTGCATGCACTCTTCACTTGGAAGGTGCAAAAGAATAACCAAGATGCCCTGAAAAACATTACGTATGATTTGACTGCAATCTAGTAGTATATTTTCTTAGGCCTCCCCTGGCACTTACAAACATGAGATTAAAAATAAGATATACGTTTCAAGGACCTTTTCATGTAGTAGAGAACCTATGGTGTTGGTAGTTAAGGTGGCACTCAGCCAAATTATAATTAAGCCATCTCAGTTGCAGCAAAGTGAATAGATAGTTACTGTCTCCCCAGTTTAGGTTTTGTAGTAGAATTTTGGCATGCTTTTTGTACCTTTATGGTGTACCGAGTAGAGACATTTGGTAAGCATACCATAGCAAGTGTGGTTGGAGGTGTTCATAGAACCAACAAAACTAATGTAAAGGCGCTGTGAGTAATACCAACCAGATCTGTGTGATAACCACTCCAAGCAATACTATATCACTTTGGGTCATATGACTGCAAATATCTTTGTTAATTAACAGAGTGAATTTATTATGTCAAAGCATGGAAGAGAAGTTGGTTCTCAGAAAACATACATTGTAGTACAGAGCAATCAACGCCATGAGGATGACTGTAAAACTGTGGTATTCGAAATTTTCCCAGACTTACTTTCAAACATGTCACTTTCTAGTTACCATGGTATTGAATGCAAACACTGTAAAAACACAAATGCACATGTGACAGTTCAGTGTAGAACTTCCATTAAGGGCAGGGCTCATAGCGCTGTTTACATGCATCAATAACTGATGCATCTACGCTGTGTATGAGACCCGCCCTTAACAGAAGATCTGCACTTTGAATTTGGTAGTGCAATTGAAATACGCGATGGATTAATATTCAATATCCACACAGGACTGCCACACATGTGTATACACAATAGAATTGACTCCTTGTTCCCAGGCTCCACTGCCCAGCGTTTTTGGATGCTAGAAAAACATGGGAAGACCCATGTTTCCTACCCATGTTTTCCTACATGTACGTGGAGCCAGGAAACAAGTGACACTGTACTATAGTATTGTGTGCTTATACATAAAACTACAGACTCCAGTACTGAATGGCCTATGTATATTAGGACAGTGTTTCGTACCTTACGGGGTTCACCAATACCATAACCAGTCAGGGTTTCTTTTAGGGGGGGGCGGGGGCATTCGCCCCCCTTGAAAACTTTTTGCCCCCCCTTGGAGTTTTCAAAGTCCCAGTTTTTAAAACAGTAGAGATTATAGAGACATACAGTACATGCAAATAACATCTGTCCACACATCTAAACGGCAATTCTTCTAGGCTTTCTATTCCATATATCTACAATATTTTCTAGATCGTTATCAGAAAGTTTTTCTGGTGACTCGATTGCGATCCTCATTAAGGAAGAAAGGCTACTCTCTCCAATGCGATTTCTCAATCGTGTTTTGATCATCTTCATCTGGGAGAAACTTCTTTCGACCGAAGCTGGCTGTCATGCCAGTATGAACAAGAGTTGAAAATATGTTTGCGATTTTACCCCCCAGATTGGCCCAGATTGTGTCAAAATCAATCTCAGAGGACCTACAAACCAAAATTTTTTCTGGGGGGGCATGCCCCCAGACCCCCCTAAATGCCGCATTGTCGCACACTATTCAGTCGCCCCCCCAAATTTTCTCTATGTTCTGTTTTGCCCCCCCTTCTGATATTTTCTAAAAGAAACCCTGCCAGTATAGAATGCACTATCAATGTCACGCTACAGTACCTGTTACTAGTGCAAGCGCAAAGAAAACCTAACCATGTCATATTCTGTGTAGTCACTTCAGTAAGCAGGAGAGTGCATAATGACATAATCATAAGCACTCCTGCTGCAGATTACTGTACGCCACCTGCGGGAGCACTTATAAGTCGTGTGATTTGTGGCCTACATGTATGTCTTGGTACTACTGCATTAGTAGTGAATCTACATGTAGTTGCCAGCTGTGTATAGGGTAGACGTGTACATCCACACTAGCCTCGTTCCTAGGCTCCCTCCGCTTTTCGTACTGCAAGCAACAAAAGCTGGGGTGAAGGCCTGGGAACAAGGCTGCCCACTGAATAGCAAAGTACTGCACCAACCGTTCACTAAAGCCAGCAGAACCGTACTATAGCGGTGCTGACAAGAGCTCTAAGGCCAGGAATAATCAACTATGGTCAGTTCTCATAAAGATCCATACAAAGTCACCAGTTACCAGCTGTGGTTGTTGATTTTGTAGTCCAAACAGTATCACTAACTAACTCGTGCATGCTATTTTTCACAGGAATCATTTTTAACAGCTGGGTACTTGCTCTGAGTGTGCCGGCTGGTCCTACGATTACTTTTCGTTGTGTGTGTGTGTAGAAACAGTCTGGGAACTCGGTTCCTGTACCAACTGAGAGAGTGATCAGAAAGCTACAACAACACAACAGGGCCTTCAGGAGACAGACGTCTCGGTCTACAGTACAGTTACAAGGACCAGCTATGGCTGCTACAGGAGAGCACTACTGTCTGTCTCCAGTGGTCAGATATTTGTGGAAACAGAGGCTACACAAACTCTAACCATGTTGGAGCTGTAGTAAGCCTACCAGGGTAAAAACCAAGTGATCGACTTGTCTAGCTCTCTAATCCTTTGTGTGCCAAAGACTACGTAACCAGTGATGACGCAATCTTGAACACATGCCTTGCCCCCAGGGAGCCCCCAAGGGCCGAAAGCATTACAGACATA
Source organism: Phakellia ventilabrum (assembly GCA_963921505.1). Classification (NCBI taxonomy): domain Eukaryota; kingdom Metazoa; phylum Porifera; class Demospongiae; order Axinellida; family Axinellidae; genus Phakellia; species Phakellia ventilabrum. The sequence continues at coordinate 3,121,446 of OY997398.1, read as the reverse complement.
TATATATACACTAGCTCAGATTTGATCACAGTACTGCAAGATTACTTGCGCTCAGCAATAAAGTGTTTATTGCTGCCACGGTATTAATAGAGCTGTTTATTGGTGTGGATAGCCTCGTGCCCAGACACCCACACCCTCCCGGTGAAAGAGTGTCAGGTAACTTGACGTTAAATTCCTGTCACAGAAGTGTGTTCTGTGAACGTGCGAGCATAAATAATTGAAAGACGATTGCATGCCAAGAACGTTCCTTATAAGGAGGCTATAGGGTGTGGCCTGGGTACAAGGCTAAAGTCAACCTGTTATTCATTGAAATCTACCCATGCTACACATGTAGGTAGCAGTTTCATTACTGCTTCTTTTAGCTATTTAGAGGCATACTCCGACTGAGACACAGAGGTAAGATACTTATTTTGGCACACTTGTCCTTTATCTTCATGTATTCATACCACGCAAACACCCCACCTTGGACTCCATCTCACCTGTATATGTCACACTCTGCAAGATGGATCTCCTCATCAATAGCAGCCCAGAGCTGTGACTCCATTTGGCCAAATGTCCCACTGGTGGTAGCAGAGAGATTCGACCTAACAGCATCCATGACCCACTTTACGTTGGGCTCCCTGCTGAACCTTTCTGATTTTGCATTCGTGAAGTCATAGTCCGGCTGAAAGGAGGCTGTCAGTGTTGACCGGAGGTAGAAGAGTGTCTTGCTGCTGATGGTGTCACAGAACTGGGGCCCATTCTCCCCTCCCCCATGTGCACTGCTGCCACTTACGGTGCGTACCAATACCGAAGGTATCCCTATAGGGGAAAAGGGGGGGCTCCCCGCAGTGCCAGGAATAGGGGACCCAACAAAAGTTTGTGGGGGTGAGAGGGCGAGTAAACTGGAACCCTGGCCCTCCTGGTGGCTCTGCTGTTTGTAAAGCTTCTTGTCGTTACCAGCCATCTTACAGGAATAGCTCTCCACCCTGGAGGGAAGGGAATTAAAACACTTACTGTGTCATGAGGGATAGCCCCGTTCCCAGGTTCCACTCCTCAGGTTTTACTGCACAGTGGCTTTTTTTTTAATCTGTACGTAAAAGCTGGAGAGTGGAGCCTGGAACGAGGCTAATGAAAGACAGATCAGCCTTGTTTCAAAGAAAGCTAGGCTTCTTGAAATGTAAGGAGGTAGAATAGCCTTGTACCCAGGCCACGTGGGGGAAAATTTGACGTAGTGTAGCCTGGGTACATGTACAAGGCTAGAGGTAGAATTACACAACTCAATGTCCTTTGAACCAATGACCCTCTGCCTGAAAATTGAAGTGTCTTGTCAATAGTACTACAGCAGAGTATGCAAAGAGTTAAACGGACCTCCCTTCAATCTTGCAGTCTCCCGTATCCATGCACAGTGCTGCACTAACTCCATCAAGCTTTGCATTCTCCAATAACTTCATCTTTCTTCAAAAATTCCTCAGATATGATCACAAAACGTGTCACTTCCAAATGTGATTTACAAATTTGATCTCTTGACTTCTGGACACCTGGGAGATGCTTTAGTGCACGTACGAGTTTGACAGCACTCTGAAATGACAGTTCAAAACACTACTCCAGTATATATGTATCACACCACAAAACTTTGAGCACCCAATAAGCCTTTGGAATCCGTAATCTGCTTTTCGCTTACTAATAACGGACAGGGTGGGCATAGAAAAAGCAGGCGTTGGAACCACACAAGCAAGCTCTACTGTGGTATACTGGTTACAATATAGAGCCATTAAATGCTATGTCCACTACTCTCAATCAGTCCAAAGCTATGTAATACTACTAAACTACAGTTTTTCGCTCCTATTGTGCTATGGCTTATAATACCAACTTAGCTATGTGTTCACAGAAGAAAGGAAGGCACACTTCACTTTAATAGTGAAAAAGTATGCCTTTAAGTTTGAATATGACTTGAAGCAACAATTGGCGGCTTTGACAGTCTTGAATTTGTAGTAACGTGCGTGGTAATATCTAGGTTACAGTTGAGTCTTTTAGAAAGGTTAGACCGATGAAAACGCACTTCACTCAAACACCCTTTCCAAAATACTTGGAATACAGCCTTCTGGTAGCCTTCTGGTAACTTTTTGGCGTTTGAAACAACTGCCCTCTCCACAAAGAAGCTTGGGATGACCTGACTTCTCGCTTGGCGCTATACTACTTCATAAACAAACCGAAACTGCCAAGTCATTTCCTGTCCAGTCGAACACACCCTAAATCTCCACCCCCTCAAGTTGCAGCTCTTTTTAGAGCCCACCTCAGGTATACTGCCGCCTACTGCTCCAGAATCCGCCGTATGGCTACGGCAGGACCTCAGAAACGCACATACTTGGTGTGGGGGCAGAGAAAGCAAGATGACATAACAAAACTTCCTAGAGAGTGGGAGGCCAGAGTAGCTGAAGACAATAGAGTTTTCTTCGTAAAGTGAGTTATCAAATAATAATAATATCAGCCAATTAATATTAATCAGATTAATGAAATTTCTTTGTGCTGTGTGTATTTCAGCCATGATGAAGAAAGAACGCAGTGGGAGCATCCCAAAACCAAGCAACGATACAAGGTTCCTCCAGGTAATCAAATACCAGTCTCACGTAGCCAGAGACCCTCACACTCACACAGAGTGCAATGATCTGGCTACGCAAGACTAAAGATAGCCTCGTTCCCAGGCTCTAGTTGACGTGGCCTGGGAACGAGGCTAGACTAAAGAGTAATGTAAGATACAACTGCGCATGCCTGCGAATTGCATAATCTGCTCCTGAATAATTAATGAAGTCTTGTGACCCTTGTATCATTAATCCTTGGTTCTTTGTATCATTAACTAAGCATACGTATTGCGCAGATGAGGCCTCGCATAGAGGTATGACATATGATAGTTAGCACAAAACCACACCCACTAGAATGTTTTGGGAGCCGCATCACCCACGCAATTACTGGAAAAGCTGTGACTACCTTCAGGAGATGGATGTCTCTGTATACATGTACAACACAGTTCCAAGGACCAGTTATGGTGGCTACAGGAGAGCAAAGTTGCTTAAAACTCGCATTCGTATCGCTCACGATCGATCCACATACTGTCTGTCTCCAGCGGTCAGACCTCTGCTGAAACAGAGGCTACTCAAACTCTAATCGCATTGGAGCTGTAGTAAGCCTACCTGGGTATAAAAGAAATGATCGATTTGTCCTGATCTCCTTCGTGCGCCAGAAGTACAAAGGTGGCATCCATGTCACTGGTACGACGCCATCTTGAACACATGCTTGCCCCCCGGGGCCGAAAGCGTTACAGACACAGGTATGTATATATATATGTACACTAGTTCAGATTCGATCCCCACACTGCAAGATTACTTGCAATTAGAATCTTAAGATTTTCAACCAGCAGGGGTTTATCACTTTGATGTGGAGAAAGACACTGTCAATGTATGTCAGTGCTTTGATATCAGTGCTCTAATGTGGCAATTTACCAATTTGTTACAGAGTGTAATTGATGATGTCATCTTCCTCCCCACCTTAAAAATAATATCATGGGGTAGAAAGGTAGAAAGGTAAATTTGCCATGTGCAAGAATTGTTACAGTTCTCAGGCAATGATAACAACCTCCACATTCCCAGGCTCTCGTGCTTTGCTACTGGTGAACTTATTATGTGATTTAATAGCCTCATTCCCAGACTACAAGGCTAAGTGCTTAATCATGCATGGGGAGGGACTGATCAAGCACTCACTCTGTGGTACAAACAGTGGTTACGAGATTTGCTGCCTTATAGTAGCTATATATGCTAGGAGAATCCTAGCCCCCTTTACATTTGTAAGTGTAGCCCCTCTATCCTTCCTCCCAGGTCTCCCATATGGCTGGCAGAAGTTTAGGGATGATAATAACATACTAGTATTTGCTGAGTGAGTTGTATGATTCTAATACTCCAATATAATTTAGGTTGAAGTACCATGGCTCATTGTCTATTATACATGTATGTGCATGTATATATGCCAACCCCCTACTGATTGATATTCCATTTGTGTAGTACATGGAGGAGTTTGGCGCTAAAAAACTTTCTATACCCTTATAGTATCGTTAATTCTCTCCAATCATAGCCACATAAACCAGCTTTGTACACCTGTGCACCCCCGTCTGATGAGCAATGAAGTCTATGACTTCCCAACACTCTATGGTATCAAGAGCTACCCAAGTCTCAAGAAGGGGTTTCCCCCTCTGGTGAAGGCCAGTGAGGTACTCAAAGAGGTCGACCTCAGCAACAAGGTCGCCATAGTTACTGGTGCAAACTCTGGACTGGGTGAGCTGATAGTGTGTATTTAGCCTTTTCAGATCATGGGATGACAAAAACTGTACAATGGATTTGCTTCTCTTTTACTCAGGGTTTCAGACAGCACTCTCCTTAGCCCAGAGGGGAGCTCATGTGATCCTAGCCTGCCGTAACCCTCTCCGAGCTGAGGAAGCTGTCAGAAGGATTCAAGCAAAAGAGGTTAGATACTTAGTTTTTTGCTGTAAGATTGTTGCTAGGATTCATACCTTAATTGCTCAGTGCCAACAATTGCATCATTATCTCTCTCAGAATACCTTGCCTCTTGGAAAAGCAATCACAATGTCATTGAAAGATAACCATGCATTCCTCCCTTTTGGTACTTTCTGAAATTAAACCTGGTTGTTTACAGTACTGCTGCAGTAATACTAACCTATTTCTACTATTCCAGGTTAATGCCAGAGTTGAAGCAATGCAACTAGATCTGGCATCTCTCTGGAGTGTCAAAACATTTAGCAATGAATTCATCAGTAAGGGGCTTCCCCTCCACATCCTGGTCTGCAACGCAGGAGTGTTCGGTGGTCCCTTCACACTAACAGTTGATGGACTGGAGCGCCACTTTGCAGTGAACCACCTGGGCCACTTCTACCTGTGCCTGCTTCTGGTAGGGGTCTTAAGGACCTCCCGGCCTTCCCGGGTAGTGGTGCTCACCTCAGAGTCTCACTGGTAAGCCTGCCTAGCTATGTCTCCACCTCATATACTTGTAACAGGAATTTTTACCATTTGGATGGTTGAATGGTTACAGCCTAATTTCCAAATCAGGTGCCTGGTGTAACAAAATGCAGCTATCATGTTAAAACATTCTATGTAGTATGTAGCTATAGGGTGAATATTGCCTCATTCCAGAAGGGGAAGGGAGACCCTAGGAATTAGGCTATGAGGCAGTACTCTATATAAGCCTAATGGCTAGTCTACACATACGACACCACTGTAGTGATGAGCCTATACAGGATAGCTTTCATTGTGTGAAATACTCATAAGCTCAAAATTGTGACTTTTGAGTACAAGCTCTTTGGGCTCAGCTACTTCACTGCCTTTTAACTGCAGAAAGAGACCTATTGGTCTACCTGTGCACGATGGGAAGTCCAGGAAATTGATACCAGACCTTTAGATCTGGATACAGTAGCATCCTGTAAACCACCATTGACTCTAAGAAAAATTGAATATAACATAAAATGTGGCATAGTAAATCTGTCACACTGATAGTGTGTAATGCCTGCTAGTGGCTGAACGTCTGTATCCAATGGTATGTGTACCTCGCAAGTGGAAATCTATAACCGCTCTTGTGAATCTTGTCCCTTTAAGAGGCTATATAACCGGGAATATAATATATCAAATTTATTGTGTGGTTGCATAAAGAGTCAACTGCTAACAACTTCCCTCTGTATACTTCCCTCAGAATCTGTTGTAAGACTAAACCCTAGGCCTATGAGTCCCAGAGAAACATCATATCAGCCTTGGGAACAAATTGTTCGGCCCACAATCCATGCAGCGCAGGTCTGATGGAGTGACAGATTAGTTCTTAAGTGTAAACAGGGAGAACCTGCTGCCAGGATGTCCATATCCTTCATACGAAAGGACAACAGGAATTTCATTGTCCATATTTCCCTAAGAAAGGAAAACAGGAGCTCAAACTCTACTACCCTACTATCATTATAAACTCTAGAGTTTATACAAACCTGGAAGTGCACACAAGATGTACCCTTGATAATGTGTACTGCATAACCTTGTTATGTGATCAAATTCCTCTAAATAACTACCAGGAGTGCGTCAAGCTTCACTGGCTTGATGCACTTCTGATACTATGTGCTTCACCAAATATCTAAATGTAGTGTAGCAACCAAAATTATGCAATGTACTTAACTACTTGTTGTATGCAGTCTGTCTTTTAGAATGTGAAGGTTTGGCTCCATATACAATTTAGAAAATAGACTGGCAGCAAACTTGCTACTGCACAAGTAACAGTATAAGCTCCATAGGTGACTGCATAGCTGTTTGTGTACATTCTATGTACACTACTGCAAATGATCACACTCACATCCTCCTGCCCTCCACAGCTTTCCCTCCTACACCTCCTCCACGCTGCAGCTCCAAGCTCTCAAGCATCCAAACAGAGACTCCTACAGTGCGATCACAGCCTACGGGGCCTCAAAGCTATGCAATCTCCTGTTTATGCTGGAGTTCCACCAGCGGTATTCAGATCTCGGCATCTCCTGCACTGCTGTTCATCCCGGCAATCTGCTGCCAACCAACCTGGTGAAAAACGCTGGCTGTCTCTATCGATTGGGGTTTACTCTTGCCAGACCCTTCACCAGTTCAGTGGTAAGATATGTTCTCTCGCATTACTGGGACACTTCTATGGGGTCTATCTATACCCTTGTGCCCAAAGTAGCACTGTTATTACTTTTATGGCCATAATCTTAAGCATTCTTGGTGGGTGGTACTGCCTATACATGTAAGCACAGGCCCAGTGCAAGTAAATTTGAAGTGATATGGCCCGAAAGCGAACTCTCCACAGAGGCTATAAAGAAGCCAATTGTCCACTGTAATTGAAAGCGCTCTCATACCATCTTGGTGGAATACTAAGCAAACTTATCAGACATATTGAACACACAGTCAACAAGGGTGTCATTGTGACCGCAAACTGTTGACACACCCCAGCAATTCTTATTGCCTTGGATCATTCACATCAGCGAAGCATGTACTGGGCAGCAGCAAGTACGTATCATGGCTAACCAAACGTAGGACTGTAACAAGTAAATAAATCAGCTTCAGCTGAAAAATGGCATGGGCATGATCATACCAACTGCACCAAGCCTGAAGTGAGTAAGTGAGTGCCATAATTAAGTGGAACAGTCTAGTGTGCTATGACAGTGAAATGAGGAGAGCAACATCTTAATGACTGCATAATATTATAATAATGCAGTTCTTTCAACGAGTGTATTGTCCACCCATTTGACCAATGTGTATGTAGCTATTGAGATTCCAGTTAGTGAGCTTCTGAGGGCCTAATTCTGAAACCCAGTGTGTGCATTCCAGGGCTCCTGCTGTCCATGTGCTACATTCCTTGTGGAATGTTGCTATTCCTGTCTCCCAAAAATTGTAATTGGCAATTCCATATATAGCTAAGAGATTTTTATCAACAGCCGCCTTCACATGTGTATAACATGTCGCCATTCATGACGTAGGACTGGACAATTGACCCTTTTCAATAAAAATACAATTTGGGACTTCAGTAGCTATGGCCACAATACTTCTTATATATCATGCCCAATAGGCACGGACAGTTCCTTTCAATTTTGCCTGGAGGTGCCTCCAGTGCATATCTCTCATATGGGCCTATATACAATGTGTCTAAGTTTGTAATACACTTAATGTGCTTGAATGAATTCCTCCATCCCTAGGGGATACGAAGTACAAGGAGTAACGCTGCCATAGCTACAGAAATCCCTCTTGTAGCCCATGGCATTTTTATTGGAAGGGTGTACGTGTATAGTCACTTAAATGCATCATTAGATAGGCAATATAACAGTTTGAAATCTGATAGGTTTAGTTAATAGAGCATATTATTAATCACCTTCAGTCGCTATTTGGGCTCTCTTGGCAAACTCTGAGAATGTACTGCATTAATTATAATGTTGTGAAGTTGGCTTATAATTTATTCCATTAATGTGTTTACTTATAGCCTCAAAAATCAGGGGAGGATAATCTCTTCCATTGTAGCTTCACACATTTCCTGTGTGGCAGCACTAAAGAGCTAGCATGCTTAACTAGTCCAAGACAAGTCTAGCCTTGCCAGGATGCTTAACACGTACACACACACACACACACTCACACACACACATACAGGCTTCCTGCCACAACCTTAGTTTGCTTTTCTCCCCAAACACAACACACACACACATAAGACACAAGGGCAGTGTGTACGTGCATTTCTAAAAAAACACAGACCTACAGCACAGCACCAGAGGAAAACCCACAATCAGACTGTGTGAGGTACTCACACTATACACTGGTGCCAAAATTAATGGTGCTTTTTAAAACCTCTAATGGGTGGTAATGGGTGATCACTTGCTAGGGCTAGCAAACAGGTGTCTCTAAGACTAAACATTTTAAGAGTGTAGTGTTGAGCATGGCATAACAGGTCTGTGGTGTTTACCTTACATGTGCCAGGTAAGGGTAGCAGATAAGTAGGCAGCCATTCAAACCTTCTCTGAATAATGAACATCCCATTAGCTCTTTGGTGGGCTGCCTGTTTGTGTGAAATCTGATCTTAATGCTCTCACATACACAATGTAAATGTCTGGCCAAGATGGTTTCTCACTATGGACACATGTAGGTAACACTTAAGTGCTCATGCACCTCACTATAACAGCCCACACAGTGTTGGTGTTAAATACATGCTGTTTATTCAAAGTTTTGTGGTGTAGTGAATGTGGCCAGAATCCTTACCAGATGTACAGCTTCATTAAGTACTCAACCACCCTTATCTAAGACTCATTCACCACAGTGTCACCTCACTACCCCTTTGCCATGCTGAGAGAATTAGCTGCATGTAATTGGCCACTCCTTACCCCAGTCATAGCTCATGCATCTCACTTCTCCACAACACAGGAGCAGGCAACCGCTACAGTAGTGTACTGTGCAGCGCACCCCAATCTGGAGAACATTAGTGGATTGTACATGTATGAGTGCTTCCCAGCACTGCCCTCTAGCGAGGCCCAAGACTGCAGCACTGCAGCTGCGCTCTGGGAGCTAAGCGAGCAGATCCTTGTAGACAAAACTGCTACTTTCAGTGAGACCTGACATGCCCTTATATGGCTTTTGAAGGTCCAATGATCTTTGTACATTGTAAGTATTGTTTGTACATTGGAATGCCACAAACTTTCTCTTGTGACTGGGAGTGGGAAAATATTCCTACCATATTAGCACTTAATTAGTGCATGATTTCCAATCAATGAACATGTATCATATTCACTACTAGTTGTACTTTATTGTTGTATCCCGCTTCAGGGCCAAACTAGCCCGTGCCCAAGTCTTCCCAGGCCTGGGTATCACGCTATATAGAGCCAACCTCCTTTCGTTTCAAGCCCCGCACATACCATCTCATTATTATTGGCAGTTACACTGTGTGCGTAATGTGATCATTCCTTTCAGATCTTATTACTTACTACCTACTAGTAATGTAGTACCAGGCTGTGCTTAGCATTATCTCATGAATGGTTTCTGAAAGCATTTCCCAAATACAGCACATTGCCAATTGTATCTCCCAATAACAGGTCACAAGATCATAGTAGGGTAGGGTGGTAATACTACTATACACTCAATTAACTCTTTCCCAGCCAAGCATCCATAAGGCTTATGTGACTTTATATGTGCTTAGGCATTTATAAAGTATGTGGTTTTTCTCTATTTATAAGGGCATATAAATGCGTCCATGGCATTCAGAGTTAATAGTGTGTGAATATTAGAATGGTAGCGCTCGTCAAGGATAACTTGTTCTTATGTGGGGATGAACACCTGGGTGCCTAATTAAAAGGCCTATGCATACGAGTGGCCCCTGTGACTGGAACTGTCCCATGTAACTACCTACTTTTCTGTGGTTGCACAGCCCTGTTGAAATTTGAACTGATAAAGTCACTGGAATTCACAGACAAAAGAAATGTTGTAGCCAGGTATCCATACCCATTGAGCAAGATTGCCTGATTTGGGTGAAAGCTATTCAGCAAATGAGGTAGGTTTGGTAATCAAATGAGGTTTTCTCATTGTTGAATCAATAGTCAATGTACATTATTCATAAGGGCATATTCATAGAAAAACATGTTCATACATGCATGCATGCACTAGCTTGTTTCCAGGCCAGGAGGGGTGTGGCCTGGGAACAAGGCTGACACTAGCATAGCACAAGTCAAGTTCATTTTTGAACCAGGCATGGGTACATCAGGCATATACATACCTACTAAGTTTTGCATGCCATGTAGCTAAGCAACATGCACACTTTCACCAATAATTTTAAAAATACTGGTTTGGATGGCCAGCAGACCACCTTTCATACTACATGTATATGAACTTAGGTGTTTTCCAAAGTACAATGCAATAATATGAAGGATTATAAAAACTGCAGTGATTGGCTATGTGCAATAAAGTGGATGATTGGAAAATACTGGCCTAGCTAACTGATGATACAAGCTTTTGAGGGGTCATAGTGGAGTCCTTCCTCCAGCACTTTGTTCATCACTGCCTTAGCCATGTAGGCTGTGGTGCCATATTGTCCATCGGGAAACAGTGTGTAGAAACTGCCAGACTGGAGGGATCCAAACAAAATCGAGTAAAGAGACGATTATTCAAGTTAAATAACTATATTACTACAGTCAAAGTGAAAACCACTACATGTATACTGGTGGAATGAGGCGTTTGCGAATGTACAAATGTAGCAAGGTATTGCAAACAAACTGGATCTTCCAATATTTTATCCTAGATAGCAATACATACGCAAGACATTTTTATACAGAACACAACTTTCATAATAATAGTAATCTGACCAAAAAATTACCAAAGTGATTCTGATAACCTCTTTTGCATAACTCACTGGTAACATGCGTACAGACACTGGGGGGGGGGGGGGGGTGCATACTACTAGTCACATGACCGCTGTGCTGTCTAATGGAATGATGACATGCAATGCTTTTGTTTTGTCTGGATACTAACGTGACAAACTAGTGCTTTGAAGCTGTTTACTGTTAGGGAGACAATGGGTGCTCTAAAAGGAGCAAAAATTATATAACGGTACAAGCTTTTAAAAGTACCTTTCTAATTAACAATGACCATGATAGTCATCTTTCACTAGATCTATTATACTTGGAGGCAAATTGCATGGATGGCCTGATGCCAGCACTGCATGGTCTCCCTATCAACAAACACAGCATGAGACAAGCACCAAATGGTTCAGCACTTGAGGAAGGGTGTCCATCATTGCACTTACCCTGTGGCAGGCATAGCTGGTGATGTTGTCATCAGTGTCTACCTGCTCAGAATTCTGTTTCTGTAGTATCTTTGTCTTGTCATAGTTGTTCATGCCGATGGAATCTTGTAGCAGCTGCAATAAGGAGCAGTAGGTCTAGTGTAACACTTTCCCCAAGCTACTTCCAATAATTACAACCTTTCTAAAATATTGGTCACACCACACGTATGCAGTATCATGAATATACTCAGTCCCGTGTTGATAATTAATGTGTTCAGATGTGCATGCTTGAATTGTATCCCATCTCTTTTGATTGTCACCCTTACAATTTTACTACATATTATACAAGTGTAATATGACCCGTGGGGCTGTGTAGGTACATAGATGTTATACCAGCTAAGGAAGCTACAAAAAAATGATGGCATTCAGAATTAACTGTCTCTTGGTAAATTGACTGGTATGTCTTTACATCTTTGGCGAAATGGAAAGGATTATCACAAATATTTAGATGTCTGGGGAGAAGATTTAAGCGCTGGGGCCTTACTTGAAGACCTGTATACGTATACTAGCTGGACCCCATCAAAGGAAAGGCAGCACACCTATGACACTACTATTTTCGTTTGAGTTGTTTTAAGCTTTTGTACACTACTTTGTTTGGTTGTGAAAAGCTATCACAACACCCTAGTCATAACCTTTAGTGCTGGAGTCCAGTTACTTCAAAAATTGTGTATTTGAAATGCTAATTGAAATATGGTGTTATAGTCTTTCACTATCTATGCACAGTTGCTGATTTGCTGTCAATTCTGTTGCGATCTTTTTAAAGAATCTACCAAATAACAAAATACCTCAAACTCCTTTCTTACAATATATTAGTAATTAAATTATGACTTACATCATCCAAATTTAGGGTTGCCTCGAAATTCACTTCAGGATTTCTCTGCAGCACAGTAGACACTACCATTATAACCTGTAGTATGGAGTTGTGGAAGACACCACAGTGGATAAAGGAGTGGAAGAGAATCTTAGAACCTATTTTGCAACCCACCACTGGAACCACTACTTCTCATACTATTTACAGCACATTAGCTCTTCATTAGTCAGTGTTTAGATCTATATCTCAGGCCCATATGCATGTTCACTTCAGCTACTTGTGGGCCTCAGTTTGTCACATATGTCTGAATAGGTGTGACCCAAACGTCATGTGATTCCTTATCACGACTGCAGTTAACAACGCTATATGCTCTTGTGTTGTCATGTAGAGGCGTATATGCTTGACTTTTGACCCTAGAATACTGCCGTGCCATGTGGAGAACTATTTTACGTTTTGCTGATTTCGTGCAAGTGAGTTATACTGTCCAAATATATGCTCTGAACGAAGTATATGTAGCCTTCTTCTAGAATCTTACCCAGAGCCCTTAAGAATTATTTAGAGACTGAGACAGCTCTTGGTCACTAACAATTATGTTGTGCAAAAGCTCTGGATAGGATTTCAATTTAGCAGTCCTCAAGGGTTGTAATGCAGCTAAAGATTATAGCTGAACATTCTACAGACATAGGCATCTTCGTTTCAAAGATTTTAGCTACATTCAGTGGGTGTGGACAGGAGGTGGGGTTTGTTAAGACAATGCTACACTCTAAGTATGATATACATCTCAACTTGTCGGTCCACGCATGTCCACTTGCGAGTGACTCAAAAGCCACATGCGTGTGTGTATTTGCAAACTCGTGTGTGTGCGCGTATGGATACGTGAGTTACACGCGTGTGGTGCGAGTCAAGCTCTTGTGCATTGCCGAAATTAATGCTAATCACTCTCACTTGTTCAGCCTGGCTCTGTTTTCTTCGCTTCAGTTACTACATGTAGTTTTTATTATACAACTAGTAAATCACACGTAGTTGTGAGTGCGATCGCGATTCGCGAGTGCACTACATGCGTGAGTACTCGTGTGCGTGTACTCGCGTGTGACACACGAGCGACTCACAAGGGCTGTTAAGTTACTCGTGAGCGATAGTAAATGGGATGACTCATAGCTAAACTAACCTCACCCTATTTGCACGTTTCACTTAGCTTGGGTACATTTTTCCACATGATTTAATTGCTTAATTATGCATGGGCAGAAAGTAATGAAAAGATGGCTAAACTTCTCTACATATGTTGGAGTCATTCTTCAGCTCTCAGTCGGTTTGTTACAAGAAGTATAGATTTACTGCATGAGACATGTAGCTGTACTTGTCCATGCAAAATTTCACCCTCCTACCACCCTTCTACCCAAGGCACACAGCTCAGGAGAATTAAGCACCCCCCCTCCCCGAATGACAGCATTAATGCTTCATGGATGTAAATCGTACTTAGCTCGTAAGCGCTGTACTTGAGATAACAAATTCTTTCTAATTTTCCATTTTTCGGTCAGCAAATCTACAGTTCTTGTAACAACTCATCAGAGTCCATTTGTATCACACACTGAGTGCTGAAACAATATGTCCAACATATATAGAGAAGTGTAGCCATCTTTTGTTCACTTCATGCATACACATATGTAATTAAGTAACTAAATCATGTGGGAAAATGTACCAGGCCTAAGTGAAACATGAATGTGGGTGAGGTTATGAGTCTCCCATTTGCTCTAGATCTTTCTGACTTTACATCAAAGAAACTTTGACCATAGTAACTACTACTCCACATGCTGATTATGGGTTGGCCACATGACAACCTTTGAAGCAAATGACATGTTACCAAGACAATAGCAGATTACAATCAGGTGCATGTCATATTTATCATGTGAACATTTTCAAATATTTATCATGTGAAGACAAGAACAGGTGCAGGTCATTAGGGACTCACCTGCAGATATTGCACAAGAAGGGTAATTACTATGTACTACTGTTCAACTTTCCCATGGCAACAATAAGATCTTCAGAGATAGCAATTTACTAGTACAAAGCACTTCAAAAGAGACAGGCACATGGTTGGTATAGTCAAGTGCATGTTGTGACAAGTGCAAGTGTTTGTGTAAATCTTCCCAAAAACATTAGTATAGCCTAGGCTGGGTGTCTAGGTGCCAGTGGGCTAAACACACAAATCTCCCATCTTTTGTAAGTTAGGTGTACAAACATCCAGTGTATCTGCTATACACTTTTTTCCCCCAAAGAGATTAAAATTGAAAGCTGACCTCAATGACTTAAGAGTCTGCACTGCCATAGCTGCTATCTCCTGTCCTCTGCTGTATGCCTTTGGCAGTGTGTGACTTAAATTATCATTGTGTGAAGAATTAAGTCTCCTAGGTGACACCATAAAAATAGTGAAAGCTCTTCATGTGTGAAGCTACACCAGAGTTCGAAAGAAGTTGGTAGTTTTCCAAGATACTCTGTAAAGCTTTAGCTCCGACTATCCAACTATCCATCAGGTGGAACATAGTACTCTTATTACAGGTGTGTCGGGTGCCATCTCAGCTTTTAGACGTTCAAAATATGCATCATTTCACGAAGATTTTTGATAAGTTTGTATCAAGCACATCTTCATAAACTTACATTGCCTGATAGCCAAAACTAAGCTAGCTTAATTAACACACCCCAGCCTATTGGGTCTGCAAACTTCTAGTAGCTTCCACTGTGCTTGCGGCTATAGTGGTGCTATAGTGGCACGGTAACATAATTTGCCGCACATAATAAGTACAGTTGCACAAACAACAAACAAACAAATAGACAAAATGCGGAAATAGTAATCTTAGGAACCAGCAGGGTGTGTGCCTTGTGTGCACCAGGCTGATAAAAAGTGATGCGGCCATAGCTGCATCAGCTGTACCGCTTCTGACGGCCTTGAATACTGATATGGTGCTTGAATAAATTTGACCTCCAAAAATAAATACCTTACAGGTGTTCTCAGATGAGAATACAGGTTATCAAATCAGCTGTAAACCCACTGAACATGTCCTTACCTCCACAATCATCTGCCGGTACTCTGGTAAGGTTATGTTGCTCAGGAAGTCCTCCACTAGCATGGCGAAATTCATCTCCTGGCAGGACAGCTCATAGATTGTGGGTATCTAAGGAAGGTGGGGAAGAAAATTATATCATTACGATGATGCAATAATCCATGATACAATTATCAACCCCAACTTGGAGTTAATACAATGTGTGAGCATAGATAACTATAAAACGGACGTTTTATAGTATCTATGGTGTGAGCTTGTACATTTACTATCTCCTAGAACTATTAAGGAACCATAAAATTCCCAAAGCCAATATACCACTACTCCATATAGACCCTGCAAAGGGTTTCCCATTCCTCCCTCAGCCTCTACCTCTCACTTTAGTAGAAGGTCACAGAGCTCGATCCATCTGTATACTATTCCTGATAATATTCTTACAATAAATGGCTGTAAGTGCGAAGCACATTCTATTTTATAACTCACATGACTGTCACATGAATGCCACCCACCTGTGGAAGAGTCTTTCCCCTGACATAGATGCCTCCAGGTATCTTCTCGAGAATTCCAAACACTAGAAAATAAGCAACCAACACACACACTAGTATCTGCCCACCTACTAACACATACATTTGTTGCTGGAAGGAATCATATATAATCTCCCCCCTTCCTTGCTTGACTAATCATCAGACACATAGGCCATGGTACTTCAACTTGGTTGCAAGTGTGCAGGTGCTATGAAATGGTGCTGGCTGGGTTTAAGTTCCTAAGCATTATCTTTGCAGCTAAAACTTTGGCTACATGTATGTTGACAGTACAATGCTAAGAAGTATAAAGCTTCATTCACACATTGGCATCAACTGGTCTCAGCCTAACTCAAAATTCTAATTACCAAATTTCTCATCACCAACAATAACAAACTCTACACATATGGCAGTGAATTACTACGTATGGCGTTATCCATACCTTTAACGTAGAAATCAGGGGGAACTCTGTTCAGTGCACCATTCAGCTGCCTTTGACTTAACGGAGTTCTGTAAAGATGATGTGTGTGTGTGTGTGTGTGTGTGCGTGCGTGCATGCGTGCATGTAAACTCTTTTATTATGGTGCCATAACCATGTTGAATACATTGCAATGTGATTAGTGTCATACTTTTGAGCAGGCACATTCGCATGCACGCACACACACACACACATATCCACAGTATGCACACACACACACACACACACACATACACATAGTCACAGTGTGCACACAAACACACACACATACACATATGTTGCAATTACAGCATATGTACACACACAGAATCAGTATGTACTGGTAATCTTCATTCAGAATTTTTTTTGTCCTGGTGGGAAACTAGAGGGGTTAGAAGAGTATGCTCTTCCAGGAATTTTTTGATAATTGTTTCTGGGACCCCCCCCCCCCCCCCCCCCCCCCCCCCCAGCAGCTATTCTGGTCATTTCTGATTTGTGTTGATCTTGCAATTTACTACCAAGCTTATAGGGGGAACTGGCCTTTGGGGAAATATTCCTCCCTCCCAGCACCTCCCCCCCCCATGTTACCCTGTTTCCATGGTTATTATGTGATATATGTACTCTTTCCTGGAATTTCAACCATTCACTACATGGTATTCATTTCTCAGTAAATGTTATCAATACCTACTGTAATACTTCTTAATCCTTCCAGAAAATTACAGTTAGCACAGCGGTTAGCAGATATATAATTGTGAGTGGGACAACAGAAAACACAACTCCACTCTCTGATTATGATGTCCATTATATGGCTGGAATCACAGCTACAAATTACTACTTTGTCCCAGTTCAATTAGAGCAACAGAGTGACATCTGCTAGTAAAGGAATGTGTTGGTTGGTGTGTGGAGATACTGTTACTATCACTGTGTGGAGATACTGTTACTATCACTTCATCTGCAGAGCACAATAACACACAAATAATAACTATTCATCATCATGTGATGTTCAACTGTTGGCAAGCTAATCTGGTGGCAGTGCAAATTCATAACCCATATTAGGAGCCTTGAAACATATGCTGCTTTTAATTATTTGTCTGTTTATACAAGTACCATAACAGTTTTTGTGTGAGAAGAGGAAGGGAAGAGGCTAAAGAGGAAGTTACTTATACTACGCTACAGACCTCTCATGGAATTGTGGGTGTGAGTCTGCACAAAGATAACTGCATCCTATAAAGGGAAACAACCCAATGCCAAATCTCTTGCAATTATTTCACCTTGTTTCGTCATCCTGTAGTACTCGGATGAGCAGCTTCTTTACATCATAGGGGGCCATCTGTTGTAAGGTCTAACAAAGTGGGGAGAGGAGGAGCAGCATAGTCTATTGCAATGCCATGTTTCTAGAATCATTCCCAGTCCTTCCCACCCCAGCTTTTTATTAGCAGCCGTGCAGAAAAAGTGGGCGATGGTTGTGAGATAAAAGCTGAGGTGAGAAGGACTAGGACTACGTTTCTACATACATGTAATCATAGGGGGTATACAGTATTTTGCATATTCAATCTAACTTGTTTCCAACACATAGGTCTTTAAATTACATATGTTGATCCTATTACAGAACTCTGTGACATTTTTATATTCCTATAAGCTCACTGATTAACTGAGCTAGTCTCTCCAGTAGGTGTTAGACAATACAAGAACACAATAATAATTAGTTAAAGTCTTGGGTCAGTGGTGAGTATAAGCTGCTTATACACCACTGCAGTTGCCAGTACAGGGAAGACTGTTAATAATAGCCTTGCCTCTAAGCCCATGTGTATATGGTACCATGTATCATATGAGAGATAGAAAGATAGTGCAAGGGTAAAGAAAGAGAATGCTAGGCAACAAGGGATCATGACCATGGACTGAGTGCTGAAGTGCTGTCTCCAGCAAAGGATGGATAATTCTTCAGTTATTTCTGCCCATGCGTTGTAATAAAAATACTCATGTGGTTGCCATAGTACTTGCGCCATTGATCATGCACCCACAGCCACAGGTGGAGCTTGTACAACCTCCAGTCAGATAATAAAGCAAGAGCAACCCGAGATTGCACCATTCTGATTGCCATATAATTTATTCTTCCTAGTATTCCAGTAGCCTCGTTCCCAGGCCCCCACTTTATTCAGTTTCACGAAGGTAAAGGGCTATTCCCTCACGTAAGCAGGGGCCTGGGTATGAAGCTAGTATCCCAGGTTAATAAAACAAAGCTCTTCTCAGGGTTATCCCTAGGCCTGTTTAGCATGGTGCTGTGCCATGCTACTAAAACTTTGGGATGTTTAGTCTTTAGTCAGTGTTGGGTGTGCAAAGGTACAGAGGTTTGCAGGTTGTGTAAACTGTTACCCTTTGTTCCAGACAGCCTAATGTAAGTAAGCACTTGAGAGCCATCGCCCATTTGCTCTTTCCAGTGGACAATAAACTTGCAAACCTCTGTACTCAAAAAGAAGCTGCAAGTTTGGTATACAAATACAATGCATGCCAGTAAGCCTCTGAACTGCCTGCTCTATTAAAATTATCAAGTGTGCTAAACTCCTCAAAACTCCCACCCAACAGATTATCTAATTCTACCGTGAAAGTATTTACACAGCCTATTATTGTTTTTACCTCTATGTCTGTAAAGAATTCCACTCATCATTAAAGTCTTTGTACTCTCTATTCCGCAACACTTTGTCTACCACATCTAATTAATCTGGTAGTCTTCAGCTAATACATGTACCTCTCGGCTATCTACATGTACGTATATTTAAGTGCGGTAACAATTCGCTTTCCTCCAGGTCTTCCTCTGCCTACCTCTACATGGTTTTACTTCCCACTCAGTGTCCAACAGTAACCGCTTATTATTGACTACCACCACTTACGTTTGCTCCTATCCCTCCTCCCTTTCAAGGACTCTAACCCCACATCCCCCCTTACTGCTTCATTATACGTTTTAGAGGAGCAACTAAGTATCTTCCTAGACATTAACGTTTTACTTATACAGTTGCAACAGAAAGGGGTGGAGTTTTAGCCTGGAATGAATATGCAAAACTCCCAATTGAGCACACTTCATGTGTAATTGGTTGGGAGTGCTCCAGTAATATGATATTGGAGACTCGTACCCTAAACTATAGACAAAATATGGCATCACAAAGTGTAATGTTGTCAAAGGCAACACTACAGATTAATCATATGACAACAGGTTCACAATAGCAATTAACTGTAAAAGAGCCTGGGAACTAGGCTATGAGTACAGAGGAACAGGTGGTGTTCGAGAGCCATGTCCAAGGGCATGACAGCAAAGGTCATCATCTCAAGTCTATCAATTCAACAAACCCATATTAGTTATGCTTTGATTTCCTGTCTTCATTGCCAAAATATTCACAGAATGTGATATTTCACAACAGTGTCCGGATGATTTCAAGTACATGTGACTAAGCACATGCAGGCACTACTGTTCTTCATATACATGTAGGTCATACATGCTGTATACTGGCATGCATATTGAGGGATACTAGTACATAAAACTGATCACTAAGACTAAAGACATGTAGAGGATTTTCTGTCAGTAGCCTTGGTTCCAGGCACCATTCCCCAGCTTTTTTTACGTACCTACGTATATATACTATATACTACACCTGTTTGTCACTGGTTTACCCTAATTTAATCTTAGCTTCGTTCCCATGCCACATAAAGAATTTGCTTTTAACACACAGAAAAAAATGTACTATAAATGGGGTAACTGTTGCACATTGGCTGTGTTATTATTACTCACCCTTCTGTGAATGTAGAAATGAACAACAGTCACAAACACATACCAAGACATTAAGTATCCATTGCACAATGGGTACTATCCAGAGTTCTATTTTATACTCTTGGCCAAACTAGTACCATGTTTAAGTTGTTGTGGGTGAACCTCAATTTCATTCACAGTGTTCAGTTGTATTGTGATGCCATTAGCTACATGTATGTATCCAGAGGGGACAGGCAAGTTTCTGGACTAGATACGTATACTGCCTCTGTACTGCTCCTTGTTATATGACTATAGGATCATTCACAAGTACATACTGACACATAATCAGATACCAGCTGCTCCTCTGCTTGTTAAAGCACGTGAGTATGAGACTAGTTACTGATGTGTGGACAAAGTGAGGGATACTAGTACATAAAACTGATCACTAAGACTAAAGACATGTAGAGGATTTTCTGTTTGTTCTTGCCTTTGGTTTGAATGTTAGGCTACAGCTATACGGTTAACTTGTTCTGCACATTTAGAATATGTATAACTTAGTTTTTGTGCTATGATATATTAAGCTGCTAACTTGGTGATGAAGTATTCCCACAGCAAGGGACAGGGTTGGCAACACTTGTATAGGGCAGAATGACAACCTATTGAGGTTCACATCTCAAGAACTGTCACTTGTCTCGTTTTGGCATTAAGCTGGTATATTGGAACTTCTCTTAGTACTCAGAAGTTACAAAGAAAACGATAGGACACACAGCGAAAGTGCTGAAACAGCAATTTCATAGGCTGTAGAGTAAACATGCAACATTTATTAGCCTTGTTCCTAGGCTCCCCATGTGCACCTCATTTATTTGCGCACAAAGGAGAGCCTGAACAAAACAAGGGGTGGTCACTTCCATAGATCAGGGCCAAAAAGTGGTCAACAGGTCAAGGGATAGTTTTGCCATTGGTCAAGCGGTCAAGGACAGCTAAGACCGGGTCAAGAAAATTTGACTGTCATTTTTGCTGCTTGATCGCTTTACCACACTGCAAAAAGGCTCTTGACCATTTGATAGTCTATATCTGCAAAGAGGTCATGCTAACTATAATTTGCTAGCTAGCTACTAGGATATTTAACATTAGTTTTATGGTTGTGCAGTATGCATTTCTGACCCTTGTGGTATTACTGTCTTAATCCAGTTTGTACTGCACATCTGCACCCCATGTTATGCACATACACTCACTAAGGCTCGCCCCACAATGTCTTGCATTCTCCTAGTTATCTATCTACCATGCCACCTAGGGAATGCAATTGCTCATTAACCTACTGTAAAAGCCAATAAAGCAGCCAACACCCACTCTGAAGGTGACCAGGTGTAATAGCCATGGGTAGGTTGAAATCATAAATACAGACTTAGACAGATTCCATATGCCATCATTTCAGACACAACAAATTATTACATTACTAACCACATCACAAGCCCTCTTTTAAAGAAGATGAGTAGGAAAGTCACATGGGGAAGTTCACCCTGACAACAGCTAATCATGTGGCTGAAAGTAGCACACACCCAAAGTGACCTGTATAAGGTGACTTGTGGCATGTACTTATATGTATGAGTGTTCCAAGAGTACATGTACATTGTATGATACTTACATTGTCTCTATCTATTCTTCTAAGTTCATTCTTCATTGCTTGAATTATCCACCTGTATGGGTCATGGAAAAGGGAACATGGGAGTCTGGAGTCTGAAATATTGAGAAGCAATCACTATAATCCCACCCCACACAAATACGTGCATGTACATGTACTCTCACAATAAGACTGATATCTTAATGTTTTCACAAAAATTATCCAACTGAAGGCTGTGCTTAGCAACAGGTTAGTCCAGTAGCTGTAGAATGATTCAATGTCTCATCTTTTACGGCTTACAGCGAAAGTACAGATTAGCAATTTCATAGCGTGCATTCAATTAGCTGTGGACAAACACAAACAGACAGATGTGGAAAACCTAAGGCAATCTTAACACTTCCCAAGCACGTGCACGAAACGCACCCAGCTTGTAAAAACACTTTCAACATTAGATATAGGTTTGGGAGGAAGAAGAGGGTGGAAGATGGGTGCTGTCAGTAATTACACGTCTGTATCTCCCTGGTCCAGCAGTAACTCACCCTATCCTGAGTCTGAGCATGCCCTCAAAGACCGGGTTGTGGTAGCCACTGGTCATAAAGTCTGCCAGGTAAATGATAATCTGGGGAGGGAGAGAGAGAAGCAATTACATAGTGCCTTCCATAGAAAGACAGATAGTGAACATATTACAATGCTACATAACCAAAAAGTGTGGTGTTCACTATAAAACCTTATGCAGTAGGCTTCTTGTCTACAGAGCTATGAGCTACTACTTAAAATCCCTTCTCTGTGGATATAAATACATGCACAGTATTACAGCTTGCATTAATTAAGACTACAGCGGGAGCTAAAGTCAACCCTCCTAGCAGTACATATCTAAGTCATAAGAGTCATACGTTCTAGTGGGTAGCGGTTCATTCTTAGCTCCATATGAAAGAACTGAACTATTGATCACTCTTTACATGGTGAGAATAAGGTCTACTATAACAAGAAAGTTAAACAAGAGAATGGTACATTTTGTATAGAAAATGGCACATGTATAAACATGATGTTTTCTTTAATTTGTGGCAGGAGCTCCCAGGCTTGTAGCGTTTGTGAAGTTTACCTACAAGTGGAGATTGAATGCTGGCAGACAGATTATACAATTGGTGATAGAGCTATGTGTGTGCGAGTTTCAAGTAGCACAGTCGGTCTCTCCACTAACAGCCATGGCTAATTCGCATTTTATGCATGTAGCTATACCATATCAAGATGCCGCAATATACAATCTCCTATATATGGCCATAACACACATGCACCTACCTCCTGCTGCAGCACTGCTTCAACAGGGTCATACTGTGAGCAGGTGTTGTACACTATACTGACAATGTCCTTTGGACTCATGGGTTCACTGATCACATGCTCAGGATAACCAAATATGCCAACTGTCACCTAAGAGACATAAAGAATATATTGTACAACAAGGAACAAAAAGCAGGAGCTTTGGTGGAGCTCTCTAAATATCTCACTATTACAGATTTCACACAATGTGTTATTACAGCACACGAGCATAAAGCACAGTTGATGGTTATGAAGTTACGACTCTTGGAAACCCACCCAAAATAATGTGCAATACCAATATTTTGTGAGGTGAATACCATACTCAAATTGATACTTCAATCATAGCTCATCAATTCTAAACCCACATCTTGTGGTATTACTGACACATAGTCTTCAAGGAAGCACCCAACTTCCTGCTTGATAATGCACAAAGTTCCCACTGTCAAGGATGATGAAATGTCTCTGTAAAGTAACCTTTGCTGTCTGGACATTAGTCTTTAGAGTGGGCAATAAGCAACAATGGTAACTTTCAAGATGTAGTGTGAGTGTCTAGACAATTAGACTGGGCAAAAAGTAGTAGTGTAATAAACCACTCCAGGTGGGTACATGGTTGGTATGAATCCTGCAGAGTGTATGTCCCAAAAAATTGCAATATTCAAGGAGGCTAACTGCACTTCCAAGTGTAAAGATTACGGGTGAGCAGAGAGATGGATGAATAGCAGACAAATAGAAAAGCAGACGGATAGAAAAGTTGGCAATAGTGGTTATAAGCATGTCTCTGTAGGGAACAGTGAATAAAATACACATCTAGATTGAGCTAACACATACTGATGACATGAGTGGCCGAATATTTTGTCGTATCTGTTCAATTTTCCATGTGATCAGAGTGGGCATTGCTGATTGGGTTTAGTATTTCCATCAAGTACAAACAGTGTTGATAGAAGGTACGGCTAGGTAGTAAAGAGGAGCACTTATGCTGTAAAAAAGCTTAACCCATTACACCTGATAGCGGCCAAATGCGCCCAAGAAACCACATTTGTTTATAAGCCTTTGTAATGCCTCTGTATTGCATATGCATCTGGTCTAGCAGTAAAGTCCTTGCATATAGTGCTCAAGGTCGTGTGTTCAAATCCGGGTGGGAGCACTCTGTCTCCCTTTTTTTCCTGGAATTTTTGTAAATTTTTGGCTCGGGTGTAAAGGGTTTTAAAAGGCTAGCTAGGTCACGTATGGAAGCCACCCCTCAAGATAATATCCTGGGAGTAATCGTTTGCACGCTGGCAGAATAGTTTGTTGGTAATTTCTCTAGGTCCACGTATGTCTACATACCATCTTTTGTTCCGGTATAGTCATCTGATAAATCTATAATTATATTCATAAGGTTGGGCAGTACAGGAGAATGTTCGGTTCTCAGCTTCTGTACTGCCCTCCCACTCACGTTATAAATACAGCACATTCTGCTGTGTATAAAGCAGGTCAGACATCAAATTAAACCTGCAGGAATCACATTTTAAGTTTCAAAGCAGCTTCACAGGACCTCCAACACAAGCACGTACAACAAATTTGGACAGGCAGACAGACCTATCTGTACAACCCTGTCAGTTATTTCATGGAAGCATCCAGGTATACTCATGGTACTCTGCTCTCAAGCGTCAATCAATACTGTAATAACTGTCAATAATGCTAGCTGACTTATCGTTGCTATTCCAATTAAAGTTCACCAAAGACCACTTTTGCCACCTAGATCTGCACACTGTAGTAGATTTAATATGTATGTAATTTGGTGGCAGCTTCCACTCACGTAAAGAATTTAGTACAGATTAGAGAAGATTCAGGGTGATGGGCAGATACTACGTCACATATTAATGACCCCGGCCTGTATATGGGGACTTAATACATATTACTCTACGGTAATATTGTTAAAATTATCCTTCTCTGCACTTAGCTAAAACGAAACCTCAAAGGTCATACCCTAGCACCCACTTCTGCATACCTCTTTTGCTCGGACAAGCATGCTAGTGAGGGAGGGGGCCAAACAGTCCACCACCTTCTTCAGCAGGCTGCCAGCTAGCCGCACTGTAGCCCTATACAGATACAGTGTGTGCAAGCATATATATTATGTGTGCATATGCATGTGCGTGTGCATGTGTACATGTTGAGTGATATACCTATATTACTAGCCAGTCTTCCTTGTCATATTCATTCAAGTATCAGTTCATGTGGATCACTAAGCAGTACATTGTTTATGAGGCAGTTGGTGGGAGAAGAGAAGCACTTCTTGTACGAGGATACTATACAGATTTTTTTACATAGTTACATATAGACTAACACTTCAGTATTTCAACTAATGGCGTATCCAGGGGGTACCTGAGGGTGCTTGAGCACCCCCCTCGATCATAGTCTTGGTACCAGCCAACCATCAGTGCAGAGATTGATTACTTTTGCGTCGCGATACTGTAAGCGATCTTCACCTTGGTAGTAGACTGGTATCAAAACTACGCAGACAAGAAGTAATGATTTTGACGATTATAATACTTGCTAGTCACCACTTCTGGCTTTACTGTGCTTGCCCCTTCATTGTTTAGTACTTATAGTTCCAAGTTCATTAGCATGTTCAGATCATCAATTACTTACACGGGCATTATGACACTCGAAAAGATGGCACATAAGCAGAAGCAGTTATAGCGACAATCCTGCCAAGAAGAAGACTAGAGCATCTAGTCAAAAGTCGGCAAAGTTTCTTTCCAAATTAAAGTTGGTATTCAGAGAGCCTTTCTTTTCAAATACTGCATGCTCCACATACATTGTAACTCTGCCAGCGTAACAAGGGAGTACGTTGATCATATTAGCTATAATTTCCCCATGTAGAAACTTTATAGTCATTTTCAGATAGACCGAAAAGCCAATTCAGTAGTATATAGAAATGGTAGTTTGATTCACTATACATACTTCTCTTTGTCATGTGGCTAAGTCAAGTACTGACCCTATTCCATAAAAGTGCCTTTAAAGGGGTTCTATCCCAGTGTGCGAAATCAAATAGGAGAAGTGCCCTATTGTAAAAATTTCTGAGATTGGCAATAAGACTAATGCTTCATAATCCCATGGCAATTTCTCTTTAATACACACTGCAGTGGATGACCTAGTGCATACCTATAGGCATTTGGATACTAGACTTCGTCTGTGTTTTCTGGGAATGGGACTACTAACCAGTGCTTTTTCTCGCCAGCCTCCTCATATCTCATCTGCACTCTCTCCTCAATGGTTGCTGGGGAGAGGAAGGCATACTAAAGTTTACAGTACAGAACCATGGCTATAATCATGTTATAACGTGTGGGGTCTTAACAATTGCTATGAACTGATTGGGTACTGAGCTTCACTGCAAATGTGTTATCATGAGATCAGAATCAAACATGTTGTACAGTGAATGCGTAATAAAATTGCTATAGCAAAGGTGAATGTCATCAATGTCTATATACAATAGCTGTAACAGACATTTTGTTCTCTGGAACATATACTAAATACGTATTATACCTGTACTCCAGATGCCCCTCCCACCTAACTTACCGTCCATGTCATACCGCTTCTCATTCCTCTTCATCAGCTCATGCAAGAGGTAGAGTTCTCCCAGAGGATTCTTCTCACGCTGAGGGAGAGGGGAGAATCATGCTACTAGTGCAACAGACTGCCGGCTGTGTGGAATAGGAGGCATATGTATAACTGCCTTAATGTATCAGCACTAAGTACTATGGCAGTAACGTGAGTATATTATTATTCTCATAATACCATATAGTGGGAAAATTTGGCGAGCATTAAATTTGCCAAAATGGCTAGGTTTTAATATTGGTGAAATTTAAATTTGCCGATTTTAACTGGCGTAAGCGTATGACGTAATAATTGTACTTTAGCAAACGATGTACGTAAGCCTTCTCAATGACAATTCGGTTATCTTCCAATCTAGAACTTCGAGAAGTACCTAGCCGCCTTGGTTGAACTGTTCTCAGCGGCGTACTTCCCTATCCGTTCCCTTTTTGCGTGTAGCTATTGTACTTGCCTCGAGGCGTGACAGCTTTCTTTCCAGCCGGCTTTCCCGATGACTCTCCAAGAGCCTCCGTGTTTGCTTGTTCACCACACGTCTGTAGAGTGGGAGGTACAGGTCCTCCTTTCTTGAAATACTTGTACAGCGCCATGATAGTATCGGGTAACTGTTTCACACTTGTATCGTAGATAATATATACACACGTGGGTATGCGATAATATATACCCGCGCATTACATCAGGGTTTATTATTGGTGAGAATTAGATTTGGCGATTTTTGTACGATTCGCCAAACCGCCAAATTAAAGTCCTCACCGAATTTTCCCACTATACAGTATGCACCACTAGATTGGCATACGGTATAAACTGTACCAGACTTCTCCCCACATGTGCACAATATTAGTATGCTACAAACAGCATACCTTTAGGTTATTCCGTAGCTGATGTATTGAAAGCTCCTTAAGATCCTGCATATGAGAGAATGTAGGTCAGGTTATATTATGAGTCCAGTACAGCCAATGCTTACTGAGCCACTGCCTACCAGCTAGCCACCACTTCAGTCCCTTCCTAAAAAATGCTTCAAGCTTAAATAACTAACTCTCTATCACCCCATCAACCAATGGCTGTGCTTCGGGATAGCCAAGCAATGATTGCTTCAAATGTCCAACAAGTCCCTCAAAACAATGCCCAACAGCTGTTCATTCCACTTGAATGGGAGAATGCATATAATACTACTACAATGAATGTCTACATTAGGATGGATGTTCATGAGCAACTACTGCTCTCGGGAGTGTGACATTAGCCCTAACATTATTTCCATAAGTCTAGAGATGGACGTAAGAGAGCCAAGTAGCTAGGATGAGAAGTTTCAGCCTTCCTGAAGCTAGGCTGCAGCCTCCAAGTGACAAATCAGCTGAAATTGAATCCATATACATACATGTGTACATGTATGTATAGATGCTCTCAAGGAAGATGTTCTTCTCAACCCAACAAGCCGGCTTACTAACAAAAACATTGCTGCAGCTCAACAAAAAAATGCTTTCATCCATTTCTAGCTTTCGGCATGTACACTGGCCCCTGGATTGCTCCATGAATCACAATTTGAACTCGTGCTTTTCCGTTGCAAGAGACTGGTGATCTGTGCATTCACCCTGGTGCAAACACATGAGGTCTCTGTACATGTTATGACAGCTATAACAAGCCAGATTATTGTGTAGCTTAAAATTATCTACCAGAACTAGTGAAGGTACATCTGTGTACATAACTAGATAGCAAGTAGAGATTAGCTGTACCGCTACAGTTAGCAGCTATACTGCGCCATAAATAAATACAGTATGGCACCCAAAAAATTGGGAAAGGTGTGGCCTTAGAAACAAGAATTAATTCATGACAGCTTCAGAATAAGTCCTAAATTAAGTGGGCCATAAGCCCTGCCTTGACTCACGGCAGGTCCAAACGATGGGCGTTCCTCCTCTGTATTCTCCTCCTCCTCCATCAGGCTGATTTCTGTGGCTTCAGAGGCAAAAGTGTCGTCATTAAATACTGAGCCACTGCTGCTACTACTCATACTCAAGTGGACCGCACTGGAGCGAGACCGCATCGGGGCACTAATTGGGAAGGAAAACCACCAAATTGAAATCTTCTACAAGTCTCACCCCTAGCTACATGTAGTTTTCATCTGTATATACTCTGAGGTGATCGAGCTCCCATTCATCTCTCCCCTAGTATTCTCAGTCTCCACTCACACTGTAAAGTGCAAGCTAGGAACATATTTATAGACACCAAGGGTTCTTGCAAATGCATAAATGTATATAGTGACACTTGACCATCACATGACACTCACATGAGCTTGTGCTGTAACTGCCTTTCCAAATCGTCATCCTTGCCGGAAGCAAGATGTTCAATATAGGAGGTGGGAATGAGGGCTTGTAGGCGGTCAAGGCGCACTTTGATACCATCCACCTCTCCATGCTTCATCTGTGCCAGTAGTTCCACAAACTTGGCAAAGTTACTGGTCAAAATGGGAGCAGGTATGTTTTACCCTATCTTACTGCTGTTACATGTAAGCAAGCAGTATGCTGAAGTACATAGCATCACAACAGCAAATTAAATTAAGTACAATGATGTTTATATCACCCTGCACTACATGTTTGCTCATACGAAATGACCTTACGCTAAACACATAAGAATAGTCTATGTATCAGTGGTTCTTTGTTAGAGGGAAGATTCTATTCTGTATCTCCACAAAGAAAGCCTTATTATGATGGTGATCCTTGAGAGAAAAATCAGTTTTAACTTCAGTTTCAGTGATAAGATATGACTAAATACACTCCCAAGTGTCAAGTTTTTTCTGTAATGTAAATAGCACAGCTCTTGACCTCCATGGTTGAACTAACCTTCCTTCCACCATAAGTACACCAATTCGACAAAACTATTATTAACGTTTTGCAGTGGTGAGTTAATTACTCTGTTGTCATAGTGTGAGTGTAATTACATGAAGAGCCGCAATTGTTAGACCCCAGGGCCAGACTAACCCCAGTGGCCGTTTCACGTGCCCTTATGGCTGTGCAGTATCAGTTTGCTCACAGCTCCCTCGTTTCTCCCAATTTTACCAGGGAAGAGAAGAGAGATGTTAGTACTCTAACCACATCACACATTAGCTACAGGCTAAGCCTTGTTACTGATGAAAACACTCGAGAATGACAGGTATGGCTCAGCTCATTAATGCTTATGATTACATCTAGAGCAGACTTTAAACATTCCATTGTGTACAATTTATTGGTGGCCATTTTTTCATGCCACCTATACATGGAGTACATATTCCATGCTAGACTGCTAGCACCAACAGGCCGAGGTATAGTCTAATCTCATTTACGTACCAATTGAAAGACAGCTGTGTTTCTCTACCTTTTGCCAGACACATTGCTTCAGCACTCAGTCTGTGGCATCAACGAATCGTAAGATTATAATCTTTAGGCCCCATAGCTACAGGAAGTGTAAATTTGTTACTTTTCCTCAGTGTCTGAGAACTACGTATGTCTACCCTCTGTCTATCCTGAACGTCACTCACTTGAGTACCTTGGCCTGTCAGTGCTGGCATTCTATGTATGTATGGGTGGCATTGTGAGAAATGTGTGGGTAAGCATCAGTCACGGAGCCCATTGCACACACAATGTGGCCGTTGCACTGCTCAACCACCAACTCAATTGCATTGATGTTTTGACTGCGGATGAAGGTTGAATACTGCCCATGGCAGTCTGAGTACTGCAGTACAACCACGGGGTAGGCCTGGTACAGCAAGCAAATTAGTTGCCCAGCTGGTTCTTTGGATCCTAATACTCTACATGTGTAACAGATTTTATCATGCAGCCATGGAGAAAATTATAACGAGGTGATGAACTGTGCCTGTGCAAGAACTGTAGTGGACAGCCTTAGCACTGTCAATGAAATAACTTTGAGTGCTACTACCGACCTTCTGATTGTCACTTAAGTCTTCATAATTGGCAGTTCAGTTTGCTTGATGTGGCAATGAAATTCTAATTACGGAGCCCTGGAGGTGCACAGAGACATACCAACTGGCCCTACACATATCGTGTGAGTAAGTAAGCAACTCCCCGATTTACTCAATGGCTACAAGGTGAAATCTCGGTGGAAAGCCTAGGCATATGGTTATTTCTACACTGATCATACGATACATGTGGATAGAGGATAGCCACAGATTGCTTACCCGAGCCTGTTCTCAGTGAGGTAGAGACAGAATGTGGGCCGACCATCCATGTTCCAGTAGAGACTCAAGAAGTGGAGGGAGGTCTGATTGGAAGAGGGAGAGCGCAAAAGAATAGATACCTGTAGCAGTTTCCACTGCCTTAGCGATAGTATAGCACTGCACTTTGGAGATAGGATTGAGAAAGTGTTATAAAGTGTAGTGATGATATTACATTAATCTTGATACTCAGTCTCAGATGAAGGACTATAAACTGGCGCTTCATGAAGCTTCTCAATACCACCTTTTCTTCAAGAAGCCAAAATGCATAAAGAAAAGAAACACCCTAAAAATATACCCAGAAGGGTGGACCTCCATATCCACCTGAAGGCATGGACTGAAAATGATGGTCCTGTGCAAGTACATAATTTCCAATTATGCACCCATATTGGGAATCATTGCATCTGCAGCTCTGCTCACCCACTGTACTGGTAGTGTGGTTACAGCTAGTAAAATAATGGCTGACTTTCCTACCTTCAACATGTCAATCAGCAACCTGACATCAAAGGAGGTGTAGAAGTCAGCCATAAAGTCGGTGGGGTAGCACACTACCGTGTGGCCAAAGATGCGGTATACCTATGCAATAAAGTTAGAAAATGGCTACATGTATGTCAGTACCTGAAACATTAAGATCAAGAGTATGGGCTATCATGACAGACAGATTGTATGCATATGGGCTGCTATATGTACTTCATTAATGGTAACTTTACAGATAATTAAATACGGATTACAACCATGAGTGAAGACCAGAGGAGGTTGATAAGGTTAAGCTCTAAAATCAATATTGCTGAAGGATCATAGAGTCATGCACCATAGAAAGCCAATTAGCCACTGTTTCCGAGAGGAAAGTATGTCATTGTGCTTAGTTGTGGGAAGAAAATTGATATTACACTACGTACCAAAGATAAAGAAAGCCATACCTACATTGTATACGTATACTCAAAAGGCTACACTAATGCTGGCACAAAAATTTTGACCACGTCAATCTAAATATACATGTAGGTTAGACTGTGAAACTAAAGGATCTACACAATTTAGAAACCCAAAGGCCCGAGGGTCTTAGCATCAAGGTGTGTAACCAACTGTAACTAGTACGCTACTAATTTCAATTTTTGGGTACTAACACTATTTTTTCTAAGTGCCTAAAGGCTTCAATACTAAGGGATTTAGAAACCCGGCAGTGACCAATGAGATTTCAGAATTATTGACAACTATAGTCTAAAATCAATCAGACTAGCATGATTGGTTGGATCATGTGACTTGGGATTGTCAAAGGTCAACCATGGCCAATTCCCTCTGAGTAAAGACTGAGGTTTCTATGTACTTACCCTGCTTGTTCCAAGAACCCCAATTGGTCTGCTTGGTCGTCCTGACAATCCTAGCTTCTTATTCTCTCCCAGTCGTGAATAGATCTACATGTAATCAAAAAATCTTTACTATGACAGGTTAAGGTTTGTGGTAGGCATAGACATACGAATTTAAATCTGATCCGTATCTGATAGACAGGCAGAAAAATGAAAAGTTACTTGCTAGTGCGGGGCTCACTCAGGCTTGCCCCAATAAACAGCAACACTCTATACTGCAGCAAACGTACAATCTGAAGGAGACAGAATGCACTTATCGCTTTGAGGAACCGCATGATAGTAAAAAAAAGACAAGAGATGACGGGCAGCAGAAGACAGATATTCAACAGCAGGAAAGGAATCGGGGGACAACAGTAGCAAGACAAGACTACTGGCCAGGCCTCAGCGAGGGTGTCAACAGAAAACATCAGACACTACTGAGCAGAGGATGCCAGACTACAGTCAGCTGGCCATCAACTACCGTATAGCGACAAATTTTCGAGGACCAAAATTTTCGCAGATCGACCTACGGTAAACTTTTCGCGAAATAATTTTCGAGGATCGCGGACAAGGTGGAGCCACGCCTATTTTATTTAACCGCACCTCAGCTCAGGAAACTTCTTAGCGTAGTGTCGGATGGTTGCAGCCACTCCGTGCTCTGCTGCACGCTTTCCTATTGGCGCCTTAAGCTCGGCAGAAACCTTTGTGTAGGGCCTCTTTTCCTGCAAAAATTGTGATCCGCTCTTCGATTTCAAGCACACTTCTCACTTCCGCGTTTGCCGATGCAATGGAGGACGACAGTACTGCCGTTGATAGAGGGCCAAGAGGATCTGGTAGCTTGGCTGGCTTGTCCACGCTACGAAAAGAGCCATGATCTGCTTATGAAAACTTTACACGAGCCAGTGACGGTGTGTAAAAATTTTGAGGGTGGAAAATTTTCGAGGGTATAATTTTCGCGGTTCGAGCGAAATCCGCGAAAATTTTACTCCTCGAAAATTTGTCGCTATACGGTATTGTGGTATAAAAAACATTATCATTCTATAGTTTCGGAACATGTAATCATCATCTGACGGTCAAAGATTTGCAGGCCAGGCATCAGTAGAAGAGCAAAGAAAGGCCAGACTATATATGTACGTCAAAAGAGCAGCAAAAGTGGGGAAGGCCAGGTGTCAGCAAGACGACCACTGGCCTACATTTCTTGACTTTGCATACATGTACATCTCTATTGATCATCGCTCATGCACTCGCTCAGCCTCACTCCAAAATATCCTGCAATGGCCTAGTTTTAAAGTTCAATCTCAGATAATGCCTCTGTCCAATGTTTGGGCGTCTGGTAAATGACCTCCTAGTGGGCTTCCATAAGCTACTCTATTAAAAGCACATCTTTGGTCCATACCATATGTATACAGCACCCTGTACATCAGTGCAGTCTAACTACTACTGGGTAACAAGTGCAAAAATGCTTTAATACTTATGTGTACATTTGCATAAGAAGTATAAATTTTCAGTAACCAATTCCAGCTAGCAAGAGTGTATATAGTGCCTACCCACTTGAATAGAATACACAATAATTATGTAACACACAAGTCGATAATTATCATTAATGTTACAAAAGGCGACTACCAAGCTAAAGAGCTAGCAAATTTACTATTTACCATTGGTATTCCTGTACATTTGCCTACAAGGAATGAGTGCTACATACGTATACCATATTGATAGTGAATAGAAGTACCAAAGTGGTATACTGCATCATTCGAATACTGGAAACCAGGTCACCCTTCCACACAGCCTATATGTACGTACTACACACTATAATAGTATAATAATTGCCGAGCGCCTTAGCGCGAGGCTACTAATCGTGCAGTGTGGGCTGAAATCTCAGCTAGCGTATATATATATATATATATATATATATGTGTGTGTGCAACTTCCGTCACGCTTAGGAATGCAATTAAATCTCCGGTTACGTTCCTTATACGTGTTATTACTATGTCTGTACGTTCCGTATACGTGTTGTTACTACAGCTGTAATGAAATGCTTCCGGCCCCGGGGGCACCCCGGGGGGCAAGCACGTGTTCAAGATGGCGTCCTGACGAGTTACATGGATGCCGCCTTTGTACTTCTGACGCCGAAGGATTAGAGATCTGGACAAATTGATCACTTCTTTTTACCCAGGTAGGCTTACTACAGCTCCAACGCGATTAGAGTTTGTGTAGCCTCTGTTTCAGCAGAGATCTGACCGCTGGAGACAGACCGTACGCGGATCGATCGCCAGCAATACGAACGTGAGTTTCAAGCAACTCTGCTCTCATGTAGCAGCCATAACTGGTCCTTGGAACTGTGTTGTATACAGAGACATTCGTCTCCTGAAGGCCCATTCGTGTAGAGTAGCTTCTCCGGCAATTGCGTGGGCGATGCAACTAATAGTGGGTGTGGTTTTTCCCTAACTAACTACATCATACATCTGCGCGAGGCTATCTGAGCTGCGCAATGCGTATGCCTAGTATGCATGTATAAATGCACACTTTTTACCAGCCGGGCGCGTGTTTCGCACGCGCCCGGCTGGTCCTAAGATTGCTTTCATGTTTTCCGTTTGTGTGTGTGTTCGTCCGCAAATATCACGTGCGCTAAGTTACATCATTCCGTTACTATGCCCACGAGTGCAGTGGAAGCTACTGAAAGTTTGCAGGCTCAATAGGCCAAGGTACGTCAAGCTAGGTTAGTTTTGTGTTGCCTATACGGCGAAAGAGTGGTAGGTAGCGATGATAGTTCTGTCTTGGCAAGTTCTGATTGCTAACTGGAAGCGCACTACGAAATTGCTGTGTCAGCACTTTCACTGGCAGCGCTATGTGATGAGACTGTCTGATCCATTCTACAGCTGCATTAAGCTAAGACTAATCTGTTGCTGAACACAACCTTGAATTGAATGAGTTGTGTAAAACAAGACTGATATTTCATATCTAAAAACCAGCCGGGTGTTTTTTACATAAATCATCCAACTGAAGGTTGTGCTCAGCAACAGATCAGTCTAAGCTAAATGGAGCTGTAGAATGGATCAGCTTGTCTTACTCTAGACAGTCTCATCACGTACAGCTTCCAGCGAAAGTGCTGACACAGCAATTTCGTAGAGCGCTTCCAGTTAGCTATCAGAACTTGCGCAAACAGAATTATCATCATTACCTACCACTCTTTCGCCGTCTAGGCAACACAAAACTAATCTAGCTTTACATACCTTGGCCTATTGAGCCTGCAAACTTCCAGCAGCTTCCACTGCACTCGTGGCTATAGTGGCATAGTAACGGAATTACGTAATTTAGCGCAGACGAACACACACACACACACACACAGATGCGGGAACGTAAAGCAATCTTAGGACCAGCCGGGCGTGCGCAAAGCGCGCGCCCGGCTGGTTTTTAGATATGAAATATCAGTCTTGTTATAGCTACACAGGGTACCTAATAAATCCCATTTTTGCTGGACATAACACATGGCCACACACCTTCATGAGGATGTCCCCAGGAGCTCGAATCTTGATTGGCTCCACCTGCTTCTGGGTCTGAGTCGGTATGCCATGGGTTGCCAGAATGGACTGGAGTCTGTACACATAAACACATAGCAGTTAGATATCACCATAGAAACAGGACATGAACAAGACAGCTGTCCAGATTAGCATTAATAATGTTGGAATTATAAAGATGTGATACCTCATGAACAGATCAGCAATACCTCATTCCCAGGCTGACAAGTATCTACACTGGAAGGTAGTGAGATTACGTGCTAAGGCGATCCACCACATCACAAACTATAAACCCTTTGGTATATATACACCATCCAGAAATGGTAGATGTGTACAGGTCACAACTATGATGCACAGTGATATTTGCTCAGGCCAAGCATATCATGTAGATGCAATACTTAGCACTCCTTGTTTGACTGAGGATACTACAAGTTCCACCTGTGTCTGTGGGCGC
This sequence comes from Phakellia ventilabrum, assembly GCA_963921505.1. Taxonomy (NCBI): domain Eukaryota; kingdom Metazoa; phylum Porifera; class Demospongiae; order Axinellida; family Axinellidae; genus Phakellia; species Phakellia ventilabrum. The sequence continues at coordinate 3,085,462 of OY997398.1, read as the reverse complement.
ATATCTCAGGAATGGAAAGACTTCTAGCGTAGGTTATTAGTTGAAGGTTACTACTTGTACTGTACCAAGAATCACTCTATTCTCACAAACTGTAAAAAAAGCAACAAGGTACCGGGTTTTCACACAGTGGGTCACATATATATGTAAAGAGAAAGTGCAGAGAAATCTATGCAATATACCTATACAATATTATGTCAATAAAATTTTCATAGTGCACCTCTTAGACCAAAATATCCATATCAGGCTGTACAATTCATTCGCTCACAAAAACATGATCTACATGTAGCTTGGTCTAGAAGAGCCAAACACGAAGCTACAGCATCTAGATACTGGTAACACTACTTCCAGAAACTGTAACCTACGGCAGGTAAGTGCTGATCTGGTAATTATGATTATACATAAACACACACATCTGATATCGTCATTTGGTAACTACAGGAACATGTAATAATTCATGTCCTCAGGTATTCCTATCTCTATCCACAGACACACCAACTAATAGTCAGTCACACAACCTATAACATAGGGAAGAAGCATTTCCCCATCCATGCAGGTGGGCAGCCACCCAGGGGTTCATTTAGGGGCAGGCGGCATTCGCCCCCCTGAGAATTTCAACCCTGAATACTGCTCACTATACGCACGCCCCCCGACAAAATGTCTTCCAACGTGCTTTTGCTCCTTGGGAATTAATCCCTGCCACCCACCGTGTGGTCTCAGCAATGAGTGCCACCTGAATGACAGTGTCATGCCCTGGGGCCTTGAAGCCTAGGTGGCGAGCCATGCCTCTGTGCCGGGACTGGTGGGGCAGGTGTAGCCCTAGGGGATCCAGGTCGTAGACTGAGATGAGGCCTTCCTCTGGAAGGAGGAGTGGAGGGAAAAGGTACTAGTCTATGCATTGGCTGAAACAACTAGTTAATTCTGAATAACAGAAAAGTAACATCTTCCTCTAAAGTTATTACAATAATTGGCTACATGTCCTTCTTACTCATTGATTCAGGCACTAATAATACATGTAATAGTCCTACTCGATTCATGCTGGGTTTGGTGAGGAATAATTATTCGTGAGAAGATATGTGAGCTATAAAGTGAGCGATTGTAAGCACAACTGTCTGAAAGCTAGGAATAGGAGTATTACCACAAGTAAAGACTTAAAATGGAGTATGAGCACACACACACAAGACGTTAGAACAGCATAGCTGCATGTATAGCTACATACATATGATGGAATGGGACAGAACTAACCTACATAGAGTCTAAGACACACACAATCCACCTACTGAGGAGTTTGGTAATGTAGAAAAGTCCTTGCGTCCACTGGAAGGGAATGTCTTCCACCAAGGGCTCCATGTGGTAGGTCAGGAAGTCCTTCAGCGTGGCCACGCTACCCACTGTGGTACCCTCATCTGCCAGTTCTGACTCAGGGACATAGTACAGCCGGGGAACAATTTGATGGCCTAAGGGGAGGTAAAGGCAATAGACCAGATGGCCTCACACTCATATACACCCGGACATACATGTACACATGAGACACTAAAGTACATGTACATAAACAAGGGGGGGGGTCACTCCCATAGACTCTATAGTCACAACTGCGACTGCAGTTGGTCAGTGGTCAATGGTCAAAGCCGTTCAAAAGGGTGCAGACAACAGTCAAAGCGCACGCTCAGAAGCATCACAATTAAAGCGGCGGGCAGGGTTACATGTGAGATCAAAGGTCGAAAATCAGCACAGTCAATGGTCAAACCTCTGAAAAGAGCTGGTCAAGGTTTTGACCTGTGGTCGCAGTTGTGACTATAGAGCATATGGAAGTGACCCCCCCCCCCCCCCCTCGCATAAATTTAATATTTGAGAGTAAACAAATTATCACACCTAGCTAGCAGTTAAATATACTAATTGGATGGGTAGGACCAGCAATGATGACATAGTTATTAAGGATAATCTTTATATAAGGGGAAAAGCCTAAGTGAGGTCCACACAAGCAAGTTAACAGCGCCTCCATGTCTACATTAGCTCAGCTAGGGTATGTAGGTGGTATATGTACATCTTACAAAATGTATATACTGTAGGCATACTTTTTACCAGCCAGGCACATGTGAAGTGCGCGCCCGACTGGTACTAAGAGATTGCTTTACCTTCCCGCATCTGTGTGTGTGTGTGTTCGTCCGCAATTATCACGTGCGCTAAGTTACATCTTTCCATTACTATGCCACTATAGCCACGAGTGCAGTGAAAGCTACTGAAAGTTTGCAGGCTCAATAGGCCAAGGTACATATCAGGCTAGATTAGTTTTGTGTTGCCTACTCGACAGCGAAAGAGTGATAGGTAACAATGATAATTCCGGTTTGGAAAGTTCTGATCGCTATTTAAACTGAAAGTGCACTAAGAAATTGCTGTGTCAGCACCTTCACTGTACATAATGAGACTGCATGTCTAGCCAAGCGGATCCATTATACAGCTGCATTTAGCTACACTAGCTGACCTGTGGCTGAGCACAACCTTAATTCAGTTGAATGATTTTAAGTTTAAAAAAAACACCCGGCTGGTCTTAAGATTGCTTTCATATTTTCCGTTTGTCTGTATGTATGCATGTGTGTGTGTTCGTCCGCAAATATCACGTGCGCTAAGTTACGTCATCCATTACTATGCCACTATAGCCACGGGGCAGTGGAAGCTACTGAAAGTTTGCAGGCTCAATAGGCCAAGGTACGTCAAGCTAGGTTAGTTTTGTGTTGCCTAAACGGTGAAAGAGTGGTAGGTAGCGATGATAGTTCTGTCTTGGCAAGTTCTGATTGCTAACTGGAAGCGCACTACGAAATTGCTGTGTCAGTACTTTCGCTTGCAGCGCTACATGATGAGACTGTCTGATCCATTCTACAGCTGCATTAAGCTAAGACTAATCTGTTGCTGAACACTACCTTCAATTGAATGATTTGTGTAAAAAAATACCCGGCTGGTTTTTAGATATGAAATATCAGTCTTGTTAGATATGAAATATCAGTCTTGTTTTTGCAGATTTAAATTTTTCACAAAATCCTGTTCAATGCAGGTGGCCAAACCTTTTGCAGATCGAATTTTAAATTCACAGCTCAAAGTCACACGCTACATACAGAATGCAGTAATTCACGAGTATTAAATTTCATGGTCGGGGACACAATCGCAAATATAGTAAAAATTTATCTCTCACGAAAAAAAAGTTCACCTACAGTAGGCACAAATTTATATTTTCCGGAGATAAAACGTGTTAAAATGGCACCTCCACTGAGTAAATGGATGCCACCTTCAAATTTGTGGCACATAAGAGTCAGAGAACTGGACAAGTTCATCACATCACTACAGCTCCGAGGTTACATGTAGTAGATTTTGTGCACCCTACACGAGGTATGAGTGCTTGCATGAGACAGACAGTGTGATCAAGAAATGCGAACGCGCGTTTCATGCGCAGCATAGCCCATCTCCACTCTCCCATGGCAGCCATGGCCAGCCTTGGGTATGTGTTGCAGATAGAACATATTACAGTGGAGATCCCACCAACACCAGTCAATCGAGGCACTAGAGTGAGAACTACCGGAACTGCTGGTATACAGAGATCATTTTACTCTGGGGACTTATCGGAGAAGAAATACGATGGGCGAGAAGAGAGTAGTGAGCAGCAACTGTAGCCACGTGGCTGCCCTTTGCCACTCAACTCGAAGCAACTCACAGCAACCTACGTGCGTCAACCGGTGAGGATAACGACCATGACAGCAACTGAGACGATTCACACGATGATCAAGGGCCAAGTTAGCAGAGTCTAGTTGTAAAACTTATGACCACCAGCCCTTCACACTTGATGGCCATAAGGACTTCTTTTGATGGGAAGATAATGTGCATACCTGAAAAGCATGCCACAAAATTTGGACTGTAGTGGGACCACTCTCTACCTGGAGTGTTGAAGGCTTACAGAAACATGCCACATGGGTCTACTGGTAAGAAACTAACATTCCTTTTGGAGCACATTTAAGGATATCCACTGAAGCTGCCTTACTCCCACCATAGATACAGTAACGAGAACGGGATTGGAAACACGTCACGTGATGTTAATACTATTCCGTACTGACATTATAATTTATCCCAGATCCAGTACGAATAGCTTGGACTATCAAAGAAGTGCAGAGTTTCCACTTAGCAGGCTGTAGAGGTAACCATAATGTGGATCATTTCCGCATTTCCAATTGTGTTCTCATTACTGTATCTATGGCCCCATCAAGCACCATCAGTGCTACCGACTATAGAGAAGAGATGGTACTGTCACTGTCATCTGCTCTGGACCTAGCAGCCAAGAACATCCAGTATGTGAGCCCAGAAGGCTAACTACATGTACAATCTGAAAGTCACTACCGGTACATTTTCCGCTGAAGAATTTGGCAAAAACTAGAAGCTGTCCCAGTCATGCCATGCACCATACCAAATTAAATTGTTGACTATTGTGAGTCTGATATTTCAACAGTTAAGGTGTACATATACTACCCTCAAGAGGGGCGGATCTAGATTCATCAAATGCAAGTAACTCCATTTCCCCAATACTTTCCTGTACGATACTTTTGGTACAGGAAAAAACAATATAGCTCTGGATATGCTCCAGAGTGGATAGAAGGCCTCGAGACCACAATAAATCCTGAAAACTCAGTTGCTGATGATTGTTCAAGTAAACACACTCGTAGTGGCACTGAAGATGAGTCAGACAATGCAGAGTCTACTGTCAAAAATGTTGCAGATTTGCCACAAGTCGAGAAATCACCACAAATTATCACAAGTGGCCAATACTCATTACGAGATCATACTACCCTCCAAAGCATTATGTGAGCAGCTTGAGGCAAGCTTCATTACAGGGGAGGCTGATGTGACACTGAACTTTCTGCACTATAAACTCTACGTACCATATAGCGGGAAAGTTTCGCCAAAGCCAATAGTATAGTACTGCGGGAAAACTTTGCCAGATCTATTTTCACGCACACGTGATTGGGAGAAATTAAATTCTACAAAGTACATGTACAAAATGGCATCTTGTACGTGGATGCTGTCTTCAAACTTGTGACGCACGAACAGTCAGATCTGAACATGTCTATCACACAGTTTTACCAAACTACAGCTCCCAGGTTAGTAGAGGTTGTGTAGCCTATGTGTAAGTAGAGATATGAGCGCTAAGTATGGACGGCACGATCGAGCGATGCGCATGTGAGTGAGTGTGAGCATCAGGGAGCTCTCCGCAACACGACAGAACCTGCATATAACATAGCAAAGCCATGGTTGACGGTACTTGACAACTTGTTCATGCACTCCTGACTTTTGCATAAACTTCATCGGTCAAATTTTTCACCCGATCAAATATTAACTAACAAAATGTTCGCCAGTTAAAATTTCGCCGCTTGAACTGACTTGCGAAATTGGCGAAATTTTACCCCTGCTGAAAGTTTCCCGCTATACGGTAATTATATTCTTTATGTATTCTATTTATCATTATACTGTATGCTATGAGAGTGCTCAGTTCTTTTTGTTCAAAGAAACACATGTTACAGTTGTTGTTTTTTCACAACTGGCTGCCTTGTGAGAATTGGCCCTGGTCCAAGTTAATCCAGTCGCACTGTGGAGTGTGGCCTAATCACAGAGCAGTATACTCAATGTATTTCGCAAAACATAATTTGGCACAAGTCATGACAGTCACATGCAAGTAGGCCTGAAAGATAAATTGTACAATGTATGTAGTTTTCTGCATGTACATGTAGATGCTTCCCCCTACTCTGCTGGTCCGAAAAACAAGATTATAGGCCAGTCATGACCTCCTACTCCCATGTTACACACATTCACTTGCTCAGGCACAGACTACAATGTCCTAGTAATATTACGGCAAGTACCATACGTACGTACATTATATAGCTGATATAAAGTGTTTGCCTATTATATAATGCAGATACTCAACCCTCTGTACTCACCATCCTGCTCAATGAGACACTTCTCAAACTTCTTCCAATACTTGTCTGCTTCATCCAAATGGCCACGACAAATTTCTGTACAATATAATGGAGTGGTGAGCAGTGTGATACATAGACCATTTTGAGCATGTGCCTTGGGAAGCGTGACTGACAAATCTACTTAGAAAGAAATTATTATAGAAATATAAATGCCAGCTGAGATTCTGAGCCCATATGTCACAATTATTGGCCTCACTGCACTCAGCAACAAAAATACACATAATAGCAAGGACCTTGTGATACAACACAGCAAGATATATTAATGTACCTCCTGTAACTGTATCTATGTACACCAAATTGAGATGTTTCAAGCAAGTTAATGGACATTCACAAAGCTGAAGCAATTACCTGTCAGCACAATGAGGAGGAAGAAACTAGGCCACTCACACTCGATTCCTTCGAAGTGCTGAAAGAAATAAACCAGGAACAGGTTTGTGCACGTATATTCACACACTCACTCATTCAATAACCTACGTAGAGGCATACGTAGCAACAAGTTTTCAGTTTTGTCTCAAGATTGAATACTGTTTTGAAGGTCTGGAGCTCAAGAACACCAATTGGGAGATAAAACAACTTCTAAAACCTTCTTTTGATGAAAAAAGAGGTTAATATAAATGCTAGATGGGTGGGGAGAGTTGGCAAAAAGCCACTATTCCTTATTCTCAAGGTTAGGCATCCAGCAATGACTAAGGTTTGAGGTTTAAATATACAGTAAGGGATAGCAGAGATGGCTTTTATAATGATTTCAGATTCCAGTAAGACTACTGCCCAGACCCTCTTCTAAAGTTCTAAGGATCTGTCTTCCAAGCATAAAATGTCTTCTATCCATGCAAAAAACTTATCGCAAAGGAAATATTGATTGGTGTGTACTTACGGTTAGATCAGTTGGATCATAGTATTTCTTGGACTTGTTTTCTTTGACAGTGTGGTGGCCGTCTCTCAGGAAGCGCTTGAAACCATAGTTACCCTATACGGCAGTATGATAGTTGTGTACCCAAATATTGGCATATAGCAACTGATATACATACATGTATGTAGCCCGGGCTATTCCATACTCAGAAAAGGAGCCTCATTTCCAGTCTCCTTTCTCCTTACCTCGTTGGCACGTGCTTGTTTACAGCATGCATAAAGAAGCTGCAGCATGGAGACTGGGTACGTGACTAAAAGAGCTGATAGAAATGCAACTTGCTGCAATGCACCAGAAACGTAAGGTACAGCCCTAATGCAGGGCTAAAGTAATGCACATCATTTCTAGAGAATGTTCTGACACTACTTACGACAGCCCAATGTGGTATTCCATGCTGAATTCCATCTAGCTTCCTCCCTTAACATGACAATTTGATAACGTAGATCTTTGCAATGTACATTATTGTATTATGTGTCTGGCTAATTTTTTTGCACTCAAAATTGGAAGTAGTGATAGAAGAGTGCCCTATAGCTCCTTGCACTATGTATATCTTTCAGACCTAGATATCCCTGTCTACATACCAAGACCCCACACACCTCACATAACTCCTTCACCCTGTCCTCAGTGCGCTTGCAGAGAGTAGGGTCATCGATGGAGAAGCCGGGATAGCCTGTGATGAAAAGCAGGGAAGCATCGCTCTCCTTGGAGCTCGACTCCTTGGGCAGCAGGGTATTGAGAATGACACAGTTGCGATACTGGGCATCTGGATCCACATGAATGATGGAGAAGGAAGAGCCCTGCTCACCAAAAAGGTTTAGCCTGTTCATTGACTCCAGAGCTGCCTTGGCTAGTCCGATGGAGCTGTGTAGTGGAGAAGGGAACAGAAAGTGCTGTGCAGTGAACATTTCTCAGTGATAAATGTAAACAGCTCCTCAAAGAGGGGGATGGGGATATTCCACTTGCATGAAAATAGGCCCACTCGCTGCAGATACAAATGTGCTGCAGTCGCACGAATGCAACAAACTAGAATGACACAGCAACGGTATAACTTCATAGGATTCCTTTGGTCAGCAGGAATAGCTAGGCCAGCTGCATGCAAGCTAAGGTATGTGTGGAATGATTATCAGTCGTAATTTACATGCGTGGTGTCACATCCAGTTGCTGTTTTGCTACCGCATTAAATATGGAAGTGAATGGAGAAATTGGCAGATAAGTGGTTTGAAACCTTCGTATACCTAAAACTATACCATTTATCTTATTTAAACAAACATAGCGAAAAACTAGAGACCTTATGCGCAAAGACGGTGTACAGTATGAATGGTGAGAATTGGTTGAAGTACGAACGAGAACAATGCGATTTTGCCATATCCACAAGTGTAGAAGAGCCCAAGAATTCAGGCTCTGTTTGTGTGGCACTTACTGCCACGGACATACCGGGAGCAGTCCTGAGCAAGCCCTTAAAATCCCACACTGTGCCAGCACTGCAATTGTGACTTCTCTACAGGGGCATAAAGGCACCTTCGAGCCTGAGAAAGCAGCAGTTGATTCACCAGTAAGTGAAAGATTCATTGATTAGTTGTACCTCAGCTGGCTCTCATCCACCCCAAACATGCTAAGCCATCTTACTCTTCTATCTGGATCGCTCGGAAACCGGTGGAAGGCGACACTTGGATCCTGGCTCAGATTGTTTCCACACAGGAACATGTATGTCCAGGCATTTTTCAACAAAAACTGCCTCGATCTCGTTTGTACTTCAACCGATTCTCACTCTTCGAACACTGTTTTCATGCACTAGGTCTCTAGTTTTTCACTATGTTCAGATAAACAATATAGTTTTAGCCACGTGATAGTTTTAAACTGCTTACCTACCAATTTCTCCATACTTAACGCAACAGCAACCGGATGTGATATCACGCCAATCACGCGTAATGAAATTTCTTAGTTCTAGCATGCAACTGGCCAATTTCACAGCTGCTCCCAGTGTATCATCATCGTTCTGCTCCCAAAAAAGCTGGTCTACTATGTTTGAGAAATATTATACACATTTTGAAATCATTACTACAACCAATCCCTCACCCACTCACTCACTCACCTTGCATGCAGCTCCCTCCTCCCCACATTGTCCCGTGAGCCCCTCTCCCACATGCCATAGTCAGGGATGCGGTAAGCCCTTTCCACATAGTACACCAGGTTCTGAATAAAGTCAACTTCATCCATAGTGAATACCACCTGCAGAATGGATGAAGTCAGTTACCCACATAATACTTGCACTTGTGTTATTTTAAGCTTTTTATTTTTATATTCAAATAGAGCTGCTAGTTTCAGGAACACCTAATGGTTTAATCAGCATTGCAGAACTCTCCTCCCAGAAACGTTTAATACAGGGACCTATTTGGTCCCCTTTTTCATTTCCCTACGAGCTTATACGTATGTGTATGGTGGTTTCTGTTTTCTCCATGGGAAGGGATCTCTTAGCTATGGTCAAAATGCTTTTCTACTTCAGCCTTCAATACCTATAATTCATTTTCCTCTGCCTCATTTACCAACATTTCATTATCCTATGTGCCTAGTCAGAATAGAGAAAACTACATAGGGTGTGTAGGGGCAAATCTTCAGGGGGACAGTTCTAAATGGGGTTAATGAGATTAGGATGCCACAGGGCATGAATTCTTAGGTGTACTGATTTAGACAGTTTTCAGTTATTCCGTAGAGGGTGGAATATTCTTCAAACTGTCGGAGGTGGTTATAGTTCAAATGTACATAGGTATACACTGTAGTTGCCTTCTGTGGCTAATACAGATAGGGTTTTTAGATTAATATTCCAGTTTGTATGGTAAACTACAGCATTTATACTAGAAAGATGTTTGATCTCATTCTCCAGATTTTAATGCTAAATGTAACTCCTTATATTACTCTCCATTCTATGAGAGGGGGCTGGGACCTATAAAAGGAATCCATGCTAGAAATGATACAGCAATCCATGCAATACATAGCAGCGTTAGTACTACCTGGACACCAGAGGCTGTCATTTGAGCTAGCATCAGTAGGAAGAGTGAAGTACCATCAATCTACGAGGGGAGAGTAAAAGAACATAGAACTTTAGAACAACACAGTACTAATTTTGTATCAAGACACAAGGTGTAGATCTGCAGCCATTTACTGGCCATTCCAGTTGGCTGGCTCACTGTATGATTGGGTATACTGACCTGGAGATGTCCCCAGCTCTCATCATCAGTGACATGGTCCCCAGTCATGTAATCAAACCGGGCATGCAGGGCATCTTCCCAGGACTGATGGTTCTTGAACCTCTCCACCTGTAGTGGTAAGAAGATGGGATATAGTGGTCACAGGCCACACACACCTCATACACACATTTCTTGCCACCATCATTACTATCATATCCTAACCTTCAGAATCAGGAATGGTGAATGCATGCATATATACATGCACGTATACATGTATGCGTGTGCGCGCACACACACACACACAAGTTTGTGGGCAATCAACCAGGGTTATGCAATATTTCCAGGAAGTATGAGCATAGCAGGCAGCTATACATGCACTTCCAGTTGACAAACCTTGTCAGACTGTCGCATGTAGCAGAAGAGAAGCCCCCTCATACACTTGACAGCTGTCTGCTCCAGCTCGTGGGTTCGTCCCCGGTCATCCCCTACCTGCCTAAAAATAGATAGCAAGGGAATAAAGGCATGTCGGTCAGAATTAAACAAGGACATTGTGGGGCAAGCCTGAGCGAGTGCATGGACGTAACACGACTAGCAGTCAGAGAAGGGTAACCCATGCAATAGAATGAAAATTCATAATAGAAATTAGTGTCACATGACCTACAAGTGATTGTCATGTGAGGGCTGGCCCCTGGAATGTTTTAATATTTTTGTGAGTCAGCCAGTCATGGGAATAAAAGAAACAAACTAACCAGGAAATATGCATACCAGTGATGCTGGAGAAAGTACATGTACATGTACGTACGTATATGCACATAGAAACGACCAGCCTTCAGGAAGGTGAGATCTCTGTATACAACACATATCCAAGGCTCAGCCATGGCTGCTATGGGAGAGCGGAGAGATGGGCTGCGCTGTTTGCATCATTCAATTGTACCATCCATCTCCAGCACTCATAACTATATTAGGAGTCCATCACACGACAGGGTTCATGGGCTCCTGTCTATATATATACACTAGCCTAATATATACAACTCTACCATCCTCTAGTAAAACTATGTGATAGACTTGTCTCAATGTCTGATTCTTTGCGCATCACAAATTCAAAGATGGCACACTTGTGATTCAGCACTAGTCAGCAGATATGCCATTTTAACATATAGGTGTACCCTACCCCCCCCAGTGCCAGGAGGGCAAGACCATACATACATTCATACATACATACATACATACATACATTATACAGGCTCACCCCAAATACCCATTTCATGCTTAAATAGCAGTAAGCTGTACATGTATGTACCTGTAGGCCAATGAGAAGCACCAGAGAGCAGTGGCACAGTAGACGTTATCTCTGACTCTGGCATGCTGGCTCTTGCCCCGAGGGAATAAACCGAGGGTGGAGCTCTGGTAGGCCAGCATGGTGGCATGCACTGCAATTATAAGGGTAGGCAGTGAGTAGTATTAGTACATGTAGTAGTTCTTAGATGTCCTCATGTATAGCCACTTTGAGAGCATTACGCAATATATTGAACTCACCATTCAAAATGAATAAAATCAGAGCCACCTGACAACTATACATTATAGTAATGTGTACGAATACTTGTACAATGTACCACAACAGGATAGAAGATCAAATATGGTCTCAGTGCACGTGCATAGAAAACCTTTAACAGTAGATTGTATTAAAAAAGTGGTACTACTAGTATCATCTTGTCCACATGTACACAGAGGGAGAAAGCAAAGAAGGAAGATCTGAAGATGGTACTGGCCTTCCATGCAAAGGATGATGAAGTATGTAGAAAAGAGAGGAAGTATAATAATTCGTGAGCATGGTATACGTACTTTAGCTGTAAGTTCTGACTAGAACATAACTACATAGACAACCTGAAAACTGAACTTACTGCTGGAAAATTGCCTTCATAATAGATAATGGGGCCTGAAGGATAGTTTGCATTCAAAAGTGGCTAGGACTATATGAACTAGACGGCTGAATTTTGATTCGATTACAGATAGCTGGATGAAGAAAAGGTGTTTGACATGCCTAATTAGGCAAAAAGCTCTTAGTAAAACTCTAACTGTCTAGCCTGAGCCTAGTGCCATTTGGCACAAAATGGTAGCCTAGGTTGGCGGCGTGGCTACATGCACAGACACATAGAAACGCAACAAAACTAGCCACAAATGGAGAGCAGTACTTCACTAGGCCTTCTTACAGCGGTTCTCCTACAAGCAAGAATCACCATGTGTCCTGCCTAGGCTCCCACACCAACCAGCCCTACCATATACATGAGATGTTTCCCACGATCGGTCACATTGTGCTCAGGTCATTATATCCCTAAGTTGATTGGTCAGAATGACATATGTATGGTATAATTCCAAGTGAAGTAAGGCTCTATTCACATTCAATTGAACTTTTTTGTCGTCATCGTTGTCATTGTTGTCCATCAGAAGTTACCCAGGATCTTCCAGAATGGTATATGGCATCACTGCAATCCAACAGTGTGTGAATTGTACCGATAGCACAGTGAGTCATCCTATAACACGCTGAGAACGGTACGCACAATAGCATCAGACTTACAGGTATGAGAGTTCCATTTGTGAGTAAGCAATGGCATACAAATTGCAACTCTACTGTAAGAAAAATTGGGTCTTCACTCTAACCAGGCAGCTTCCCATGGCAGTGCATGCATACTGTGGCATACTTCAACAAAGTACAATGCTCTCATGATTATCTTTTGGAAAGATCGGAAGTAAGGAGATAACACCGGAACAACTCGATTCTTGCTTCAAGTATGACAGTGAGAGTGAAAGACACCCTCAGTTGTCATAAGCGTGGGAAACGTAAGCAAAACATCACCATTACATGCTGCCTCTATGAGCATCTGATATTGGAAAACTACAAGACAAGGAAGTTACCAGCTCATTATTTACATGTCATTTCCAGTATCTGGTTCCGCACATTGATGACCTACAAAAGTCACCCAGCAAAACACTGAAGAACCAAAAGAAATCCTTCATGGCAATGAAGTGGTCAGATTTACAGCCCTGACTCCTACCAACTTTTCCTTAAGTGTAAAGTCAAAGTAAGCCATGCATTCCTGATTCTCAAGGTCAGGCATCCAGCAGTAACTAAGGTGTTTGAGGTTTATTGTATAGTAAGGGATAGTACGAGCAGTTGTAGTGATGATTTCAAATGGTTGTATTAGATCTCTACTATACATACAGTAACTAAAGAATTTAAATTCACCCTACCTATTCTCTGATTATCTCCGACTAGACCTATCCAGAGCTACCAGGGGGCAGCTAGCCGTTCGTCAGAACATAATATTTGATAGCAAGTTCCAAGATGGCGTCTTCTTTATTAACTCCAATAGCTTCAAAACTGAAAGATACACTTCTGATGACTCGCTGATCTTCTTATGATCGTCATCTATCACCATCTCCAGAGTTTGATAGCGAATGATCGACAGACAGTGGCTGTTGGTACACCCACATGCATGCGGAACGTTTTTTTCAAGGGCGGTCCGAAGATCACGCCGCAAACTCCGAATTATTTGTTCAAGGGGGATACAGGGGTCCAAATATAACGTGGTGATCCCCTTCCCTCGGATTTTACCTACGTGTTGCAAGATCAGGCAAACTGTAGGACTGTAAAAATGCGTTAACCATTAAGGCCACTCCAACATGCACTTCAGAGTTCCAACAACTAGCCTCGTCCCCAGGCTCTCTGCGCATTTCAGACTGTTGCACTTCTTTTGCTGGTGACAGTGTTTCAGCACTCAGTCTGTGGTACAAACAGGCCCCGAAGAGTAGCTATAAGAAGTGTAGATTCGTCGCCTTCCTTTGTTGTCTGAGAACTGCAGCTGTCCTCACCCCCGCAAAATTTTACCCCTCTACCCTCCACGTCATGCACACGGGAAAAAGTACCAGGCCCATACAAGGCGGGGGTCACTCCTATAGAGTCTATAGTCACAACTGCGACCACGGGTCAAAACTTGACCGGCTCTTTTTAGCGGTTTGACTGTTGACTGCACTGATTTTCGGCTATTGACCTTTGACCTCACGCATAACCCCGTCCAGATTTCCTGTTTCGCAGCAATTCCCAGTGCTTCTGACCGCACTTTGACCGTAGACTGCGTGCTTCTGAGTGTGCTTTGACTGTTGACTGTACCTTTTTGAACGGCTTTGACTGTTGACCGCTGACCGACTGTGGTCGCAGTTGTGACTACAGCGTCTACGGGAGTGACCCCCCCCCCCCCCCCCCTCCCCCTTGCCATAGCTGTACTAAAGTAAAACGTGCATGTGGGCCTGGGGACAAGGCTACCCAAGAACTATAATTGCAGAATAGTGCAGAATAGTGTCGCGGGCCAGTCTCACTCGCGAGTGAGGCTGGCCCGTGAGACTAGTTGCAGAAGTGGCCCAGACCCTTCCTTCCTATGGGAAGGGTCTTCACCACACGAGATCACAGGAAGGGCCACATGAAACCGTCATTGATGCTAACACCACCTGACCCCTCCTTGCTTTTCCATGCAGACCATGTCTGACTACTTCTAGATCTGCATGGGATGATTTCGTTTGGGTCAATTACAAGGGGACACTAATTGCTAGTCCCCCTACCCCCGTATGAACTTCCTTGGGTCCATACGATAACATGTCTTTACTGTACTTAGTACTCACCCTCCTTGTAGTAGCGGTTGAGCAGCACTGCACGTACATCTTCGTCCATCGATATCCCAGCCATCTTATGGCCCTGGAGAGCAGCAGGGGTCAAGGGTGAGTTTTTATGCTTTTACTTCCAATTGATGCACGCCTGGAAGTACAGTGCACGAGGTCTGGTGAATCGAAATCGAGGTGCAGTGCCAGTGGTAGATAATCATGTCGTTATATGACGGTCTAAGTGTTGAGACAGCTCCAATACCTGAAATAAATCCGCAAATTTTGGGATCAGATTCCAGCAATGCAACTACCGGCAACTTAAGTAAGTTTACACATGTACATACATTACTGATACATGAGCACTACTCTTCACAGCACTCATAAGCTCATGAAGATTACTACACTGGTGATATGTGTTCCCTGGGGAGTACTGTGCGTGTGCGTGTGTGTGTGCATGCATGCATGTATGTGTGTTTGTGTGTGTGCGTGTGTATGTGTGTGTGTACATGCATGCAGTCTTTACTTACCATATATTATATTTGTGCATCCATACTGAGCTGAGAGTTAAAAACAAGATGGATGTCGAGTACAAAATATACGTACCACTTAATCCTAAACTGTTTTCTTCCCTTTTAGGTGGGTGGTCATCTGGTATGAAGTTGATGGCATCACAGTTGCAGAGAAACAAGAAAGCATCCAAGGCAACACAGCAAGTAATTATTATACATACATTTATGTATACGTTTTTCATCCCTTGTTAGGGACCTGAGCATGTACGTAATACGAGTGAAGGTAGAGGTTCTAGCCTGCAGCTAATGATCTCATAAACTCCATTGATTGAGCTTGACCTTCACAGTTAGTCCAGCCTTTGTTTAGTGCTGCAGGGACCAATAGCAGAAAGTTCAGCAAAGTTTTCAATGTGGAGCTACAGGAGAGAACATCTTTTTTCAGCTTCTGCTGGCAGACATTTTGAACCATCAGTGCATCAGAAACACAGGGACCATTCACTTATTGCATAAACTACCGAGTGCATGATCTAAACCATTCTCTAGTGCTCTTATGGCTGTGCATACCTGCATATACACTCAAGAATCCATAACTCCAGAATCAGGAATACTGTACATGTAGCTATAATGTGATAATTAGGTATACATGAAAGTCATGAGTAGCTAGCTGCAGCTGCACAGCCAAGGCCTGCATGGAGAGAGAAAGAAATCTATTACCCGTTTTTGTAGTCATTCGTCTCTCTGCTCACCTAGAAACCTTACACTTGGGAGTGTGGTTACCCTCCATACTCTGCCGAGTATAAAGAATTAAGGGGGGTGTAATGTAATATAATGTTTAGTATGAAGGAGGGGGTCACAGAGGATCGAAACTTATACCATTGTGATCCTTGGGTGAAAACTAAGATTTCCAACCTAGGGTTTCTCTACTTTCACTTTCTGTGAGGAGATATGGCTAAAACAAAACTATATACATTTTATATGGGTCTTCATGCGGTCCTACAAGGCACGTGTTCAAAATGGTGTCTCTGGCAGTTACATGCCAAACTTGTGGCGCACGAAGAGTTAGAGATCTGGACAACTCTATCACATAGTTTTACCAAGGGAGGCCTACTAGCAGTTTTCAGGTTAGTCGAGTTTGTGCAGTTTCTGTGTAAGTAAAGATATGAACGCTATTAACGAACCCTGAGTGAGAGTCTGGCTACGCGAGACTAATGCAAAATTGCGCCCGTAATTTCACGTCGTTGCACGATCGAGCGATCACCCCGCCCAGATCGTAATTCTTTACATCCGCATCTCTACTCACCCGCTATGCTTTGCACTTGGCAGAGCGATTAACTATACGTAATGCGATATACGTAATGAAACTATTAACTGGTTATTTTCTCTGTGCAGAAATTCAGACCCCAACCTTCCACTACTGTATTGGAGACAAGCTCTATTGTTCAGGTATGTCAGTGCAAAAATGTTTGAGAATCTAATACTGATGATTGAGCCTATCATGGAGGTTTTCAAAGCTTCCATTACTATACCAAACTTCGTAACATGCTACATGTATCTATGTTTGAACT
Organism: Phakellia ventilabrum; assembly: GCA_963921505.1. Lineage (NCBI taxonomy): Eukaryota > Metazoa > Porifera > Demospongiae > Axinellida > Axinellidae > Phakellia > Phakellia ventilabrum. The sequence goes on along the minus strand of OY997398.1, from coordinate 3,068,635 downwards.
CAAATGCTCTCCCTCAGCCTCCTCCTGTACATGTGGTACTGAAGCCCAATGATCTTGCTGACCTTGGGGAGGATGACTTGGTAGTTGAGATCGTGGATGAGTATGACCCTTTGGTGCCCAATAATTATGAGCTCATTATCAGGGAAAGAAGGGAGCAGCAAGAGAAGGCCAGGGATGAGGAGGTGAATTATGTCTTGGTACACGTTTGAGTTTTGATCTACATTTTGCCATAAGGGTCATGCATACATATTGCAGCAGAAATTTAGGCATTTTAGATGTAGTATTATCAGTGTATGATGTGCTTATGTGAAATGGGATTAGGAATATATATGCATAGAGAACTTTTTGAAGAAACTAGAATTGAGTATTGTCCACTGATGGTACCCCTAAAGGTTGGTAAAGAAGTGACAAGGAAGGAAAAAAATGAAAATTTTGCTCCAATTGCTAGGAAACAGGATCAGGACTTGTGGATATACAGGATTTATGGCCTTTCCCAGTACATAGTGCCACATCTACTAAATTACACAACTAGTTAGGATTCGTCAAAAATGTAAAGACTTTAATGCCTTTGCTAACGGACATCACCTGTAGTTCCCCACCGTTTATAACTAGTTATAAACGCTAAGATTTTCAACTTATGCCCCATTAGGAAATGTATGTACAGTATAAATGTATGGATGTTTGGGGGATTGGGATGGAGTTTAGGGTATACTAAGTAGTTGACAGAGAGTAACGTACGTTATACATCACTCGAACATTTATGTACTTCCACTGTTCATCTCACTGTGCCCAGAGGTTTCAATGTACATGTACATGTGTGCTTCTGTGGTTGGAAAGGGTATTATTCCCATGTATCGTATAATGTTTACTGGCTGAGTCCTTTACCTGACTTCCTGTAGCGTAAGCGTCGGCGTGAGGAGCGAGAGCTTGAGCGTCGACAGCGACAACGCCGGCACTCCAGCAGCAGTAGTGACAGCAGTGATGATGAAGAGAAAGTTAAGAGGAGCAGGAGGAAGGGTAAGAAATGACATTAATTTTGTATTAGATTTTATGTTACCGTATAGCGGGTTATTTTCGTGGTTAACCTACAAGTCACGAAATTTTCAACCCACGAATTTTACAATCGGTACAAAGTCGAGCAGATCACTAGGCGCTAAGTCGACTTTCACTATAGCTCTTTATAGTACTTGTGTCCTGTTGACAATGCCCCTGGATCTCAGGGTCCTCTGTCACAAGCCACCCTTTATGCTGTGATCGAAAAAAGCAGAGGCGATATTAAGCGAAAAAAGCGAGGCCCATACCTAGTACCTCTCCACTACCGCGGCGGTATGGTAGTTCTTCTCCACTACTGACCTCCCATATGCCTTTATAGACTTGGTAGCCTCTCGCACGCGACTCAACGCTGAAGCGCTCCATCTCTTGTCATGCAAAATCGTCGTTGATCGAACCACATGTACTAAGTCAAAATTCATAATATTACGTCATCGCGTATTCGCGATCGAATCACCACGAAATTTAGAACCACAAAAATTACCTCTCGAGCTTTTCACGAATATTTGCACTCACGAAAATAACCCGCTATACGGTAAATTTCTCTGATCTCATTAATTTTTACATTATGGATGTAGTTGTACATGTATGTAAACATCTGAAAGTACAGTATATACGTACTATGTACTTCCAATGAGTAATAGTCTATTTCGAACAGTTATGGATTACTTTCATTGTCTTTCATCGTAGACACAGCTGCCATTCCGCCTCCTACCTCTTTAGCAGCCAGTGAGCCAGAGAAGAAACCTGAAGAGAAAGATGGTACGTACATAGGTACATGTAACTGTAACTGCAATGTTATGAGAAATATATGATCTGACTCTTGTCACAATATATTATGTGCTTTTATCACTGTACAATCGATTCCTTATGCCCAGATTGCAGTGATCCCTCAATAAGCTGCTAGTAGATATCAGGCCTAAAAAGTACACCGTGTAGCATTCAGTGAGGGTCTTGGCTAGTATTGACAGTAGAAGCTAAAATCATCAACTGCAAAATATATACTTAAAAAAATAAAACTAGAGTAAGTCATCAATTGTCGGTTGTCGGACACCATGTATGATCAGACACTGCTTACGCGGAGACGAAGCATCGGTGACATTTTGCTATACTGCAGAAATAGATCCATTGTACCTTGCATCCCAAAAACCACATCCGAGCTAAATACAATCAAAATGGCAGTCCAAAAAACATAAATGATCCGCCAAAATCGTATCTTGTTGGAAAGTGTTGCCTTGTCCCTTCTCTGAAGTAAGTTTCGCTGCATCGTTGGGAAGCTCCAAGACCTGCTCTGCACCTATTTTTTATCACCATAGCTGACTTGGTCGCTGAAGGGCGTTACTGAATGTTGATGAGAGAAGGCTCGTGATATAGATATCATTGGAATGTATAGGTCTTTAGCATCACGATGGTACAAGTCCAGTGTTCATACGTTGCGTTGTTCCCGAGATACAATTTTTATCCTCATTTCTCTTCAGTAAGTACTTCACACTGTTGTTACTACAAGGAAGCAGGAAAAACAGCTGTATCTTGGGAATGAAAAACAAGTGTGAAGCAGAAGGGTGCAGCTTTTGGGGTGCAAGGTACAATGACTCCCGCTCTTATAGTGGAATGTCACTGAGGCTTTGTCTCCGTGTAAGGAGTGACTGATAATTGATGACTTACCCTACAAGTCTACGTGTACTTTGTTCATGTAAACCAGTTTATTTATTTGATCTTCCACAGTTATAGAATCTGCACTGGAGGAGTTGAGTAGAACAAAAGCTCAAAAAGCCAACCCCTTTTCCAAGCCAAAGTTGTAAGCAGTAAATATGTAATTTGTAGCCAATAAGTGGAATGTGGTGTACACAAAGTACTGGTTCTCATTTCACAGATTGCTTTTTTTTATGAGTTAACGACATGTACATACATGTATACAATAGTTACATGTGGGCAGGGACCAGCCAAAGGATGGGTACACTTCTCTACCTTTTGCTGGAAACACATCATTTCAGCACTCAGTCTCAGGCACAGATGGACCTCCCCAGGTCCATGTGCATGCTTCTAATTCTGTGCGTAGTGGATGGCTAAGAGTAGCTACAAGAAGTATGAATACTAGCTCTACGCCTTCTTTTGCTTCCTAAAAACATTCACACTCATCTGCCATCCTTCCATTGATTGTTCCCAACCCACACATAGGTATTTAATCCTGCAATAAAAGCGCATGTATGAATCTCTCAGTAGCAAAGTGAAATGTAATCTCATGCTCAGACCTCCTGCCAAAGTAGGGTTTGGTAGCAATAGAGCATTTGCTGCTTGGCCCTTCATATAACATTGATACCTGATATAATCATTACTTCTTAGCACCAAATGCAGTAGTAGTATGGCTGATGTTTATTTGTACCAACCATGTGCCAAGAACTGTAATTATATCCCCATCTATGTTAAATTCCCACCTTCTGCTACTCTTTTATTTACCCTTGTTGTCACACACACGTACCAGATCTAGACTCTGTGCGTAGAAAATGAGACTTTAATTTAGATACGTACTTTCTCTGCTTACAGTGGTTCAGTGGCCTCACAGATCATGACCAAGTATGGCTGGAAGGAAGGGCAAGGTCAGCAATGCATATCAGTCACTTCCATTTTCTGCTATGCTATTTGGTATGGTAACAAGCAGACATAGTCATGTACCCGGTTAACACCCTGCATGTAATTGTATTGCTACTCATAAGACAGGGAATTTATACTCAAGACTGGTTAGGAGAACTTCAGTAGCTACTAGAATAATGAAGCATACACACAATCTTTTGTTGTTCTCTATACTCAGGTCTTGGAAAGCTGTCACAGGGGATCAGCACTGCCCTATCTGTGGAAAAGACCAGCAAAAGGGGAGGAAAGATTGTCAATTTGTCAGCAGAGAGAGGTAAACAGTACTGTATTCCCTAACTTCATTTAGTTTGGTGTATCATGCTGAAGTAAGAAAGAGTATTTAAAACTAGGAATACGCAAGCGTAATATGCCTCGCGTGGCTACCAGAGGCATGCATAAACCGGTAGTTGCTATATCTTAAGGCTACACTACCTTATAAGGACTATAGAACAAAATGGCCTTCAAAAGTAGATCTCTAAGCTGTACTATGAGTATTCAGACCTTTTCCTGATATCATCACATCCTGGGTTGTACTGGAGCTGGGGTAGCCCCCGATGCGCCCCAGGTTGCACACGTGATGCGGACTGGGGCTGGGATAGCCCTGGGGCCCCCGATGCACACGGGGCCAACTATTTTTGCGAGTCAGTTAGTCGCGAGAATAATAGCTGAACAGTGCAGGTACGAAAAACGACTGACATCCAGGTAAACTATCTCTCTCTCTCTACAAGATTTTCAGAGAATCAACCACGGATGCTACGAGAGAGCAGACAGAGGGCCTGTAGTGCTTGAAACTCACGTTCGCATCGCTCGATCGTGCCGTCTATGTCCAGCGCTCATATCTCTGCTTATACAACGGGTACACAAACTCTACTAACCTGGGAGCTGTAGTAGGCCTTCCTTGGTAAAACTATGTGGTAGACTTGTCCAACTCTCTGACTCTTTGTGCACTACAAGTTCGAAGACGGCATCCATGTAACTGCCAGAGACGCCATTTTGAACACGTGTGGCCCCCCGGGACAAAACATGTGTTACATACCAATATACCTACATACATAATATGTATATAAACGCTAGCTGAGATTCTGAGCCCATAGGTCGCGATTATTGGCCTCCCTACGCTTGGCAATTACAGTTCCTGTACCATTCTGTGTGTGTGTGAGACAATAATCAATAAGCAATAATTGCACAGAGAATTTTCACCAGATGCCTCTGAGAATTGGCACAATCACTGCTGGAAAGCTCTTTGTGTGTGTGTTCCCTTTCTTGTACATGTATATCCCCTAAACAGTTACATACACTTCTACTCCTTATAGAGCAACAATTGGAAGAAGATAAAAGGAAAGCACAATCACTAGCAGATGTCATGAGGAATCCTACTAAGGTTGTCCTCCTACAGGTTAGTGAAGTGTCTTAAGGTGGTACTGCAGTTACTGATAACTGAAGTACAGTATACATATACTGCTAATGCACAGTGAATATTATTGAAGCACACCAGCCTCAAACTTAGCCTTGTTTCCAGTCTCCACTCCCAGCTTTCTGTAATCAAACAGGACCACTAGTTTACTACATGCAAAAAAAAAATGGGAGTGGAGACTGGGAACAAGGCTACCACAAACTTACAAAGACGACATCTGTAGTGATGTAAAATTTCTGTACAATCATGTAGTTCCAAAATAATTGCGAAGTTAGCCAATTGCGCATATCTAGTACTACAAGCCCTTCTTTACCAGTTTTAGCCATGAGTCATGATACATACAGCTACCTCCACTCACTAGAGTAGGCAGCTTCTCAACTACATGTAGTTTATCGTAAACATTTTAACTTTCCATCCCAATTCTCAGCTGTGTCTGTCTGTGCATCCACACTTATCATGTGCATGATAATTACATCATAGCCTCATCCCCAGGCTCCCCTCCCGTGCGTGGAAAAAATAAGGAGGAGCGGAGCCTGGTCAATTTTATCACGTGAGCATACACGTCTGACATCAGATTGTAGCTGGTTTTGCCTGGAGTGTGTGAACTGGTCCACTTCAAAGCCCTACACCCACATACTTTTTGTACTGTACGATAGCAGACCAGCAAAGAGAGTAGAAAAGAGCAACTGAAGACTTGTTCAAGCGTCTAGAAGTGTGGAACAACCGTTCTGGCTGAAAGAAAAGCCAGCAGGTGAGTATACAGTGACAGGCCTGTAGCTTTCAGTGGCTAGCTAGCGCATTTAAAGTATGCTAGGCTTTAGTTTACCTAGCTAGTGGTATAAATAAGCTATGTAGGAGGTTACAGAGCCTGAAATATTGCCGTAGTTTACAGACCTAGGCTGTTAAGACCATATAGCTTGCTGGGCACTATGGCGGCATGCTTCACAACTACATTGCTGTCTCTTGCTACCTTCCCGTTGTTTACAAAAAAAGCACGTAGATGTAGTGCTTCGAAGTGGACCACTTTGCAAATTCCAACCAAAACCGGCTACAATCTGACATCAGACATGTACGCTCACACGATAAAATCGACCAGGCTCCCCTCCTCCTCCTTACTTTTTCCATACATGGGAGGGGAGCCTGGGGACGAGGCTAATTACATCACATATTACTAGGTGTACATTTGAAATGCAAGGAGCCTCGCGGTAGCGAGAATGTCAGGGCGGATTCTGGGCGGGGCGAAAATAATGTCACGAAATTGCGCTATACGCATACGTCATTGCGAGCGCTAGCCAGCCGGCCTATAACCGAGGATCGATCAGTCATAGCTACTACCGGAGAGCGGAGAAACGACCTGTGACCAAGTAGCTAGTAGTACGGGAGAGTGGACACGTTAGTAGCTATTGCTCGACTCGTGCCGCCCGACTCCAGCACTCATATCTCTACTTGTACATAGGCTACACAAACTGTACTAACCTGGGAGCTGCAGTAAGCCTCTCTTCGAGAAATGATGTGGTAGACTTGTCCATATCGATGACTCTTCGCGCACTACAGCTTCGAAAACGGCGTCCACAAAACAGTAAGAGACGCCATTTTGAATCCCGGGGGCCCCCAGGGGCCCAAAGCGTGACGGACATATATATATATATATATATATATATACATACAAACGTGGGCTGACTATGCATCGAGATTAGTTGCCTCGCTACCGCTCGGCAATTATGCAACTGTAGTCTACCAGAACAACCTACTTATGTGTTCTACCTTTACTCCTTGCTACACATATCTAGAACATGGTTGGCCCGGGAGAGGTGGATGATGATTTGCAGCCTGAAGTAATAGAGGAGTGTAGCAAATATGGAGAAGTCAGCAACTGTCTGATATTTGAGGTACACATGAGGTGCATACATGTATTATCTCTTGTTCTCAGCCTTGTACCCATGTACAATGTAAGTTGCATTTGGAGGAGTACAATGCAATTTGTGGTGAGGCTACACCATTAAACTTAGTTTAGAAGGGATTACATTATTTATATACTTCCACAACATGAGCCCATTGCTGTCTATGTTCACTACAGAATAAGCATTAGCAGTCAGCTCATAGGTAGGTAGAAATTTAGATAATGGGTATATGGAGGCATAGTCCCGATTATGGAAGTGTCCAATTAGTGTGCAGCAAATCGTATCCTTAGACTGTAATAGTTACATGCAAGTACATGCGTGTGCTGTTGTATGGTTCTGTTGTATGGTTCTGCAAGACTGAAAAAAAATTACATTGTGCGGGCTTACATAGTCTGTTTTTAATTGGCCTAACGGTCCATGTTCATCCACATACCACACCTTATTGTAGGTAATATATATCTGCTTTTGTGTACCCATTAGATCCCGCAGGGTGCTGCTGATGATGAGGCAGTGAGAATATTTGTGGGGTTTGCACGGCTTGAGGCAGCCATCAAAGGTGTGTCGTTATGCTAAATTTCTTTTGACGTGTTCTTTGAGAGTCATAGTTACCATACCAGCTAACTATACTTGATAGATATTGGGACTTGACGGTAGTTTGGCAAGGTTTTTTTTTTATACATACTAGTATTCATTGCTAACTGAAAGACCTGCACATAGTAAATAGCTAGCATGTGTTAGCTAACTAATCCAACGACAGTTGGCAAGGCTAAGGTAATGAAAATTGGGGCGAGGTGTACATGTAGCTGTGGCAATAGGTTCCTCAGTCCTCAGTGACCAGACTTTGTCAGTGACCAGAGTTCTGCTTTAGCCACTAAGACCCTATACTTTGTTAACACTACGTACTACGTGTATGACTAGCAGGGTTTGAGAGAAGCATCCAGAAGTCATTAGACAAACCAGTCTCATCCTTCTTTGAAGAATGTCTGCTAGCAATATAGTAGCATGCGGTCATTGACTCTATGACATTGGTATCTGGTATGCAGGATGACCAGAAACAGTTCAGAAATGCATTGCACATGAGTAATACTGTCGAGGGAGAAGGGCAGAAATTCCACTACACACGGTTACTCCCAAGCAACTTATTATTGTGGGAGTGTGGCTTGGGTGTGAGGTTATCACTAGATCATTCTTCAGTGAGGGCAAATAGAGGTCTAGAACAAGACTACCGCAAAAAAAAAAATCATATCACCAGTATATAATGCAGGTGCTTTCACTTTTGTAGAATGTTGTAAATGTAGAGGTCATTCTACAAACATTGTTGTAGAGGCTTCTGTTGTACAGCATGCACTACGTACAATTTGATTTCTGGAATTTTGGATCACCTTCTCAATCACTACTTGTAGATTACATGCAATATTCAAATTCTTCCCCACAGCTGTCATTGACCTCAATGGCCGTTTCTTTGGTGGACGAATTGTCAAGTGCAGTTTCTTTTCAGAAGAACGGTTTGCGAAATATGACCTTGCTCCACGAGAAGATGAAGACTAATGTAATAACACACACCACTTCTATCACAACTGCATGTACAACTCCTTTATAATTGACACTTTCCGTTAAAGAAGTTGTGTAGTAATTATTACTATACACTTAGTCAATAGGAGACAGATTCTAGATTACAACAGTGGTAATTACAGCAGAACGAGCCTCGTACCCAGGCCACCCCCCCCCCCCCCCCCCCCCTGCATGCATGTAGCCTTCTCCCAGGCTGTTACGGCACCATCCTACATAATAATGGTATGACATTGTGGAGTACATGCACTTCCATAATTTTCAAATCCCGGTTGTGAATGCAGAACTTTCTTGCATAATACACACACGAAGCTTGTTTAGTATCCGACGGTTCATATGTAACCTCATACCCAGACCTCCCATGCCCAGATTTATCTTGGAGCAAGTGTGGGAGGTCTGGGTACGAGGTTATGCAAAAGTATGCAGGACTAAACTACATACCAGTCTCTGTGTTAAAACAATATAATACAGTAGTTCATTTACAGTGTACCTGTGCATTTAAGAAACATAAGCACTGCCATGGTACATAAATGACAAATAATGCAATTTTGATTTAAACACATTAAATAAAAAATGAGAAAACTTCAAAGGCAAAAAATAAATAAATCATTGCAAAGATGACCAGGGCAAGGATGATAAAGAGCACAATCTCCTGTAGCAAGAGAGGAGTAATAACAGACTTATTGTGCTGCATACCTACTACACTCTTAATATGTAAGGTGTACTCTAGGAGAAAAATAAACCCTTCTCTTATGAATATGCGAGCACAATAATATTATACATTGCGTGGGTATACCAGTACATACAAGCTATACAGATTGAGGAGTTAGCTGGTTGAGGCTCTGCCCGAGATTTGATTGCTAATCCCACAGGATTTACACATTTAATGGAGTGACTTGAACTTTAACTATAAACTAAACCCACACTTTGAGTGTGTTATGGATATTCACCGTATCACATGATCAGCAGCTGCAATAAGTACGTAGTTTTGGAAAGGTTTACACCTACATACATATCTTTAAACTGCAATTGATAAACTATGAGTTAATTACTTTGTTGGCTCATGGCTCCTGCTATTGTTGTTCTGTCAGTAATACAGCCAGTAAATGTAGGGGTGGATAGACTCCTGCTTGTGTACAGCAATTAACTTGGGCCATCCTTTCTCTAGTAAAACACATTCTACCCATCGCACATGAAATTTAACCAGCTAGTGTATCCACATAAGTAGAGTGCCAGCAGTTCAAATGAAAAACACTTAAAAAGTGCATAACCCTCGTGCCCCGCCCTCTAGCTCTAACATCACAATGGAGATGCCCCCTAAATAGTGCATGCATCCACACCAGTAGGCTCATAGGCCCGTACTTACAATTATTATTTGTACATACGACGTTCCACCCACTTAAAAAATCCATCGGGTCTTAATGCTTGGGCATGTAGAGGTCCCTACAGTGAAGTATCTTTGTATTGTACTAACAGCAAGTGCTGTTGTAATGCAGATAAACAAGATGATGCAAGAGGGCGCTTCCTGGCCGGGAGTGGCGGCTTGAAAGATGGGGGGGGGGGGGGGGGGGATTTCTACGCTGTGTGCGGGCAACTAGAAACACCTGAAAGTTGGAGGCTGGCTACAGGTCTAAACTATTGCATCAGAAACTAGGAGGTTTGAAACGCTAAATTTTCCCTGGGGGGCTTGCGCATTTTATTATGTGACACCTGCATCCAACCAGACCACTTCAAATCTGGTGGCTACAGCCCTGAGGTGAAAGAGAATGAGATTCTTGAGAGTACTTGTATAACAATACCTTAAAAGGCTTTGAGTGTTTCGATTGAGCAATCTCTTTAGCCCTCTGTACTTTTGTCCTGTGCTTGCTTGTGGCAACATGTCTTTCGTGTTGTCCTGCAAAATATAATATGGTGCAAGTAACCAGTTTTCAAGTGTCTATGGGTGTACATGCATGCACCCCCTACTGTTTATGTAGAAGTAGAAAATTTAACCCCAGCTTACTGTCTAAATTCTACTGACCGACTAGAGTTCCAAGAACACATACCCCGCGCTCCAGACGCAATGGAAGAGGAGGTTGGAGCTGTATGCGGATGTATACAGACTTCCATCTACGTATACTTAAGTTATGGTGTCCCGGCTCTGCAAAAAGCCAATAGTGGTGCATCTTGCCAGCAAATTTTAAAGCAGAACTATCGTCCTCAAAACTGGCTACAGATGCTGCTGCCAGAGTTTGTAAAGAGTTGTGATAGCTGTACAATACATGGTTTGAAGCAACAGGCATAGTACTTTCATGTGGTATACACACCATGGATACTGGCTATGTCATGTACGTGCTATCCTTGGTTAACATATTTCCAAATAATGCCAAACTTCAGAGGCCCATAATTCCAAAACGTGTGGGAGTGTCATCCTCAAAAATGGGGATTACTATAATCAGTGACTTTTGCCTTTCAGATGGCGCAAACCCCATGATTCTAGTGTACTCCATTATGGAGCTACAGCTGCTCAAGCATACATCACTTCCGCCCGCAACTTGGACTGTCATTTTTGGCTTACCCTGGCTCCCAGCAGCGAAAGCCTCAGGTCTCCAAACGCTCCAGATGTGTTTATACCATCTCGACACTTCATACACTGTGGTGACAGCGTCTGTAGCCACCTTCTTTGGTGATAACCTGTGCTTTAAAATTTTATGGCAAGCGGTTTGATGCTGTGGGCATAACCTATTGCCGTATTAAAAATGGTGGATGACGATGAAGAAAGAACTGGAAATGCGGAGAACAGAACTACTTTTGAGACTATAAGGTACACATATACTAAGACATGGTGAATTTTATCGTTTATACCATGTTTTGAAGGCGCTAAACGCACGAAATCGCCTAGAGGACGTCTATTTTTTTTAGGACAGACGGATGGACAGACAGACAAAACTGATTGCTTAACCCCGTCTCCGCATACATGGAGCGGGGTAATTAAGTGTAGGCATCCTGGGGGTGCACTAGCCTTATAGCCAAGCCTCGATCATTGCAGCTTTTCATCGCTTGTAGTACGAAAAATGCAGGCTACATGTAGTGGTATGCAACAAAATAATTAGAGTGGAGATCACAGGATGAATAGTAAAATCTGATTGATAAATAAAATACATGTAGACTCTCAGGCACATGGAGCTAAAAGTCTCCGATATCATACCACCCACATCTATCATGGTTCAGCACAGACACAGATAGGCTTTGTGACATTAGAACCTCTCAAGACTAGTTCTGTTTGATGTTCAGTAACTGTAACAGTGAAGTCTCTAAGTTGAAATTTAGATCACTGTTAGATCACTCACAGTTTTCTCATCTGTAGTCAACATTTTACTAGGGTTCATAATATTTCACGAGCCGTAGTTGCTCTAATTATTCGAACACAATATTTATTATCCACTTTAGTCCTGCATGCTAAGCTGCATGTTAATCAGTTTTTTCTGCTACAAAAGTTTCTTCAATTTTTGATAGTAGTTCTACATTATGGTGTGAATTTGATTACAGTATACTTAGTTCACTAAAATGGTGAACAAACAGAAGCACTACAAATGGCTCTGAAACCACTTGCAAAGCACAACAAATGGAGCAAGACAGGCTCCTTGTCTGTTTTTACACTCAGCCAATGCTAGGTAAACTAGCTATAGCTACGTGCAGGAGCTGATGAGCGCCGAAGGTCCGAGCGCCTTCGGCGCTTATCAGCTCCTGCTACGTGTGTATAGCTAAGCTTAGGCTCTGTCTACACACATTAGCTAGCTATCTAGCAAGATTGCTGAGGCTTTGGTGCTGTCACAAAGCAGTCGGTCTTGATCTTTCAACAACTGTTTGACACATTAGCAAAACTGTTCTAATGTAATCGAATTAATTAACACTGAACAGCTGACTGTTAGGATAATTAGAGCAACTATGGTAGTCATGATAACCTCAAGATTAGCTAGAGTTCACAGAGAAATTAAGTTATTAAAATGCCAAGAAATCTAACAAAAGAAAGTAGGCAGACCAGTTGTACTGCTTGAAACTGACACTCGCATTGCTATATCGCCTTCAGTACTCATAGGCACAAATGATTCCTAACCTCCATACTCACTGTTGATTTAGTTACACACTGCTATATTGAATGGTTCTAAGTGGTGAGACAGGCTATGCTGTTTTAAACTGATGTTTGAATCGCTCAAGCGTCTTCAGTGCTCGTGTTGCAAGCAGGGCCTACAGTCTCCATCACTTTCTTTCCTTCCCAGAGCCTCAACCTGTACTCTGTTTTGACTTAGCTAGCTAGCTACACACAGTTAGCAGCTTATGAGCTTATCTATAAGCTCCTAGTAATATCCAATACAGTTACAATTAGTTTTGAATCAAAAAGGAAGGAACCAGACCCCATCATGATTGCATGCAATACCACTACCACCACTGCATAATTATGATATAATGTGCCATTGACTTTGCACTAGTTACCTCTCAAGATGGCTAATGTATGAAAATAATGTCCAAAAATACAGGGGCATAGCTAATTCTGGGACAGGATAGAACGATTCCGGAAAATATGTGCACCTAATTTCCGGGACAACTGGATGGTCATGGAAAATCTAACTTCCCTAAAGTCCTGGATCACAAAGACAAGGTGCACACTCTGTAGCTACATATCTTGGCAGTTCTGCAATTGCTTGCACTTTTCATATCACTATTGTAAGGAGGGGCGGGGCTATAAAATTGGGGGTGGAGCTGCACAGTGTGTACATGTACGAAACCGCTTATGAGCTACCTGAATTTGTGTGGGTGATTCAGACGTATCCAGGTCTGATTTGTGTGTGGGGGATGAAGGAGGTTCTTGACCAGCTTGACCGTCTTTTCCTAATCGATTTGCCATGACATAGATGCTTTCCTACGACATAGCCTTTCAGTCAGCTTGGAGGGTTTTATGTCTCCCCACTCCTAGTCTCGATGCCAGACCTTATCAAGGCAGTGATCACTAACAGTATCCTGCCACGAAGCTGCAAACGATCTCCGCCTTGATTAGCGGGCTGGTACGAGACTACCCCGCTCCTTTTTCGCCACACCCTTTTCACAGAATCACTGGTCATTCCAGCATTGTTTGTCATACTCATACGTACACGAGCGAAAGTTAGACAGCTCATAAGCAGCTCTTTGAAATTAAGTATTGCAGCACTCACCAAAAAGTCATTTCCAGTTATCACTGACAAAGAAGAGTACTAAAATACTGACTGACTACCTCAGTATCAGCATTGTCTCTGTGATGCAATTTTCATGATCCCGGACTTTAGGCAAGTTAGATTTTGCGTGATTCTGAACTTTAGTCCAGTTACATGCAGAATTTCCTTGACCGTCCACAGCTGCAGCTGTTCCGTCATCCCACAAATCAGACGCACATATTTTCTGGAATCGTCTCATACTGTCCCGAACATTCGGTATACCCTATATAACAGTAAAATGCACACTCTCTTGTTACTCTCTTGTTATGTAATTTTTGGTGTTACAGGTTGTGCTTTGACCATTACATATTTGTAACTGCCAATAGGAAGGGACTGAAAAATATATGACATTTATAGGATAGTCTTGAGGTCTGGGCAATGAGGCACACTAAGTTTTAAACTCACCCAGCTGCTTTCTGTAGTGATCTACTGGAATCTTGGACGCATCCTTTTTCCCCATCACATTGCACGGTAGTGTTAAATTGATTAATTAGTTAACCCTTTTGTTACTACATTTAAATTTTTGGCGCCAGATCCGCGATCCACAGAGACTTCAGAGTGTCAGTGACAGTATACGGCCAGCTGGAGTTGCAGGGACTGGATGCATGGCGCTGATTACATCTACATCCACTTTCCGCTCGGTACTGACGAGCGGCGGGACTGCCTCAGGCTTTCCCAGTGTGACCCCTTCCGCCAGAAGGCACGGTACCCACATAATTCATGGGCAAGGTATGGCCTGAAAAGGAATGAAATTGCTGACTGGGGGTAGAGTCTAGTCGAAAATCCTACTAGCATAGATAGTAATAATAGACACGTTTAATGTGTCTAGATTTTAATAATATCTATGCTACCAGTAGGCATACCTTTGATTCAGGAGCTTGTATTTGATAAAAAGAATATTGATCTGATGGAAAATATTTATACCTAGCCAGGCCACGTACTCAGTGAGTTAGTTCTTCTGGTTGGCGGTATGAGTCAAGAATTGATTAATTCATGAGGCACCTGCTAGCACTATATTCCTTATTGCTTGCACTTACATGTATGTGCGTATGAGGTTTCTGGTTTGCTGTGGACACCTTGAGCTACATTAAATGTCATCTGGGTGTAAAAATAAGACTCACCACAATACAGACAAGATAAACAGATAAAGCCCAGTGGTTTTATGTGATGTCCTGCAGTCCCAGGCCGTGTCATGGATCATTTTTTGCTGCGACCATGCACTAGTGTACGAGATATTGCATGGTAGATACTGCAAATGCATTAGATTGATGCACCAACCTGGCATATTATATGTACATGTGTATATGTTATTCACTTCCAGTTATTGCACATGGCCTGTGAGACTTAAGCCAATCCTCACAATGCATAAAACAAAAATGGCACCTAACCTGTGTCCTTAGGCCTGTACAATAAAATAGCCAGATGTACTCGGAAAAACATCATAACTGACGTCACTGCCACAATTGACTGTACATTGGTATTCTAGATAATATATCACAGTGTTATGAAACATAATAATGTAAACCACTATTATAGCGATCTCTTTCTGTTATCAGGTGCAACAAGTTTAGCCTCCCCAGCTTTGCGCACTCCTGGCATGGCTGGTAGGATCACCTCTGTCAACGATGACGAAGCTGAGCGTAGGAAAAGGAGGCTGGAAACTCACATGCACACCATGATGAGCCCTGGCTGTCACACTCCCACAAATGCTGCTGCTGGCACTGACATAGACAGGTGAACCAGCAGTACCTTATTCACTCTTATTCTATACTCCACCTGTGCATAACATTATTGTTACGTAGAGCTACCATGCAATATTATCCCGTATTGCACAGGCAAATACGCATGCGCAGTTGAACTGCAAATTTGAATTTCATAACCTGATTGGCTGCATTTTCAATCTTTGCCAATTTTCACGCTGTCGTATCTCGACAACCATTAGCAAGACACAAATGTTTCTTGGTACAGTACAAGTACTATCTAAAGGAATTCCACGCTAGAGGTCTATAGCCCTCTCCGTTGCAGAGATACTCACCTCGGTAGTATCGCCATTTTCGAGAAATTGCCGCACGATCGGAAATTCCGCAACCTCCGCCCCGTATCTTACTCGTTGTTTGGCAGAATGGCTTCATTTTGGAGTTATTACTACAGTAACGCCTCCTGTAAAAACAACCCATGTTTCAATTACATACCATGCAGATCTATCATCGCTGTTTACAAATAATATAATGTTATGTGCATGTATTATCCAGCTATGGTCAATGTAGTACAGCTGTATAGAATAGATCTCTTATTACACGCATTCCCATGCAGTACGGCATATTGCACGGGATTCCCATGCAGTACGGCATATTGCACGGGAATACGTGTAATAAGATATATGCCCACTTATTCCGTCCCACGGTGACCGTACTAACAACGACTTTAGCGGAAGTGGCTAATACGTTGCTAAGCTGTGCACTCAACCGGTTATAATTCGCTAATTAAGTCTACCTTGAGTCTACCCTATGTCACTACACGTGATAAATGATACCAGGCCTTCCCCGCTTTTCCTCTCGCTCGCTCACATTACGTAATACACACAGAGCGGGGAGGCCTGGGAACGAGGCTAGCTGCAGCTATACGTTTTTGTAACGGTGTAACAGTTAAGGAGCCAGAATTGTATACTCTCCACTCTATATGCATTAGTAAACAGAATATGCCATATATGCACATGTACGTATGTAGTACTGATTGTTCTACTCCTCCTCTATAGGGCACGCACAGTAGAAGTTGGGTCAAGTTCTTTAAGCAATGCCCAGATTGCTGATCATTATGCTAACTGCATCAAATTGTCCTCAGAAAATGTGAGTTGACTAAAAGAGCATAATTATTATAACTCAAACACAGATAGGTATGAGCACTATTGATTGTTGTAGTTGGGCGTGAGTCAGTAATTTACTTTTACCTTAAAATTGGAAATTAGCAGTGTCTATTTTCAATCCACCTAGAAAATTAATGCCAAGAATGCCTTTGGTCTCCATCTTATTGACTATATGCTGGAGGTGCTGAGAATGCAAGGTGAAATGACTAACTTCCAGGTAGGTTTTCCACTGACAAATAGACTGTTGCAATGTCATGTATTTGTACACGTACGTACATGTAACTTGTGACATAGGTATTATACACGTACGTGTATAAGCCAACCGTCACAAATCTGAACTTATTTACTGTAGAAACTCTGATTGTTAGGCCCAATCCCGAAAGTTGCTTCTCCTTGCTGACTAGCTTGGCACGAAGGCATACAGAATGTCAATCATCATTGGTAACTTTCGGACGCCATAGATTCTGGCACATTGTATGTACACCTTTCTCTTTGTATTAACGGATAGGTGTAACCTTAGCCTTTTGGTTTTGGTGCCTCAACCTCGTTTCTTCTCTTTTGCTCTGGTATCTTAACTCACTTTGCTACACCAGATGCTATGACATCATTGTGGTTCTAATTTATCACACATGAACCTCCTACTTTTACACACCCCACATAATTTCATTGGTAGATGTGGTAAGTTCAATGCTGAGTAATTGTGTAGTTGCTTATCAAACAGTACTGTTTTTAATTTAGGTGGCAGGGTGCACACTTGATGCTGGTGCTAAGATCTATGCTGGGAGAGTTGATTCCATTTACAATGATGCTTACAAAATGCTGGGTGGCCTTGGCAGGGGAGATACAAAAGGTACTGTACATACATTATTTATTTATATACGTATGTGTATGTGCATGTAGATGTAGAATACTCGCTCATGGAAGACATTTAGCACTTTCAGAGAAGGGCTACGATATCATTTGAGATTTTATAACATCCAAACTAGCACTGGAAGTTATTGATTATTTATAAATCTCAATTTGAATAATTTGCAAGCAGTTTCGGCAACTTTCCTGTGGGGAGGGAAAAGAGCGCCTATATTATCTTATGGTTATATGTAGCTTGGTCTTGCATTGCATTTGTCTCCAATGGATGTTACCAGGCTCCATTACACAGCATTGATTCTGGTATTCAAGCACTAATAGTCTTAACTATTGGTGCCTGAATTTACAATGTTATGTACGTACCTCTAATCAATTATTTGGCTGTCAATGCTAGCATATAGTACCTAATATGTTCGGTACAGATGCCCAACAGGCATCCCATAATTCTATTGCATAATTGGGTAGCCATTTGTACAACCAGACATCCGGTTACATAACTGGATTGGTAATCTTATGTATGACATACATCGTACAAGTGGAAATGTGGCTAATAGAGTGCTAGCGGCTCGATTGAAGATGTGACTGAAGAATGGCAGCCTTTGCCTCTCTGTCTCTGTTTTTTTCACAACATTCTTTCATTGCAGTAATTACAGCTTTTGCTTAAAGTCTCATGACATGCAGTGTATGTACCAGTATATAAACAAGAGCAGCCTGTATTAGTGGAAAATTGTACCAACCCCTCTGTATCCTCTTTGCTATACTGTACATGCACAACTTGTCAACTTGACTGGTGGTTGTACAATATAGAAGAGTTGCATTGCCTGGGTAGAGTTGTATTTGCCTGGTTCAATCGGACAGTGCTAAACGTATCCTGTTACGCAACAGGGCAGTATTCAAGTTGTCCAATTGCACAACGGAACAGTGTTGATATAACTGGACAGCCACCTTCAGCTGGGTAGTACAACTGGACAAGTTACGCATTGGTTTGGAACATATATAGTTTGAGCCAGAGCCTCGTGTAAAGCAAAAATTTGTTACTTGGTGGTTGTTATTCACCGCTCCGAAAAAAATTTGTTGTGCACCACCATTCCAGATTTTCAAAATCAGGCATCTACTAATGGTTGGTATATTACCATATAAGAACTCTGTTGTGGATCAAATAATTTATCACACTAATCTCTGATTAATATGTTCTCTGCAACTATAATGTACATGTAGGTGGTGATGGTGGGGAAGAAGGAGGGGAACACCATGATGAACCGCTGTCCAGGAGAAAAAGTAAAAAGGTGAACCTACTAGTACTTACCTCTTACGGTGTATGCTGATCTAAACCATGAGTGCATCAGATCAGTGTGGGTAGCCTCATTCCCAGGCCTCCCAAGCGAAGGAAGGCCTGGTATGGCCCAATCACGTACGTGTATGCTGTTTTGTCATGGTTTCATGCTTCACTACACATTACTCATGCAAGTGCAATTCATCTCACCACCTAGCAAGGTCAAACTTACTAAAGGATTGAGTTTTTTTGGTGTTTTAGACAGCTCTGAAAGCTAGACAAGAATTGATCTTGACTTTCTGGTGGTGAAGGGACCTAGGTCACCACCTCGTGCCTGGCTAATAGTCTCCCTCTCTGTATTGGAGTCTGTTTTCTGTCACTCACTTACCATGGATGGTAGCAGGCTTTGACCAAGCCCAGAGCTGGTCTAATGATGCTGCAGGCAAGTACTCAATTGTCATCTATGAACATGCAAGCCTGTCTCCCGCTGATTCATTGGATAGACGGCTACCAACTTACATAGCAGACCTTTGCTTTCACTGTTCTTGGTCACATTCTAGCCTTCTCTCCCACCTCTCAAGCTCTTCTGTCCCACTAGCGCAACATCTGGCCAAATATTACTTTCACTTGTGGCAAATTAAATACGTTAACATATTATTGTTCGTAATTAATTTATAGCCATAGTTTCCTATCCCTGCAGTCACATGTTCCAGCATCCCAAACTATTGAGAAGAACCCCAAAGCCCTTGATGTAAACACTTTTGATCTGGAGTTTGAAGTAGATCCACTATTTAAGAAGACTTCTGCTGCATTTGATGAGGGAGGAGTGGAGGGACTGCTGCTCAATCAACTATGTATCAGGTATAGGCGTGCATGCATCAACTATCCTGCGTAGTTAGTAATAATCAGGGGTTCATTTTGTTAGAAAAATTGTCAAGGATGGATAAAAGTGGAATATTGACAACTTTGGGGGGTGGTGTACATTCAAAGCACGCCTCATGCTACTCATTGTGCATCACCCCTACGCCCCCTCCCCCCCCCCCCATAGTTGTCAACATTCCACTATTCATTCAGGTGAATTTTAGACTCTGAGATCACTTTTTGTGTATTTTCAAGTAAATTTATACAACCAGGAGCACATGAGCCACCGAAGGTGGCTCATGCACTTCTGATACAACCTATGAATGGATCACATAAACTGACAGACAGTGATCTTAAAGGTATCGTAGATCGGGAGCTCCCATGAGTGCCGCGAAGAAGAATAGCTGTTTAGGTTGAACCATTCATTACTGTGTTGTGTTGGTTTGCTTTTATTATACTCAGTTCATATTGAAAAAAATGGCAACCTAAGTTCCAAGGAGGGGTGAGATTCTGGCAAGGGAAGGTGAATACCCTGCCCTCCCTAAAAAACCTCTGATAATGAAGGGGCTGAGGAATTGGGTGAGGCCAGTGCCGTCATTAAACAACTGCAAAGTTTTTAGTTCATTCTCTGATCTGGAGTCCAGGACTCTTTTGTGAAGAGATGAAGCTTAAAGATTGCAAGATGAAATATTGTGTGATTTTCATTAGCAGCAAGAACTAGAGGATTGAAAATCTTGCATGCTTGGTTGGCCTACATGGCTCAATGTGCGGGTACATGTAGACATGCATCCTATAATGCTTGAGCAGTGTGGCTATGCTATCCAACACAATCAGCCTAAGCACTCTCTTTAGGGAAAGGAGGTAGAACACACCAAAAATAGATTGAAGTACCAAAAGTAGCAGAAAGATACGGAGGAGTATATACCAGTAATTCATCAGTGTATGATCAGCATATAATTATGTACATACGTACATTGCTCTTGTTTCTCCCAGAGATGACAATTGTGCTCTGATGTTGGATGCCAGGGAGGTGCCTCCTTCCTCTGGTGCAGCCATGGAAGCTGACAACATGGTATTCCAAGACCTAAGAGGTTAGAGCCTTATCTGCTCTCATAGAATGTGTGTCAGGCATCCAGCAGTAACTGGGGTTTATTGTATAGTAAAGGATAGTAGGAGTGGTTGTAGTAATGATTTCATAATAAAGTTTTCTTGTAAATACAGCCACATGCCAAAACATTGCAATAGGCTAGGGGGGTTGCAGAACCGTGCCCACTCTTATGAAGTACATACATGTATCTCTAATTTTTAGATATGACATACATACATATAATAGCTTTGGAAGAGACTAAATACAATTTGAATAGCGTGTTTTAAATTAGATATGTACATGACCAAGGTTGATATTTCATATCTAAAAACCAGCCGGGTGTTTTTTTACGTAAATGAAGGTTGTGCTCAGCAGTAGGTCAGTCTAAGCTAAATGCAGCTGTAGAATGGATCAGCTTGGCTAGACAGTCTCATCATGTACAGCTTCCAGCGAAAGTGCTGACACAGTAATTTCGTAGTGCGCTTCCAGTTAGCAATCAGAACTCGCTAAAACAGAATTATTATCGTTACCTACCACTCTTTCGCCGTCTAGGCAACACAAAACTGACGTACCTTGGCCTATTCAGCCTGCAAACTTCCAGTAGCTTCCACTGCGCTCGTGGCTTTAGTGGCATAGTAACAGAATGATGTAACTTAGCGCACGTGATAATTGCGGACGAACGTTCAAACACACAGACACGGGAACGTAAAGCAATCTTAGTACCAGCCGGGCGCGCACTTCGCAGCTGGTAAAAATTTCCATACATTTTTAGGACCCAATCTATCTTGCATCTCCAAACATAACAAAGCTTGTTGTATTGCAGTTTTAGGCACCAGTACTCCATTAAACAATAAGCTACATGTAAGAGTATACTCAGGCTTTCAAGTGTGAATGCACCGTTTATAGGCAAAGCAAGTGTGCAATGTACAGTGTACACTGATTATTATGATATGTCCCATGTATGTGTACAGCTCATATGTTTACATGACCTGCAGATAATGAATTGTGTAACCTCTCCATTAGAACTTGGTGACTTGATGCAGCTCCAGTCCTTGCAGATCTGCCCTACGTTTGCATCTTTCAAGTTCACTGAATATGATGATACACCGGACAAGGTATTGTATGTGCTACTACATGTACGTATGTTGAGGTGTAGTCTCGTGCCCAGACACCCACGCCCTCCCAGTGAAAGAGTGTCTGGTAGTTTGACGTGTCACAGAGGCGTGTCCTGTGAACGTGAGAGTGTTCCCTTGTTGTACTGTCTGTAAGGAGGCTCTAGATACTTTCATACATGCTGGCAATAAATGAGTGGTTACCAACCCAGATTTTGAACTTGCTGATTCAGCGGCAGATAGCGTAGTACTGCTGTAAACAGGCCTGGCTGTAAACCCTTCAAAGTTGGAGAGGGCTGAAACTTTCCATACCGTTAGCTATATGTACATGTATATATAGCCATAGCTTTTTGAATTAGCACTTCGCCTGCTTGGTTACATCATGTACTTTCGGCGATTTGATTTGACCTTTGACATTCCAGATGAGAAAGGTGTTAGATAGAAGAAGTGCAAGTCACGCTACCAGACACTCTTTCACCAGAAGGGCATGGGTGTCTGGGCAAAAGACTACTTGAGGCAGGGTGGTGGGGGTGTAGTCATAATTGGTATGTTAACTTGATAGTAATGCACAGAAAAGGTATCCTACCACACCGTTTCACAGCAGAAGCTGTTTGCAGACCATGCTACATTGTAGCTTAGTTGTGTGTTGCTTATTATGTTGAAGAAGTAGTAAGCAGAAACTATGCAGTATGCCTGGATAGTTTTTAGATCAATCTTATGTCAAAATTTCTTGTTGCTATGAATGTGGGCACTTGAGACATTTTGGTGAAACTGGAAAACTGAACTAGCCATGATTCAATATAGACCTAGTTCAATACTATGTATATGGACTTAGTTGTGTGGTACCATGAGTATAGGAAACTAGCCTTATCCCAGGCCCCACTGTCCTGCATGTTTTGCACATGCAGTATAATTTTTTTTATGCTCTCTCAATCTCCCTGGACACTTCTCGTGAGCCATTTTGTTAACATTTACCCTGACTCTATTGGTATTAAATAGCTTTTACTGTGCTACAAAACTTTCTTCCCAGGAGGATTCATGGGATGTGGAGCACCTGCTATCAGCTAAAGGCACCCAACGTTCTCCACTCAGAAATGAGTACAGACCACAGCCAGGTATATACGTATGTACACTAAAGCCAGTATTCTTTTAGGGTATTAGATAAAACTGCGGGTGTCTTTGCCCATACTATATGAGAGACAAATAGTGTAGGGGTACACAGTTGTCCCCTATAATAATATAGGGAACAAACAGTGTATAGACACAAATAACGCAAGGCAATTAATTTGGTCCCCCTGGACCACATTTTCCCCGAAATTTGCTTGAAACAATGATCTGTACATAAGTACGTAGATAACACTACTACTTATGTTTCCATGCTTGCAGACACCAACTACAGTATGCTACAGTGCCCCCAGCCAGTGGTGGCCGATGATGATGATTACGATGATGGGGCTGGGTGTCTGGAGCCCATCACCGAGGAAGATTTCCCCTTGGAGCAGCAGGTATGAACCAGCGTAGTGTGCAGCAAGTAGACATTTCTTCTGTTTATGGATTCTGAATAACCCCTTTCTTTTCTGTACTTTAAGCACCTTGGCAGTGACTACACGGCACAGGAGACTACTGTGCTTGGTGTGTGTGGGGATGCACAAATAGCCATGGTCATCCCGTCTGGAGGCCAGTCAGCGGAGAAGAAGTGAGCTATGATGTTAAATTTCTAGTGAAGTTTAATATGCATTATTCATGAAGGCTTTTCACTCAGTGAAATAGCCTTCCAGCCACAAGACTTTCTTCTCTAACCCATTTATTTCTGCTTGAAGGCTTTCCTGATCCCTATGCTAAAATTTTGTAATTCCTGTCGTGCCCCTTTTGCAGCGAATGTGGAGCTCTGATGAGTGGTGTTGGAGACCTCTGCTTGTCTGAAGCTGTGGCTCCCTCAGAGTACTCCTACTTCAACCCTGCTGTGGTATCCACCTGGGCAGGACCCCAGCACTGGAGACTGAGGACCAGGAACACTGGAAAGGGTGAGACTTATAGCGCCTCACCCTTTTTGGTTATGTCCTGTCTGCAAAAGATCTTACATGTACATTGTCAAGTGCTTAGCTTTCTGACTTATGAATTATGTACCTCTCTTCCCCTCTCACTGCCACAAAACTGCTGACACAGGAGAACCATCTGCTGAGGCAAAGCCAAAGAGGAAGAGGCAATCAAAAAAGCAGTTCAAAATTGACTTTGCTCAAATTCCGGACAAGATGTTCACCAAGGGCAGAGTGAGTGCTTGTATACTACCTATTTTTTGCATCTGTGCATTGCATAGTCTCATTCCCAGTCTCCTCTCTACGTTGTTTTTTTTGTATATTGTAAAAAGAAAGTTGCGTTAGTCACATGCTGGGGTTAATAGTGTACCAGGCTCTTGGAGAGGTTTATCCACCTAGTATCATTCTACAACTGCAGGCTTCCACCAAACTAAGCAAAGCCACTCTGAGTAAGATGGACGTGTCCCAGACCACCCTTCCCCAGGACACACACACAGACCTGGATGTGCTATTCAAGTTGTTCTGCAGGCCAAAGTGGAAGGTGAGCCTACGTATGTGTGTATATCATTCACCTCCTACATAGGTGTTATGTATGTCTAGGTTTGGAGCTATGCATGCATAAAATACAACAAACTATAGCTAACCTTATACTATGGCACATCCTTTAGGTTAGAAGACATAGGAGAGTAGCAGGACAAGTGGAAGACAACATTGATGGTAAGTATTAATTTTATACAACCACATTATGGAGTTGATGAGGTCATTTTGGATCCCTAAGTTTACACGTACGTGTAGCCTTGTTCTGCAGCTCCATACCTGAGAATGAGGCTATATACATGTATACACTAGTATGTATACGATTTTGCTTCCCATTCCCTGCAGGCGAGTGGTACAACTATGCCAATGCCAATGACAATGCAAACTACTGTCCCCTCGTGGAGGTACAATTTTTTTAGTCTACATTATAAGTAATTCCAACTCTACATCTTTAGTCGATGATGATGGCCCAGTCCCTCAGAGATCAGAAAGCTCTCTGTGACATAGCAGAACATTATAGAGCATAATAGAACCATGTGCTAGCTTGACTCAATCAGCTGATGACTATATCTTTAATTGTACACTTCACTTTTGTTTCTTTGTAATGTGACTGGAATTTTACTCCTGGTGGCTGTACAGTTGTTTTGTTTACTCTGACGGTCCAGTATTCGTTACTCTGATGTCACACTCACTCTCTGTACTATAGGGTTGGAGGAAGCAGGAGAGTGATGAAGAGGATAATGGAGAAGCAGGTCCACTGAGCTTTGATGAAGATTTCACACAGCCAATGAATGAGACTGTCCCAGAATTCTACAACCAAACCAGGGGGCTACTGAGCTTTAATGATACCCGAGCTCCTGACTCTCAGGATCAGCTGGGATCAGAGTCCCTTGTTCTGGCTGGAGACAACCTGGTCACGCAACCCAGAAAGGTATTATTGTATAGTTGTTGAACTATGCAGCTAGTTTGCACACTTCATGTGGCATGATTATCATGAGGGATCTGTATTCAACCCATTGTGTAGGTTCAGCAAATCCGAATAGAGTATGCAAGAACTGCTAAGAAGTTGGATGTGAACAAGCTAAAGGCACGAATGTGGGAAATTATTACAGATGATACAGAAGAAAACAAGGAGAACAAGGTAACACATGATATCTTCTTTAATATGTCATTGTACACCACTCTGCAGTTCCAGTGAAGCAATGCAATACAGCAGCAAACTTGATACATTGTATGCCAGAGCTATGAGAATACCTCTCAGGAGTAGCTAATACAGTCATCCTTTTCATTTATATTTCTGCATACCATTAGCTAGTATTCGCATGGCTACCCAGTACCCTGAAAATAATTTTGTCTGTTGCTCCTCATGAGCCATGCCTGCAGAATTCCAAACTGGTGATCCAGCACAGTGTACATTTCACTTTCACTATTATTCTTAAATACACAGGATGAAAATGGGGCAATCCTAAGCAATACAATGGAGACAGTAAAAAAATCTGATGGCAGTGGTGTAAACTTTAGTGGGCTATACTCTCAATTACCTTCAAGAGTATCTACCACTACTGCAAAGAATTTGTCAATACCCATATGTGTAGTCTGCTTGTTGCACCTTGCAAATGAAAAGGTTAGTATTTTATTACATATCATATTATACAGATGTGAAGTGTCAAACAAATGAGTGTGGAATATGAGTGTGGGCAATTACAATTGTAAACTTTCGTGCATGCTTCCTGTAGCTGCTATTCAAGGCCCATTTGTATGCACAGCATAATTATATCTGTGGTGAAAAGCATCCAGAAACACCACATCCATCCTTCCATGGCCAGGACCACAGTCGGCATAGTGAAATATGCATGTGTGCCTGGGGACGAGGTAGCCTCGTACCCAGGCCACGCGGAAATATTTTTTCGCGTGGCCTGGGTATGAGGCTAGGGACGAGGCTATACCCAGACCGTATTTGATGCAAAAAGTGCCTGGGCTGAAATAGCTAAATTAACATAATATTATATAGTACATGTACCTACATGACTTGTAGCTGTATACATAAATCTGCAACTGGTAATATCAAAAGCAGCAGCTAAGATGCTACTTTTTCTCCTGGGTATCCTTAAGGAACTTCATTTGCACAATAAAATAATGGAATAAGTGGTTACATCATGAGGTTGAAGTGTGTATACCGAAACCAAGTAACCTATGCACTTGTACCACACCATAGCTTCTAGTTCTAGGAGCAGTTGTCGCTACACACACAGTCCCACACTGCTGGTGGCAAAATGTGTGTGTAGCAATATTAGTATTCATGAGTTAATATGCCATTAGTACATAGCACATATTGACCTCATGAATGTAGAGATATCTTAGGGATATAGTGACCTGGTGGTGCCTTTGATTTGTATGGTTGCTATGGTGACCCAATGCATTTTCTTTTTTTGTACAGAACCTGAAGATAACTGGAGTTGCTGATATGTCTGACCTTCATGTACAAACAGCTAGTTTGTGACTGTCAGTCATGTTCATCAGATACCTGTTTTATTATAGAAGTATAGTAGTAATGGAACTGTCATTTTAGTATTTTGTTACTCCTTTCAAAAATATTTTTGCAAGTAAAAGCAGAAATGGAGCATAATGTCTAATCTTCAAATCCCAGTCTCACAGTGTATTAATATAGAAATGCCCGGGGGAGTGGAGCCTGGGAACAAGCCACATATTCGAGCCAGAGCTGTTTATGTACAATTAACAACTGGAAAAACTCACGTCTTGTAATTTTAGGCAAATAAACTGTTTGATAGGCTAATAGTATACATAATCGGCTGCCAAATGAAGGAGTGGAGTGTCAGGGAGCTCACAGGGAAGTCTCTTGAAAGGCACTAATATTCTCCAAACCTTGGGCTCCTGCTTATATTGATAAGGTAAGAGTGCTGCAACGCTTAATTGGATTAGCCTACAAACAAACCACAGTTGGCCCCCTCTGACTTGTATGGGAACACGTCAATGGAGGTAAACTGATCGGGGTAGTAGATACATGGATGGAAAAAGAGGGGGCCTGCATGGACTAGAAGTTTAAGGTCATAATGTACATGTGTGGACTACCAGGACAATAAAGTTAGTTTTGACACTGGGCACATAATATTATAGAAGCCTAATTCATTCATGACAATGTCCAAATTATAGAGCAGCTTTCTCTATGGCAACAAGTCCTTACCTATGCTAATATGGGTTATTAGCAAAGAATTATTATACTGCAAGAAGCCTATACTTAGTCAATCAGTATGGAGGTGGGGCTGGTAGTGAGTGGGCTGCCTCCCACCAGTAGGGAGGCGGGCTGGTAGTGAGTTAGGATGATAGTCATATTTGCTACTATACATTTGCAGTGGTAGTGACTCCACCCTCACATGCAGATTGAGTATCTGGAGGCAGCTGGGCAGTCTTGCTGGCCTTGGATCATCTGACACCTTAATTAATAACCCTTATCTATTACGTTCCTCACTACCAGCCCCACCTCCATACTGGTGGATGAAGGCAACTATTCACCTGCTCTAGCACTGCTACAAGAGCACACTAGCCAAGGTGTGCCTATTTCTCTGGCTATTTTTACCCTTGGGAGTGCAGTTTGCTCGTTAATAAGTATGAATATAAATGACAATCATTATGTTCTATGTATCAAACGTATAGCATCTGATCATCAGGTTGAAGTTCTGGAGTCTCTTTGGTTAATCAAACTTTTAACTGCTGAGAACAAGTTCACCTCTTCCTGTAGTTGTGCATTCTCTCTTTCAGCCATGCTAAACTTCTCTTCTAGTTTCTGAATCTGTTCCTCCAATGACTTCTGTAACGTCTTCAGGGATGTACACTATAGGAAGAGTGGGAAATCAGTACATTGAAGAAGAATGATTACAAAATTTGAATGTGAGCTGCAAAGAATGCCTTGTTGTTGAACTATTTACAAAGTAACAAAAAACATTAAAAAAAATGAAAGAACATATAGGGATGGAATCCCCAAAAAGCAACCAAACAAGGTAGGAATGATACCACAATACCCTTACGGATTGTCATCCCTATATCTTTTGCCATTTTTGCAACTAGTGTATGCAAGTGCTAGTTACATGGGACGACAGGATGTTAGATTGTGGTGTAGATGATTAGGTCTTTTTTAACGTACTTTGGTATAATAGAGTAATGTTTTTGGAAATGTGTTCCGTACTAAGTGTTGGTGAAGTAAAAAGGGTGTTGTTGCAGGTGGAAGAGTGTAGGTGTGGATTGTCGTGTACAATGTGGGATAAGTGGTACATGTATGTAGTCTAGTCTAAGAGTGTGTATTGCTGCATGTGGAGGATAAGTTGTAGTGTGAGGAGGTGATGTGTGTTGCATTGTGAAGTGCTGCAATTGCCACATTCTATTGGCTGTGGATATGGCTGGTGTAGCATGCCAGGGATTGGGATGTGTGTGTGTGTGTGTGTGTGTGTGTGTGTGTGTGTGTGTGTGTGTGTGTGTGTATTGAGGTTGGAAAAATGGCTAAAGATATAGGGATGACAATCCGTAAGGGTATTGTAGTATCATTCCTACCTTGTTTGGTTGCTTTTTGGGGATTCCATCTCTTTTTTTTTTATGTTTTTTTTTTGTGTTTTTTGTGGGGAGAATGGTGTTTAGATGGTGTGGGGTAGATGAGCGGTATTAGCTGTATCCACAAATGCTCCCATTCATGATAAACTAACAGCACCTATATGTATAAAACAGACACAGAATGCACTTTGCACTGCAAAGCTTTCAGTGGGGCTTAAAGATACAGCAGAGTAGCAAAATACAGCTAATGTTATATGCGAATTGTAGCTAAGCGCCTACCGACTTGAGAATGCCACTGTACACCCACACATTCCTGTATGCAACATTGCAATGGCAGACAGCTGTCTACGGCAGTTTGCCGACTCCATTTAATGCACATCATGGAGGTTAGTATGGTCTGTAATGGTCTAGCAGTTGTATCAGTGTTCTTACTATTATAACGTAACTACAGCAACTCACTTTGGGTCCGTCATAAAGCGTACTCCAAGTATTATAAGCGTCTAAGCAGAACAGCTCTTGCTCGAGGTTGTGTTTCCGGTGTAGGCGTAACCACCGTTTAATGTGCAGAACGGAACGGAACAGAATGGCGTATAGCGGCAAGTACTTGCCTCGAGCACTTGAGAATCACTGCTATACGGTTTGATTTGTTTAAGAACGCTATGGTGTGGGTGCAATAGCCCGGATCCAGTAGCGCTTCTTTGCATTTGAATCATTGTAATCGCTTCAGTCATTGTTGTGCTATCTTCTCAGGAGAAAGAAGATGATGGACTATTTGCCGATTTAGCGACTTGCCGATTTGGCACTTCAGCGATGCTCTCTGTCAGCGTTAACAGTCTTGTTACTGTTGAAAACACTCGAGAATGACAGGTATGGTCCACAAAAGCTTATGACTATGCTTAGGGCAGAGTTTTGAACATGTCACTTTGTACACATACAATGGGGCAGCCATTTTTTTCGGAGCCATCCCTATATATGGAGTACTACCGTACTCCATGATACACTTACCTCTTGAGAGAGGACTGCATTCTGTTGCCTAGTGGTATTGAGGTCACTTGTTAGCTTCTTTATAGTCTCCTCCAGCATCTTCTTTGAGTTCTCTAAAGAGCTGCTCTTATGTTCACTCTGCTCCAATGCTCTCTGTAGGTCTGTGTGATTGTTATATAGCAAGAAGATAATAGAACGCAATGAGAGCATGGAGTACTAGTATTTGAGGTTACCCAGGAGCGCATAATGAGGTGAGAAGCACTTCTCACGTCATTATGCGCTCCTGGGTTAGCATGCTAAATCCCTGCCTCTCATATACGTACGTAGATGTAGCTACTGTAACAAACACTCTAAAATTCGGTAAATGGTACTCTATGGTATGAAGTAATTATAGCTAACACAAATAAAGGTCAGTGCCAGAAAAAGGGTTACCTTGGCATTTAGTTTCTGTAGCTTGAAGTTGCTTGTTGGTTCTTTGAAACTGCCCTTCCATTTCTTGCAGCTGAGCAATAGCACTAAAAGGAGTAACAATAGGAGATTGCCACTGTTTTAGTTAGGAAAATAGGTCAATTTGCCCTCGGGTCTTAGGGAGAGTCTTAGCCTTATGCTCAGGCCTCCCTGCCCCCAGGTTTTGGCCAACACTGGAAAAGTACCAATTTTTCTCCATCGTGTGAGATAAAAACTGGGACATGGAAGACTCCAGCTGGAGTCTTACCAATCATGCTGTGACTTCAGCCTTTCACTCTTCTGCTGTAGGGTCCTATGCATGTTCTGCAGCTGCTCAACTTCTTGCTGCTTCTTATGCACTGTTCCCTGAATTGATTCCAACCTGAAAAAGGGTTATGTATGGGAACCGTCTTTCTAGGCAATGCAAAAACATTATTGGCTCTGTACATGGTGGCGGTATATGGGCTTTACCTTCAGGAATGAGCTCTGGGCTGCTTTTATAAACAAAATTTGATCATTATTGTACATGCAAAGTCAATTATGGCAGTATTCCTTGGTATAGTCTGTGGGGGGGGGGGGGGAGCCCCCCACCCCAAATTTTTTTTGACACTCAGCAAGCCTAAGCAAAAGCTAGCAACCTGAGAGTACCTAACTTTCTTCCAGATGGCCCAAGGGGGTGTAGCTCCACATCATATATGTCTTTCCCACCCCAAAGGTTATCCACCCAGTTGGGGGAAACTTGGGTGTGTAATTTTTAGTAGGGGGGACTATAATCACACAACCCCCGCAACACTGTCATTACAGTATACATTGCCCCAGACTACGTAACTAACTGTCCTCACCCAACTCTATTAGAAGATGAAATTCACATCACTTCCATTGCAGTAACAAACTGAAAAGCTAAAAGTGTGGGAGATCTGCCAACAGCTTCTAATATATACATATATACTGCTCACTGTATGGTCTGGTCTTTAAAGGCCTGGGTGAGCTGTCGGTGTTCCTCAGCCACCTCCAGCAGATGGCTATTCTCTAGCTGCAGTTTCTCCAACTGAAATAAGGCAAGATGGACCAACTTGACTGTGCGTAAAAAATATAGGTCTTCTTCAGAGACAGTAGAATTAAGTAGGGCCACACATGCAGGAGGCTACAAGAGGTATTGTGGTCTTCTCGTAGCCTCATTCCCAGGCCTCCACCCAACTGTTGTTGCTTGAAGTATGAAGAGCCTAAGAATGAGGCTAGTCATCTTGAGGTTGAGGAAGACTGCATTTTACCTTTTCCATGTGGGTCTGCTGCTGTGTACTTTTCTCACTGATCTGTGTTGAAAAGAACCAATTACATCATATATTCTCATCTCACTCACCACAACACTGTGCTAACCTCTTCCTTCAAGCTCTCACATCTCCGCTCTGCATCTTGCAAGAGTGACCTAAGCTTCAGACACTACAATGGAGCAGCAAGAAAAGCATACTGTAAGCACTGCCCATAACTATAAAGCATCAGAAAATTAATCGAGATATTATTTTTGCACGTTATGTTTCCACATTGCCACTAATATTTGGCTCAAAAAATTGTAATGGCCAGTCTTACTGATACTGAAGAGATACATGTAGTTACTATTATATCCATAGCCACACAAGCCTCATCAACTCCAGGTACGTATTACGCTGAAACATAGCCTCGCTGTCTGCAATTGCACTAGCATGTTCTCAATTCATTTCCCATACACACCTCTTCATCAGTCTGGGCCTTCCTCCCACGGTACTGGGCGATGAGCCTGTCAGCCTGAGCCAGTGCCTGGGACTTTGCATCCACCAGATCCTGAAGCTGGTTCTCCTTCGACTGCAAGCAAAAAATGCCAAACAGTAGGGTCTGCTAGGAATGATCGAGGCTATTGTAGCCTATAGGAGAAATGTATATCTCAACAATATACTTACTGCCATTGCCTGAACTTTGTACTCATAAACCTGTATAATTTCAGATGACTTCAAGTCTTTCAGCTGGATGAATAGAAGATACGATGTGATACATGTACATATAGTACGTAGGCTCAGTAATAAAAAAGTGATGATAAAGTATATGTAAAGATATGAATATAGGGAGAGAAAATTGGACTACAAGGGGACATGAACATGTGACCCCAGCCTCACCAGTGAACTAAGAATTAATTAACAGCCACATGTAAGTGAGAAGTCTATAACCATGGGCCACTGTTACAGTAGTGTTATAACATTCCAGGGCCTTACCTAATGTGACAGAGCAGAGAAAAGAAAATTGGAGTCCTGTGAAGATTTTACTTTTCCAGCCCAAACTGGTAGAAGAATTTCAACTATAATAGCTACATTTCTAAACACAGCCAGTTTCACTCCCAATAATCTGTAATAATTTATGTACGTACACGTATTAATAGCATAACCAGCAAGCTGTCTTTTGTACTACCCTGCAACAGATATATTTATTACTGAGCAATCACTGGACCATGCACTGAACTTCAAAAACTAATGCAAACACAAAATTGAACATATCTCATAATATCTGCATATATACATGTATATAACAAGATTGAAGTACTGAGTTTATGTGTTCTGGAGCATATACATACCTCCAGTCCACTCTTAAACCTTTCAATCAGGGAGTCCACACTTTTGGAAGATTTCATGCCTGTAAGTATGTAGAACATGTAACAGAAGGTAATGGATCATGTAGGCCTCAAGGCAGCAAAATTGAAATTCTACTTATATAACATACCACATTGCGCATACACAAAATCTGTGTATACATGTATAAAGCAAAGTAGTAACATCTTCCTACTATAATGCTGTGAAACTAGCAGCTGTATCTATTATGAGCCCAGATATCAATTACCAATGTCTACTGATTTAGCCATTGTCTCCACCTATTATTGAGATACCACTTACTGAACCTCCCACCTACTGAGCCAGCTCCCTGTGCTTTCTATTTCATTATGATAGTTGAAATAGGTACATGGAATTAGTATGATAGTTAATGGTTGATATGATGTCACAAAAATATGAAAGCCACAAAATAATATCATGGGTTATGAGTGTGTGATATTTTGCAGCATAACTTAGCTTCACACATGCAATTCACTTTAGCTATAGGTACAGTAGTCAAAGCCTTCTTATACAAAACCTTTCTTGATAGTGTTCTGATGTACATGTACGCACATGCATACAAAATGTATACCTTGCTGGTGCACACCCCCCAAAGATCTAGCAGTCCATGGCCCAGGCCTGGCGTGAGGCTTGGGAGGGGAAACTGGGAGACTGGGGGGAAGGGACTGTGTAGAGGAGGACTTCTGTAGCCATTCTTGCCTCAAGTTCAGGGTTGCAATAGCATCAGCCAAGCTGAGGAAGTATACAGTACATAGCCATAAATTGCACTGACCATTTGCTACAAAATTAATATATGGGGGCAACATTAGGATAAGCTCACATATGGTATGCAAACAAAGTAGAACAATTACCAATGGGGTATTCTCTCCTACATGTACGTACATGATAGACAATACAAAACATATCACGTGAGCAATCCTTATAAAATTCGAATCGGGCAATTTTTTTGCATGTAAGGTACATGTATGGTCATATCCCTAGCAGACCTGACAATTTGGCAGTCAGCAGCCCTGCAAGCTTCCCCTGTCAACTGAAGGGCCACTAGGACGTGTCGGCGTTCACAGCCAAGCAGAGCATGGGCCAGCACAGGAAACAGGCGCTGGTCCTAGAGCAATGGTACAGCTGCAACACTAACAAACAACACTGCAAAACAAAATGCTAAGTAGGTCAGTGTATGTGTGTGTAACCCTTAGGGAGAATTGTATTTGCAAAATGAACAGTGTGGAAATGAATATTTAGGAAGGCATACATGTACGGATTACAAATATCCACAGCAAAAATGATTTCAGGGGCATAGTGAAAGTTTGTTGCTCTGTATTGCTACTGCATTCACAAAACATACTTTCTAGGCTCGAATTCCATGTATGGATCAATCAAGCTATAATATTGAGACTCTAGTGTGGAGACTAAATGCACGCTGCTAAGAGATACATGTACACACGTATCCCACACAAGTCCACACTTGAAGCAATTCTAGTATAGCTAGTAAGGTTTGAAAGTCTAGTACCCGTACTATGGGAGTCCAAGTAGAGGGAAACTAGATGTAGCTTTGCCATGTGTTACTGTATACATTATTTATTTGTTGTTTGTACAAGACTGAATTCATTGGCCTGTCAAAGGTTGCTCACAATCCATTGGCACCTCATAGTTTACTCTATTCACAAACTTCTGTTATAATACTTTTCCACCTGACTACCCACAAACTACATACATGTACATACATACATACATACATGTACATGTACATACCTGTAGATGCTGACGAAGTAAGCCCTGGAAAGTGGAAGGGAATGTCAAGTGAGGATCAATAAGTTATCCTTGTGAGTACTGAATCAGATGTGCATATATTGCAGCCACTCACTCGAACTGAATGTGAATGTTTTGTATGTTTCAAACATAGTTCAAAAGCCATCAGAAGCACATTAATCCCCGTTGCACTGTAAATAGAGGAACATATATTATATAGACAGATTTAATATTTTGGTGTAGTCAATAAACATTATGTACATACATGATAGTCCTCCTTCCTAGCAGGAAACAAGGCTATGAGGTTACTCAGTACAATCTGTGGATTATGCTTCTACACAAGTCCATAAATCATCCGTTCATTCAATGTGCATGTACATGTAGTACATACCCCAAACTGGCAAAATAGTGGTACATGCATACATAAAGTTAACAAAGTAGTCCAAGGGCATGAAAACCTATAATTACTCACCCTAGAGCCACACCAAAACTACTTTATAAAGATAAAGATTGACTGGGGGGAAAGCTCCCCAGGTTGGAGTATAACCATATAGTTCTATCACATACCTGACAGGACTTTTCTAATCGTTAAAAAGGTGCCACAAAGAATTAACAAGTGGGGTTCAGCCCCAACCTGAGCAGCCCAGTCCCCAAAAAACAGCATGAAGAATTCTTTGCAGGCTAGCCAACTCTCCTCACTCATCTAAGTGCCCCTACAGTTGTATCCTCCTTTTTTAAATTCATACATGTACATGTATGTGTACGACGTACTTTAATTGCAGCTGAAAAGTTCACACCATGTGTACGTATACATAACAACTCCATGTCATTATGCACTCCTGATATACATATACTAGAGTGCCTAGTAAATCCTCCTACCTCCAAACAGTCTCCCTAGCAGAGAGCCCTCCTGCTATGGGGTTGTTCCTCAGCTGGTCCTGAATCAGCCTGCTCAGTAGCTCTTCCTGCACATGCTCTGACAGCTGCTCTACAAATGCCTCCACTGACCACAGCAGTAGAAAATGAATCAAGGATATACAGGTAGTGTATGGAATTACATGTACACCTCTTTCTGGGTTGGGTAATTGTCATCAGGTGGTGATATAATTTAAAAGGCTACCCGTAATTAGCCACATGACCAGCTGCTAAAATTAATTTTAGCAAAAGGTCTGGACTGTGATAGTGTATAGTCTACCCAATCATGTGTCCTGACAGCCAGGTGTAATTATGCTAAATTGGAGGTCAGCATTGTGCAGGAGTGCCCTTAAATCTGTACTAGTAGTATAAGATATGAGTGGAGAAGTGGCTTTGGGTATCATAATATTATAGTATCGTTAGGATATCTGAAAGTACGCAGAGTGCTTTGTATATTCTTTTCAGTGCAACACAGGTGGCCTCCTCATTCTTGGAGTAGTCTGGTGGTTCCAGCAGTGATACCAGTAGAGGAAGCATCACATCAACACACTCAGTGCAGGACGATACCAGGCTAGCATCTAGCACCTCCTGGGAGGAAGAATGGTGGCACTATGCCAGCAGGATTGCAGCAAAATATGTACCCGATCATCTTAAAACTGCAATTAATCTTCAGGTCCCTACCAAATTGCTGGTTAGCAGTATTCATGCATCACCAACCCTTCCTCTTGCTTGTAGTTGTCTTTCCTTTGGACTAGCTACTATGCAGATTCATCCAGATATTGGACAGCTACATGTACAGGTACACATCCAAAATAATTGGCTCACATTAAACGTTAACTTCTTATTGCAAACTGCATGCAATTTTGATTACATTGCATAATATCACCAAGGAAGTAGCACATAAATCTGAAGCAAAAAGCCAAAAATTCTCTCTAGTATATTTTTCTTAGCTAATTGCTAGCTTACTCGTATAGTTTAGCCTCGTTCCTAGGTCTCCAATGTTTTCCCTCACCCGCTTAGTGGGGAGCCTGGGAATGAGGCTATGTATAGTTAGGGTGCTTATATGAGATTTCTGGTTTGAGCATCAATAATATGTGTGTGTTTCATGTATATGTGTATATGTACTCGCAACAGGATTGCAGCAAACATGTATGTACCAACCTATTCTAATTAATCTTTGAGCCTTTCGGGTCCCAATCAAATTACCTTTATACAAGGCTGCAGCACACCTCCGTCTGAGTACTAGCAAGCCCTCTTTCCAGTGGCACATGCAAAGGGCTAGAGCTCTTCACTCACCTCAAATACCTCCTTGAGCAGGTCAAGGGCAGCAAGGGTGGCTATGGAGTGGGCATTATCTGACTGGCAGGCCCAGTTCAGGAGAGAGAGGAAAGGGGGGCTCTTGGCCTTCCTCCTAGCAGGTGGGGCACTCAAGTCCCTGGCACTCACTAGAATCTTCACCAGAGAGCAACGTACACCAGGCACCTGGCAAAATGCCATACATAGCTCCAAAATCTGTAGGTACAAAGAGAGAAATGTTTACACTCACTGCTCTTTTGCCATGCAGATAGTACATGTAGTTTAACTGGACAATGTTTACTCCACTGGTGACATACATTCATATACACACCTTGGCTACTGTGTCACCATCAGCCTTTGGAATTAGCTCAGTAACCTTTTCCAGGCATTTGTTCAGCTTGGAGTACCTTTTTTAGGATGAGAGTACATACATCAGAATGAGACATAGGCTTGAGTCCATTTTGAATGCCTCCTTTAGCCTAGGAACAAGGCTAGGAACGAGGCTAAATGAGGTACATGTACCTCAAAGATGCAACTGATTGTACTGTTGTGAACAGTTTTCTGAGTCATATCATAATATACTAATGACACAAGTCTTCAAATTTCACTGCAATATCTTATTAATTCACAACATGTACCCAGCAAAGTCTGACAATTTCCAAAGAAAATATATTAGAGGCACCACTTGATTAATCACAAGATTTTTGAAGCACTGAACCACCTGAAATATGATTCCAAGGTATTCTTACCCTTGCAGAGCCTTTCTGATCCTTTGTGAAGAGAGAATATCTACAAAGAGGTCAGCAGCATGCCTGGCGGTGGAGGGGCTGCCAGGGCTGGTAGAGAGGGCACTAAAAGCCAGCTGGAAGGTCTGCTCCGCATTGCTGGGACTGAAAATCTAAAGAATTTGCATTCATGTTATGTATACACACACTACAGGTACAGTCAATTTTCAAGGAGTTACATGCTGATGTTACTATGGAAATATAGTGGTAATGTGTGGGCAATTAATTTGTTAAGGTCACTTCCTACAGTGCACACTGTTACACCTGAGCACAAAATCAGGTTTTGTGGCAGAAAGATAGGCCACATCTTTTCTTTCATGGCACTTTTGCTAAACACAGTAGGTCAGTAGGCGGCAAACAAAAATAAATTTTGCAATGACTTCAGTTACTTCACAAATAATATCAATTGTACTACTGTGCACTGTAGCATAGTGAGCTGCTAGCAGTAAAAATTGGTTCATGATGATACACCTGTGCTACTAATTACGTTTAGGATAGACTACACCAAAAGTGGGCTACACATGCACCTACATATGCAACCTATGAGTTTACAGTCCTGAAGCAAAGCCGAAGAGTAAGGTGCAAGTGGATGTGACTTATACCACATTATGGCTGTACTAACAGCAGAAATTGACGTGCTGCAGACCTAGCTAACATTAATGCTATATCATTTACAAGCAACTGCACCAATTTTGTGACCCAAGACATCAATTCTCTGCATAAACAATCTCTACTGATCTTGCCACTGCCTACTGAGTCACTGCCTACCAAGTTACCTTCAGCCACTCACTAACATACAGGAAAGTGCAACACAGAATAGCAAATTCTACATTACATAGCATTACATATTCCTGCTTTTAAGAGAACAGCCGATCGTTTTTCTGTAAAAATAGGTCACTTCAACCTGCCGACCAAAAGGTATGGCCATATGTAGTTAGTGCTCTTTGTCTGTGTTTCTAAGAAGTGTTGTATAAGCAACAGTTGGCAGTCTTTATTATGAGTACTGCAGCAAAAGTGATATGGGTATCCTATTGTAATTGCAGAAGCATAAACCAGTTGTCTGCAGCTTCCTGCTCAGTGTTACAGCACAACTGTGCTAGTGCTTAAAAATACAGACAGTGCAATACTCTACCATAATCATATGAGGGTAAGAGCATAGGTATGATTGCTCATTTGCATTAAAATCTTGCTTCTACCTATTGACATACACAGTGCTACGTAATTATAAGTAACTTTTGGTGCCCCTCCCCCCTTCCTTCCAGGCTAACCTAGCACCATGCTACAGAAGAGCCCAAAGTCTAGTAGATCATAGACTACTTCTTTAGCTGCCAAGCACCACCAACCAACAGTCTCAACAACTACCATGGCAACAATGAGAGAAAATCCATCCCTTCATGATTTAGAAGCCCTGGGACCTGAAGTCCTAGATCATACAACACCCGCTCTAGGTTACTACAGTGATGTGTGGAATTATAGAACTATAGCCTCGTCCCCAGGCCACTCCCTCCTGAAGACACTTCTCCGACTGCGTGGCCTGGGAACGAGGCTAATAAAACTAGTACTTCAACTTCAGTATCTCACCACTGAGCAGTTTTGTGCCTAGCTATAGTCCAATTAATTTTATCTTTAAGATGTGTATATCCATCATGTATAATACATATACTGGCCATTCCTCATCCAACATGTTAGAATCATTGCACAGCAGTAGCAGCAACTGACAGAAAGTCCTGCATGACACTACAGGCAGTTGGAGTGGCTTGGCATGCAAGTACGTAGCAAGTCTCGGCTGGAGTTGCCCCTGACAGACTACACTAGGGCCTCTGTTAAGCCAGAGAAGATTGAAGGACTGATCACCAATTGCCTCACATTCCTGGGCATTGATTTAGATAACACAACCACGCAGGCATGCCTGCCACCTGCATATGAAGTGGCTCTTTTGCAACTGAAAAGTAGACATGAATGCGTGCTACCGTTCTATTGATAAAATTGGCAAGTTTAGTTATTACGTATAAAGAGGCTGGGGGGTGGGGTGGAATTTTGGAGGGATAGGTCTGGCTGGTGCAAAAGCATAAGTAAGCCATCTGGCACAAGGCATAACTGA
Organism: Phakellia ventilabrum; assembly: GCA_963921505.1. Taxonomy (NCBI): domain Eukaryota; kingdom Metazoa; phylum Porifera; class Demospongiae; order Axinellida; family Axinellidae; genus Phakellia; species Phakellia ventilabrum. Next base: position 3,028,742 of record OY997398.1, on the reverse strand, counting down.
TAAGTGCACCAAGCACATTGTGGTGGGATGGATAAGCATAAAGCATAATCATAAGCATAAGTGTAAGCATGTAAGCAAAAGCATAAATATAAATATAAGAATAAGCATAAGCATAAGCACAATCATAAGTGTAGGCATAAGCGTAAGTATAAAGGGAGCACCATAAGCCCAGTCGCCTTCCCTATTATTAAGGTATAATGCAGAATAGGTACAAAGCAACCTTAATTTACTGTATCAGTGCTTTTGACAGTGTAGAATTTTAATGAGACGTAACTATGGCTATAGTACCTATGTAAGAAGTATCGGGACACTGTTCTCACCTTGTCTCCCAGTTCTTCATTGAGGTACAGTGCTGCTAATATATGAATAGAGAGCATGATGATGGTTACATTGCCATCAGACAAGTTGGACAGCAGTTTTCTCTGAACATCATCAATGGATGGCTGGAGAGGACATGTAAAATGGACACGGGATTTCAAATTTCCAAAATAAATGGTACTCAAAAAAGCAGGTTTATGCTAAGGTAGTCATACTTAATTATTATGGTGTGAATCTTTCAGCTAATCTGCTAATCCCTGTCAGGGTATTATCATATTAATCATCTTGAAAGACAGTTGGAATTGGCTCGGTCCTACTGACAAGTGCTCCTAGTGGGTTTATTAACCATATAAATCAGCGGTAAGAGCATCAAACTAGTATTCACAAGGTCTTGAGTTCCATTTCCAGTAGCTATCTGAATCTGAATCTGATGCAGGCAGCTAGTAATCGCTGATAATGTTCAGGGGGCACAGCCCAATACAACACACAGCATGTTTTACAATTATGAGTCCATTATACTCTCTATTTGAATGACTCGGTACCAGAGATTAAAAAATGTCCATCCACTTAGTTATATAGTGCAGATGCCACACTCACCAGTGCTTTGAGGAACGCCTGCACTGAAGTACTCCCCCTACACAGATTGAGCAGCACCTCCAGGCTGAGTAGTGACACCTCACCAGGGCACTGGTTTGACTTGCTAGAGGGAGAAAATTAAAGTCAAAGGCTCTTCATAATATGTATTATACCAATGCAGTATAACCTTTAAAACTAATATTGTCACTCTTCAATAACACATACTTGCACAGTAAATCTTGTAAGCTCAAAGCTAGTAGTTATACATGACCCCCCTTTGAAATTTTGTTAATACTCCCCTCTATCCTCCCTCCTTTTTTAAATTAACCTTCAATGTTTTAACTTTATGCGGTCATGGACAGGGTGGCTTTCTGGTTCTTTCCTGGTCCTGGGTTCTCTTTGTTGCAGTCAGAGCTCTTTTCTACTTCATTTGTAATTGCTATGTTCGTAATTAACATTAACATGCGTATAGTGTTAGTAGTTAGGGTATGTGGAAGTACATGTTAAGGGTTAAGGGGGTTAAATAGTTGGGATGGGTGGGATTTGCTTAGGCCTAGAGCTTAATAATAATAATTAAGATGCCTTTTAGTTTTCACGTACATGTATACTTACCTCTACACACTGATAAGATTAAAGGAGGTTAGGTGTAACAAAACATAAGGATCACAGACATACATGTAACCTTAGATCAGCCTGTGTAGGGCAGGTGTGATGCTTGTAAATATTGGCCTTAAGCCAAGCAATACTAGAGATCCACACCACTCTCAGCTCCAGGAGACAGCGAGTATTTTGGAAACGCTGCATGCGTGTGCAGTGCTGCTAACTCTGCCCCAAACAAGGACTTTGCCCCTCCCAGAAAATCTGTAATAATCACGACACACAGGTAATTATACTTATGTTGCTGCCATACCACTTGCGCTATTGACCACACACCCACGGACACAGGTGGAGTTTGTAAGATTTCCAGTCAGAGGACAAGAGCAAGAACAACCAGAAGTTACACAATCTTGATCACCATATACGTAATTCCTTCTTCCTACTATCCCAAGTTAATAATATAAAGTTCTTAACGAGGCTTTAAAATCATACCTATCTCAATTCTCACACCCTGAAATAAAGCCTGCCACTCCTCACCGTTGTTTGCACAATGTTAATACACATTGTGAAAAATGTTTAGAGTGGCGCTTGGGAATAAGGCTAGTATGAATGTACTGCTACCCGCATCAAAAAAACGTTTTGCTACCCACACACTCTCATAGCTTGACCTCAAAGAGCTACATGTGTGTATAGCCACCTGACCATTATGCCTTGGTGCAATCAACAGAATTGTGGAAATCTCCACCAAGAGTGAATAAGCACACTAAAAACGTATGGAAGCAATAGCTACATGTACCATGACGAAAACAGAAAAGTTGTGGATAATGGAATGGTTCTTGCAAAGGTAAGATCACCCCCAGAAAATTTTAACATCATATTTTAAGAGTAGAGAGGGAGCTAAGCATACGTACCACACACACACAAAAATATTCCAGAAGTCTGAGCTGATTGAGGAACCGTGCATATCAAGAAGATATATGGTGATGTATGTATAAGAACTACCCTACAAATATACACAGACAACCAAATGCAGCTAGTTTCCTACAGTAGTGCTCTCAGTTGTGTGGACCACCGTTGGCAATGATGGAAGTCTTCTTGTTACCTAGGCTACACCAACAACACTTACATCATGTTGATGATGTACTTGATCACATCCTCAACACACCCATTGGGGCATGACAGAGAGAGCCCATAAGTGAGCCGCTGCAGGAGTCTCAGGCACTGGATCATGGACGGGAGGAATGGAATTTAAGTGTGACCCATTCTAAACTCCACCTGTTCAACTACGGCCACCTAAACTCTGCTAGCCTCATTCCCAGATTGAAGCTATGCCGTATTGGTAAATGAAGGCACTAACTAAAATTTCCAAATATAAATAATAGCTAGCCTCATTCCCAGCTTTTTTATATCGTACAAAAAAAAAGCTGGGAGTGGAGACTGGGAACAAGACTAGCCTTATTCCAGGCCATGTACATATAGAAAAATATGGGCTGTGTTATATATATGCAAACAGTATTTTGAATTTCTGTAAGAAGCAACAGCTAGTACGTATGTATAATGCATTTTACGTATAATTTATATCCCACATGAGCAAAGCAAGGCGTATCATAGTAGTCTTTTGATTAATAGGATAAATTATACCCCAAGAGTAGACCCACAAGTTTTCTAAACCACAACCACAAACAAGTGAGTTATTCTGTATAAATTTTAGAGTACTACAGGCTCAAAAGATTAACGTATATGACTTCACTACTCCAGTTTCTTTTGTCCCACTGTATTAAGATTAATTTCATACTTCTCTTGTGCAGGGATCTTTAGTGGCAGCTCTCTGTAAGACACCGCTCAGAGCAGAGAACAGGTTAAACTGGGAGGTCATCAGCTTGCAGAGTGAATTATTTGCAGCTGTGGAGAAAGAATAGTTTATGACTAGCCGGGCAGATTAGGATTTAGAGGATTTTCGATATTCAAGGACCACATTCAAGTACGCAATCACACACGATAACCCCTTTGACAGCAATGATCAAAATAGGGTATAATATAGGAGAACCATGGAATGAGGCTACATCAAAGCTATAAAGAAATGATGGTGTAGTACGAAGTACAGCATACCAAATGCATGTAGCAGTGATGTTGTCTTAGCAGTAGTGGCCAGAGGGATGTTCTGATGTGCCAGTAGGCCAACCAGTGCAGCCATACACTCCAGCAGGTGGGGTGTGGAGGGTGACAGCATATGGAAATTGCACTGAAGACCACTGTAGGTGCTCAACAGAACCTACACAAGCAAATGAAAGCACATGGTCAGAGTACTATGCATGTAAGTAGGTAGTACATGTGTCAGGACAATATTAGGAGGGCACACCATTTTGTATGTTGATCGATAGTACATATAGTTGATATCAAGGTACATGTAAGTGTTCCGCTGTGCAGTCCACAGTCCTTCCGGCCCCACCTTTTATCTCATACCTACTGGTTCTTCTCCATGGTGCACGACAAAAGCAGAGGCAAGAAGGACTGGGAATGAGGCTACAGCTACAGTACTGCCACCCTGAGCAGGAGTATATAATTACGCCTACATTGTAATTAGAGTGCTAGACTCTAGAAGTACTACAAGCTCACATCAACATGCCTCTCCAGCTCTCTCACATTCTCTCTTTTGGGTACAGCTGTCACCCTCTGCACAGCAGCTGTGAGGTTTTGTAATAACTGGTGGTTCTCTGACACTAAGAGAGCAAAGAGTATGAACAACTTCAGAAAGCATACTGTAATAACACAGCGGTGTCCTATAGCTAGACAGTTCTCGAATACCTCCAGACAACAATCTGTTTTTAAACTTGGTATACATACATATTACCCTCATTCTCTGCTCTAATGAAATACAACTTTCTTGCAGCTAAACCTGAAAGTAGTGTCTCAGAGGGTCAGCCATAACTACATGTACAAATTTTGAGAAGTAGATTTAATGCTAATCACTGGACACCTACAAATATGTTTCAACTTGTAAGGCTAGGAAGATTGTGAGGACAGAATTTCATGTAAAAACTTGACCCCCTTCAACCTGCTGTGTTATGATTAGCTGTTTATTGGTATAGGTATCCTGCAAAGTGCATGTAACACATCATATTTTACCAGAGTTACAACCAATGGAGAGCGACACTTTCAATAGTAACAGTCCATCCCAGACAGTGAGTATAGAGTACATGTAGTAGAACCATATGTAGTAGTAGAACCATAGGTAGTAGTGTGGAGAATCTTTCTCTTATATCTGGTACACCCATCCGGTAATGCAACTTGGGACAGCTGAGAAGCATGTACAAGGACATGTCCCGGTGTCCCTGGACAACCTTCCTACCTTATTAAACATGCAGACCCCATATGCATATATGTGAAAGGACCTTGGTTAAGGCAGTGATCCTCACTGAGTCAGGAAGGGCAAGCAATATGTCAGGCATATATACGTGTGCATCCAACCAGACCCTCAGCCTCCCTCTAGACCTGGGTCTGAGACTACCAATACATAGGGTGAAGACAAGATCAGGCATACTATCTATGGGTAAGGGATTCTAGATAGTGCATTTTTTCAGGAGAACAGCAATCAATCCAAGCTATATGGTGAGTACACACACACATACGCATGCCCTACCTTCATCTTTTTTGGAGTCGCTGTCCAGTTGCTATGAGACTAGGCACATACTAGGCTAGTGATAGCAAGGATCCTTAGTATTCAAGATTTGACCAAAGATAATATATAGCTACCTTTTTAAGACTGAGTCATTCACAACTAGATTCTAAGATTGATGATCTCCAGCAGCCGATTTAATACTGATGGAGGTACTGAAACCATAATAATACAACCATTGAATTGATACTAGCTTTATAATGAACTGGATGTAGGTAAATAAATATTCCCTGCAGCTGCCTTACTTGTTTCACAGTCAGGTGTCACGATCGTTTTGAATTTTCTGCACGGTTCAAAGTTCAAAGTTCCAAGTTTATCAAATTCGGGCGTGACGCAGAGATGCATATATATTTAGCGATAAAACACACAGTACTGTTAGTCTCGCGTGGCCAGGCTCTCGAGTCTGGCCACGCGAGACTACAGTACTGTTGCATAGTGAATAATTTCTGCACACAAGATAATTGCAAATGCAGCTACAGATAAACAATCAGGTAATACAATATGACTGTATTATGTATAAAAAATAAAATATAAAATTGATAAACCAACTATAACCAATTTAAAATCAACACTGTCAAAATTGTAACCATTTTATGCATAATAAACAATTATTTGCTTGCTAGATTTTTACCATCGTCACTGGTGACTTTCAATAACGTGCCAAATGGGATATCCCACAACTTTGAAGAAATTCCAAATCCTGCACAAAAGATACAAATTATATATAGTGGCTGTTCAAAACCCTATGAACGTAGTATTCCAGTGTACCTCAGTATTGAGTCTATTCACATGGCTACATCCATGCTCATAAGCCTCATCTGCACTACCTGGGAGAAGCCTCGTTCCCAGGCCTGGGTACAAGGCTATACCTGGAGTAGCTAGGCACCATAATATATATAGTACGTAGCTTGCCTCACAACACATTATCATGTAGGCCTTAGGGAATGATCAACAAAATCTGTGCCTAAGATTAGCACATTCTTTAGTGACTCTCTTTTTCTACCATTAGCTTATAGCTGCAGTAGCCTCGTTCCCAGTCTCCACTCCCAACTTTTTCGCATATTGTTTACCAGTCAACAACATGCTAAAAAAAGCTGGAAGTGGAGACTGGGAACTGCAAAAAAAAAAGCTGGGAGTGGAGACTGGGAACTGTAAAAAAAAAAGGTGGGAGTGGAAACCGGGAACAAGGCTATAGCTGCAGTAAAAAAAAAGGCTAAATGATGCTGACAGATATTATTAGCATAATGTTTGGTGCATGAGAGAATCATTACAGTTGGAATTGGCTAATTCTACTGGCAAGTGCTACTACCGGGCTTAGTAGCTATAAAACGTTTGCTGGCCTACTGCCCCTCTGCTCAGTAGCTTTGGCATAAGAGCATCTAACTAGTATCAGGAGCGCATAATGACATGAAAAAGCATTATGAACTCCTGCTAGTATTCAGAAGGTAATGGGTTCAATCCCCATCAGAGTTTCTTTATTCTCTCTGTGTTCCATCTGAATAAAATTGTATGTGACTACTTACGTAGATTTCAGTTCTGTGCTTTGCTGGCTTTATTACCATGGCAGACTGGGTGTAGCACATTAAAAATAACATCATGAGAGAATAAGAGAATAAATACAGTTGGAATTGACTAGCAAGTGCTACCAGCATCCGACTAATATTCAGAAGGTCCTGGGTTCAATCCCCAGCTGGGCTCCAATTTTTTACGAAGATTTTCCATTGGGATGAAATCGCATGTGACTACTTAGTTTCCAGTTCTGTGCTTTGCTGGTTCTATTACCATGGCAAGATTGAGTTTGGGTGTAAAACATGTAATCATGTTTAATTAAAGGGCGATGACGTCACATCTCCAGGCTCTCCCTAAAACGGGTGGTATCTTTTCTCATATGAATGATGTTTAGGGTAGAAAGGACTTAATTGCGCTCACACAAGTGCAGTTGTAGTTCTCAGACTCCGAGGAAGGCAGTGAATCTACACTTCTTGCAACTAATGTTTAGGGCTCATTGCTACCACAGACTGAGTGCTGAAGCAACATCGGCAAAAGGTAGAGAAATGCAGCTATCTTTTGATCAGTCCCCATGCTAATGAATAACATCTTGAGTTATGTTTGGAGTTGACTAGGCCTTACTGGAAAGTGCTACTAGGGGGGGTTAGTACCTTGCCTACTGCTTCTCTGCTTAGGGGCTTCAGTAGCCCAGGGGCAAGAGCATCTATTCAGTACGTAACTAGTATCAGAAGGTCCTGAGTTGAATCCCCAGCTGGGCTCTGATTTTATTCTCTCAATGTTTGCTTTTTTCATCTGGATGAAATCGCATACAGTCAGCACACTCAGCCACTGAATGTTAGCTGTGCTTCAAATACCATAGTGAGTCTAATTATTCAAACAAAAGAAATTAGGATATGTGTTCAATAATTAGAATCAGGTAATATACTATTAGAAACAAAAGAACATGTACCTGCTATCGCCAGCTGAATCCAGTAAAATGCTATTAATATTATTTGTCCTTCATACTTACTTTCCAGCAGACTTAGTACTTTCCAGCACTCCACAGATACAATCTATTCAACTAAAACAAGCTGGGCACTTTACATGTGAAAACTAACTAACTTTGTTAGGCTATCTCATCTTGTAAAAATGACTGAACTTACGGTGTAGGTGCTGACTCAGTAGTTTCTCAATGCACTTCCAATTAGTAGCCATAACTTACCAGAACAGGCGATTGTCATCGCCATCTACCACTTTTATGCTGTGTAGGCAATGTAAAAACTAAGCTAGCTTGTTGTACATCTAGCTTCCATTGTGTTAGCAGACTACAGTTACATAGTTAACAAATGACGTGATTTTTGCACACATGATAAGTGTGGACACATCCACAACCAAACAACAAACAAAAGTGAAAATATAAAGCAATCCTATGACCAGCTGGGGGCATACAAAGAGCATGTCAGGCTGATACAAATTATCATTGAGCGGCTACATTAAATGTATGTATACCATCCATGTCAAGGTACATATAGTATCCACATTATAATACAATGTCATATACAGCACACTAACCTAAATTGTAGTCAATATAATGATGTGCCACGTGGTAGGTCTTCAGTGTGGCAAAATAGGAGCCCGGCTTAGGTGAACCATGGTGGAGGTAATAGTGTGTAAGATCATAGAAGACATAACCAAGGAGTTCTCCAGCAAACAATGCTCGTCCAATGTTCAGTGGGAGGATATGTATTCCAGGCACATAAATAATAAACATGATGATGCTGGCAGGTACTGGAGGAAACACCAACCGCATTTGGTCAAAGGGTACCTGCAAAACAAAATTAATTATACTGGTGACAAGCAGTGTTTCTACAAGTATATTGGCTATGGTTGGGGCATTCTGGGCAAGCTTTCTCATGGTACATGTACCACACACTCATCATAAGTTCTTATTGCATGTTTTTATAGTCAAACATTATAATGGTCCGCTTATAAATTGATAGATGACTCATAAATTCATTGAATCACTGATCACTTTGTTGAATCATTCACTGATCCACTGGATCATGCAGGACTGATTTGTTCAGGCCAATTTAAGACAGCAAGTACGGGTAAGTGAGCTAAATAGGTCAGTAAGTAAATTTATTTAGTACGTAGATAATTCAGTGAGTCAGTGTGTGATCATATAAATCACTAAGTCAGTGAGCAGTCCAATGATTCCTGGGTGGATTGTTACTTTTCCTGAAGCACTGACCAAATCAGTCACTACTTCATCCACCATCACTGGACTCAGTTTGGCCATACTCTTACCTTATGGTGCAATCCATGGATAACAAAATGAAATGTTATCCACCAGGGTGACTTTGGAGGTGGATCAAGGTGAAAAACGAAGCGATGCAGCAAATACTCAATCAGTGTCCAAAGAAGAACTCCAAGTGGCAGCAGAGCCACTAACATGACGGGACTAATTGGACTATCGGCAGAGAGCCAGGGAAGAAGTGGGCAAGCTCCAGAAAGAGCCAAAGAACACATGTAGAATGCAAATGGAATCCACAGGATTGGAATGACCCACCATGGACACTTGGTGAGTAGCTCAATGTAGTCCGAATGAAAGAGTCTCAGTGGACGGTGAACAGGTGTGTGTACCCACTCCTTGTACAGCAGTCCCACAGCAGCAACCTGCCACAGCAGAGGCTTGGACCAATCCACTAACTCCTGCACAGAAAAAGTTATCATACATGTTCATAAACTGCATAATTCTGGCTTCAATAAATATTTTGTGCATACCTCCTCGTTCCATTTATTTTCAGAACGCTTAATCTGCTGTTCCTGCATAGAATGGTATGTCAATGTTATATACACTTTATGTATACCTGAATGGCTAATTGTTCATAGCAGGGAGTTTGAGACACACACAGCATGTTTTCATGATCAATACGACATAAAATTTTTCTACTTAGAAAGCGTCATTGCACTGGAGTGGTAGCTACTCCATATAATACTTGCTACTACATTGAACGTTCACCAGTAATAAAATCACATTCTTTACAAAATAAAAGTACAGCTGTGAACTATAACATAAAATTCAATATGCACATACATGTACACGTATCTAATTATGGAAAACTAGCAAAAATTGAACAGGCATACGTAGGTTAGTACACAAATGAGTAATTTGGTTGACAGTGTCCTTTTCGTTCACTAAGAGATTTAACCCTCAGCAATTCAATCATAAGTGATTTGACCCTCAGTAATTTAATTCCAAGTGATTTCACACTCAGCAATTCAGCCATAAGTGATTTAGCTCTTAGTAAGTGGAGGCTTGATTGAACTTAGCACATGGAGGCCTTATTCTGTAAATTGCTGGAACTATTGGCCTGATAACTATGCAAAAAGATATTACGGTAGGGCTTTTTTTCAAGGAACTAAATTTTTTGCAAAATCCTGTCCGATGCACGGACTTTTAAATTTGTGGTTCTGGGTCACGCACTACATAATGTACATACGCAATACCGTAATTCACAGTCAGAAAATCAATCACAACTATAGTGAAAATTTGTCCTACAAAAAAAAATGCTATGGTAGAGCATCGTTCCCAGTCCCTCCCGCCCCAGCTTTAATCTGTCCACGGCTGTGAGATAAAAGCTGGGGTGGAAAGGACTGGGAACAAAGCTACCTACAGCATATATATAGCTATTGACGACCATTTTATAATATTCACACACCATAGCTCATTTACACTGAGTAATGCACACCAGTATTGTGAATGCATATACACGTATACAAGTCAGCTACTGCTTAAAAGCAGTCTACAAGCTACACAGAGCTAGCTATTGTTTCCCTTTCCATACAGGGTTAGTAGCCTCTTGTATTCTACTCATCTTGCATAGCTGTTAGGACAGCAGTTTCAGTAGCTCACAGAATGAGGCCTCCATCAATCAAACCTCATTTAGGGTCAAATTGCTGAGGATCAAATCATTGAGGGTCAAATCTCTTAGGATAGAATTGCTGAGGGTCAAATCACTTAGGGTGAATCACTACGGGTCGAATTACTTAAGGTTGTCAAATCACAATCAGTGTCCAAAGAAGAACTCCAAGTGGCAGCAGAGCCACTAACATGACGGGACTAATTGGACTATCGGCAGAGAGCCAGGGAAGAAGTGGGCAAGCTCCAGAAAGAGCCAAAGAACACATGTAGAATGCAAATGGAATCCACAGGATTGGAATGACCCACCATGGACACTTGGTGAGTAGCTCAATGTAGTCCGAATGAAAGAGTCTCAGTGGACGGTGAACAGGTGTGTGTACCCACTCCTTGTACAGCAGTCCCACAGCAGCAACCTGCCACAGCAGAGGCTTGGACCAGTCCACTTTGTTTTGTGTTCATAAACTGCATAATTCTGGCTTCAATAAATATTTTGTGCATACCTCCTCGTTCCATTTATTTTCAGAACGCTTAATCTGCTGTTCCTGCGTAGAATGGTATGTCAATGTTATATACACTTTATGTATACCTGAATGGCTAATTGTTCATAGCAGGGAGTTTGAGACACACACAGCATGTTTTCATGATCAATACGACATTAAATTTTTTCTACTTAGAAAGCGACACCAACAATAAGAAAGAGTTGGAAATACCGTAAACAGATCCACTTGTGCACCTATCAGGTACACATATACTAAGATACAGTGAAGCTTACTGTTATTGCTGCATTTGAAAGTCACTAAACCCCTAAATTACCTATTGGAAAAGTATTAAAATTTGCTATGCTTACATGTAGACCTACTGTGCATAGGGCTATATATGCATTTATACTATCGATGCTAGCTAATACCTTGTAATCTGCAAGCCTTCCAACGCAATACTGTTCCAGGACCTCAAAAGCAGTCTGGCTGTGCCTGTGCACGTCCTCTGAACGGAGCAACGAGCTAATATCACGGCCCAGGTACTCCTCAGTGATACTCAGCCCGCCAGGGTGAGTGTAAAGGAATGAGGTCACATCAAAGACTCGCTGATCTACGATCATCCATGCATCCTCCACGCTATCATGCTTTAAAACCTCTTCCCTGGAATACACAGCTGTCATCCTGCTGCTTTTTGCGCTGATGCCCCACCCACTATACTAGGTCGTTCGAAGTTCAAAGTTTAATACAAGATGGCGCTGAACAGTTATGTTGGTACGGCTTAGGGGAGATCTTAATAACCTTATCCTAAATATTTCAGGGTGTATGAAGTGATTTTCTTTTATATTCTCTTCGTGCGTACAGTGCCTCGTAACTTTCGTCTCCTGGAGGAGCTGGAAGATGGTCAAAAAGGCGGCGGAGATGGAACTATTAGTTGGGGGCTGGAAGACGATGAAGACATGACTTTGACAAGTTGGAACGGCATGATAATTGGTCCTCCAAGGGTACAGTTACTGATACACATGATAAGAAGTGTTTTCTAATTAATACCCTGTCAAGAAGTAGTCTCGGGTGCCCAGACCCGTCGGAAAATTGTAAAGAGGGTCTGGGCGATAGGCTTCGGTGGAAATGTACACTCCGGAATGTTATTAACTCATAATTGTCTCCCTGCTAATGCTAGCTTAGTAGATTTCTCTACTACTTACCAGGCTGTACCTTGATGTTAGAGGAAAGGCTGACACTCTGAAGCACAATAGCGCTGTAAGCAGCTTTTAAAACTCGATTCAAACGCGACTTTTCCAATTAACGCGCGTTATAATGTAATTATTAAGCCAATTAGAAGTGCGCCTGGAACACGGTACACTTCCGCCCCAGCCTATCGCCCAGACCCTCTTACAATTTTTCGACGGGTCTGGGTACCCGAGACTAGTCAAGAAGAGTGCTGGGTAAAGTCAAAGGGGGGTCACTCCCATATCCTCTATAGTCACAACTGCGAACACAGTCGGTCAGCGGTCAACGGTCAAAGCCGTCCAAAAGATGCAGTCAACTGTCAAAGCGCGTTCAGAAACGTTAACATTGAGAATCGCTGTGAATCGGCAAACCTGGGCGGGGTTACGCGTGAGGTCGAAGGTCAAAGGCCAAAAATCAGCGCAGTCGATGGTCAAAGCACTAAAAGGAGCCGTTCAAGGTTTTGACCTGCGGTCGCAGTTGTGACTATAGACTATGGGAGTGACCCCTTAGGGTCGTGTGCAGGTGTTCATTTCTCCCCTGCACGAAAAGAACATCTGGTGTCCAGAATAAAAACTTTCCCCTTTGGAATCACAACCTCCAATCAGATTGCAGCTTAGGACTTCTACAATGTTGCTATGATGTTTAATAGAGGCCTTGGACCTGACGTCACAATGACAAATCCGCAACACTTCCCGTTCTTTGTCCTCAAAGTGTGGGCTATCACGCAAATTTCAGGCCGGTGGAAAAGTTGGTCTGGGCAACCAAAATATCGGTCTGGGCAGACCATTTTTCCCCTGGAAATGTGGTCTCTCTACAGATAATGGTCCGACCTGTGCCAAAGGCAAAATGTCACTTTCTAGCTGCTCTCTAGTGTACAATTGGTAGCTAGTAGGCCTAGACTACTACATTGTTGTGGATTACCGTTGATAGCAGTGACTCCAATGAGTGTGTTGGCACATTTTGTAAGTGTAGCTGCCATTAGAAGGTAACAGGGTAACTTTGGGAATGGAAATTTTGTCTTCTCAAACTGTAGCTCCCACTGCACACAAGCTATTCACTCCAAAGCTGGTACGTAGTGTAAACTTCCTTTCGTATGACTAATAAATGCGCTCGAGCTCCAAGCTGTATTTGTTTCAGAATTTGCTACAGAGGCAGGAGTTTGACTGACGGTCCGTCCAAAAAACTTTACTGACAAGCAGAAAGATACACATACTTAGCACGATCAGAACAAACCGCTACAGTACATGACAGAGCTTTAATACTCGATATACGCAGACAATGACTATCTATGTAAGCCGACAAGCTATTGCAAGTCAAAGCTTTTTCTTTTGAGAGAGTGAAACAATGATTCGAATAAAATCTATTGGTACGTGAAAATAGATGACCACTTTTGAATGATAGGTATTGTTGAGTACCCAGGCTTTAATGACCACCATATGTATGCATAGGGTGGACAAATATGCCCACACAACGGTGCAGATATATATGTCCATGCATTACTTGCATGCAAGTACTATGTCGTATTGATGGGTCTTGGAACAAAGCTGTCAGCAGTAGATGCCAAGGAGAACAGTGTGACCTGTACATTCAATTATGTAAACTCTCTACCTTTCATTACAGTGTACTTGTGAAGGTCGTATTTTCCAGTTGAAGGTAGAATGTGGTGAAAAGTATCCTGATGAACCACCAAAAGTCAAATTCATCAGTAGGGTCAATCTACCTGGGATTAATGCCGGCACTGGAGAGGTACAGACATTAGTGTAAATAATGTGCATCTTCCTTGGTTGAAAACAAGTATTGTTAGTGCTGTTGAAAACACTTTAGTGAATAAGTAACAGTTATTACTTCTCAGGGTATTGTATTGCAGATACATGTACATACACATGTATTATGTACATGAGGCAGTCCCATTTAGAAATAAAATGTTATTCTGTTGCCTATTTCAATCACATCACTGTGTTCCGAGCACAGTATCTCTGAACTTTTGTTAAGGGCGGGGCTCATGCACGCAACGTAGTTGCATCAGATATTGATATTTAACGGAAGTTCAGAGATACTGCGCTTTGAATGCAGTGACGCAATCAAAATATAGCCTTGTTCCCAGGCCAACATGTGCATTTCATTTTAGTGTAGTTGTAGGCCTGGTATATCTTCTCACGTGCGTGACACATAGAGTAAAAGCGTGGTAGAAAGATGAATTTTTGCGTGGGCGAGGACAGCTACAGTTCTCAGACAATGAAGGAAGGCAGCGAATCTATACTTCTTGTAGCTACATGTACTCTTCAGACCCCGTTTGTACCACAGACTAAGCACTGAAACAATGTCACCAGCAAAAGGTAGAGAAGTGAAACCGTCTTTTATGCGATCCCTGCCCACGCACAATTAAGTATGGAAAATGAACCAGGCTCTCCAGCAACTCGCACGAGAGCCTGGAGACGAGGGTTAATCAAAATACACAATGGAATAATATTCGATTTCTAAACGGGACTGCCACACATGTAGTTCCTGACTTTTGTGGTATATGTCTTTCATAGCCTTAATTGTTCCACCCCATGCTTGCAGGTAGGCCTGGTAAAAATCATCACATGATACACATTCATTTAATAAAATAAAAGGTTGACACACGGTGGGCGCCCAATAAGCTTTGAGCAAACTGCTATAGCGGGTACAGATGGTTTTCAGATGACGACGGATGTTGCTCTAGAGTACCGCGCATCAAACCCGAAAGCTTCTGCATAAGTGCTCTGGTGACTAGCTACACACGTTGTGCCCCATTAGCCATCTGTGCTATAATAATTTACTTGTAGCTCCCTTCTTTCTCTTACTCCTGATCCACTGCTCAACTCTTTTACTGCTTCTCGTCTGTCCACCTACATCTTGGATGGTGCTGTTCTCGTGATGGGTTTACCAGGTTCACTCCTTTCCATCTTTCGCACAGGAGGAGCCTGGGAACGAGGCTACGTCTTTTGCATTTTAGTTCATTTGTAACTCCCTTTGCGGCTGTCTCAGTCTTAAGGCAAAGCTCTTTTAAATCAGGGGAAATAATAAGGACAACCCATAAAGAATTACAGAAAGGCAGAGCTTTTTTAAATCAGGGGAAATAATAAGGACAACCCATGAAGAATTACAGAAAGGCAAAGCTCTTTTAAATCAGGGGAAATAATAAGGACAACCCATGAAGAATTACAGAAAGTGTTAGCTCTACACTAGTTTCTAGGAAGTTTCTGTATGGAGAGAAACATCTTTGAGAGGACCTTTTACCTTTATATTTTGCTTCCCAAAAGTAATACTTGTTTTCTTGTCTGCAGGTGGATAGAAGGGCAGTACCAGTGCTGGCAAAGTGGCAGAGAACATACACTATTAAGACTGTCCTTGCAGAGTTGAAAAGGTAAGAGACAGTAAGTTTGCTAGCTGAATGGCCTGTCATTCTAAAACTGAACTACAGCCCAATGTAAACCTCGAGAACTCAAGTTGAACTATGTGTTTACCAGTTAAACCCAGCTGGTACTTCATGTAGCTTTGTGTTTCCCATAATTATCTTTTTGTGCATCCACATGTGGCAGTCCCAGGTACATTATTCCATCACGTATTTTGATTATGTCACTGCGTTCAAAACACTATCTCTGAAGTTCATTAAGGGTAGGGCTCATACTTAAAAGCCTCACATATTGACGCTACCTTTGAGCCCCACCCTTGTGAAGGGGGACCAGTTTTCATGTAAGTTGGTCCTCCCCAACCAAATTGCATGGTACTAGAGCAGCTGTAGATGAAACTCACCTGCAGATATCTTGTAAGCACACAAACCCAATCTTCCACACAGGTCAATGGCTAGCAAAGAGAACATGAAGCTGCCACAGCCTCCTGAAGGGTCAACTTACTAATATGAATGACTGATCCCTGATCACATGCTTGTACCAGATATTGTGCTGTTTATATTATTTAGTTGTACATTTTCAGTATACACATGAATATCTTGGTGTAGGATCAGATTATGTACACTGTTTGTTTTTCTACTAATTAGAGAAAATTAATAATTAGTTCCAAGCTAAACTGCACTCCTGTTAGAAACGGGCAGGTAGAAGGTGGTGTGTATATACTGAATGGTAACGTTTCTCCGTGTTGTGAAGCTACAGCTAGTTCACCGGTTTTTGAGGCTAGCAATACCATTCCACAGGTTTTTGATGACCAGCAATACCATAGTCTGACATGTTTAATTTTCATTGTGAGACTAAATATCGAAATAGCTACCATACAAAAGTGGTACAAGTGATTCTATCACTAGAAATATGCAGGCTATGGAGGAACCAAGTGGGTGAGGAAAAATTTATTGCAAGTCCTGGCCTAATAACAAACCCTGGGTTAGTGAAGGTTTGAACAGTGTGGAGAATCTTCAATCAAGAGTGCTGGATGAATGATAGTATAAAAGCCAAAGAGCAGGCTTATTGCAAGTGTTTATGGGAACTGACAAGGCCAGTCCAATTACTAGTAACCAGTATTGAGAAATAGTTTTGAAACAAGCATAAATGCCTTACATCACACTTAGTAGTATCTTCCCCTGGGAGTGTATTCCCTGGGCACTTCCAATAATATTATTCTAAAGACCCAGTCATCCACAGAAGGGCATGGACGGGCATGGACGTGAGCATGAGGATAATGTTCACTGACTAACAAAACTTTGTGGTAATCTTCCTTCTCGTGCACTGCTAACCATAATAATCAGTGTGCAATAGATATGTTTTCTAGTTCATAAGACTGCAATGCTAGTAAAGTATTAGGATATTCATACTGCAAGGTAAAGTACAAGAAAACAATAGCACAGTATTGCTCTTATTGATATTGCGCACTTCACTATCACTAATTTAATGTTTGAATAGTAAAGTTAAATTGAGAATTCACTTGCAGAGGGTAGGTGATACAAGATTGATGTTTAAATTTAGGTCCAGTGTACTAATAATCTTAATGTGAGAACGTGGTACATGTGCTTTCAGAGTGTTGTATAATTATATAACAGCATTAGAAATAAGATAACCTGTTGGGGAGAGTTTTGAGGAATTTAGTATACATTTGATAAGTTTGATAGGCAGGCTTTACTTTAGGATGTGAGAATTGGAACAAGTATGATTTTAAAGCCTTATTAAAAATATGACAATCAGGATGATATAATCGCTGGTCTAACTATAGGTGTTACAAGCTCCACCTGCATTTGTGGGTGCATGCTTAATGGAATAAGTGCTACGGCAACAACATGAAGTTAGTTAATTATTGTTCTCCCGGGTACTATTTTAGGTATAGTATGACTAATGAGCCTTCCTGTGCCATTATTAATAGCATAGCCCCTAAGTGCAGCTCTATTATCTATGGTACAATTAGGGATTAATAGCACAAGTGAGTGGCACTAGCTACATGTAGGCTTTAAATTGCACGAGGTGAAGTAAAGTGCTATTTTGCCTAGCAGTGACACATTGTATGACCGTATCTAGAAACTTTAACATTGTAATCTTTAGCTAATACCTGTTGGCTATCTATATTTAACTGCAGAAACAAGGTGTTAATTACTTTCATCCAAGTCTTCCTCTGCCTCAGTGGCGGATCTAGAGGGGATTCCATGGAACCCCTCTTTTGAAGGGCTGCCTTCGTTTGTACTATGTACTTAGTAAGTCTTCGCAAACAACTACGTATGCGGACAAGCAGATTTACAGTGAGTTATTGAGATCTACAGCCATAGGCCTACTGCATGCATGACCACTTCCAGTACTGATTTGCAAATACCCCATGAGAGCAATTTCTGACCCCTTTAAAAAGCTTAGTGAAAAAATCTTTCCGCGCTTCCCCGGTGGTACTTGAACTACATGTAGCTTGAACCTCCCTTTTCAAAATCCTAGATCCGCTACTGTGCCTACATCCAGATGGTTTCACTTCTCACTCAGTATCTCATAGGATACCTCTGACTATCTAAATTATACCACCACTCTTAAGTTTGCTCCTATACTTTCTCTTTCAAGGACTCTAACCCCATGCCCCCCCCCCCTTACTGCTTCATTACACGTTTCGTAAGAGCAGCCAAGTATCTTCTTAGCTGAATAGATTCTAAAAAAGCTGCCTGCCTTTTATTATAAGCCCACACTTCACTAAAGTAGGACAAAGTATTGAAAATTCCTTGTAACTGTAATGCTATTGTTTTTCTTTCCATTATTAATCACTTCTGTACATGAAAACTAGAGGTATCTAACTGTTATGTCAAATGCACTCACTAAGCTTTAGGCCTAAACACTAAACAAATCCACCCATACTAATTATTCAACCCTTAACATATACTACCACATACCCTACATACTAACACATTCACTTAACCTAAATATGCACATACTTACTAATCTAATTAGGCACATAGCAACATAAAAAATGAAGTAGAAAAGAGAAAAGAGCTCTGACTGCAACAAAGAGAACCCAGGACCAGGAAAGAACCAGAAAGCCACCCAGTCCGTGACCGCATAAAGTAAAAAAATTGAAGGTTAATTAAAAAGTTGTTTAAAAATGGTTAAAATAGAGGGGACCAAATAGGTCTTCCCTCTGTTAAAAACCTCCAGGAGGAAAGTTCCTCTGTTCTGGTTTGACCATGACTATCTCATGACCCAATTATCAGCACATTTGATATACCCAAGTAACAGTAACTTACAACCCTCGAAATTTCTTTTATCTCCTCACTTCCATGTACATACACCTGTAATAGATATCATAGCTGCGCTCTTCTTGATGTTAGATTTCAACTTCCATTTGTTACAAACCCTTGTACTACATTAATCAACGTTTGTAAGTCCCCTGGAATAGTAGTTAAACCACAAACATTAGTCCCCCAACTTTAACATTATTAGTAATATTTATGCCAATCCCAACTGTATCTCTAAATATCTAAGAAAAAAAGCAAAAGTGTGCTTTCCTCCCCTTGTTCTGTCTTGTATGATCTTGTTCAATGTAAGGACATTTCAATACAACTCCTTTTCACTCTAAAATCTGCCTAACCCTCATCTATCTGATTCTAATCTTACTACCATGCAATTAAAACCGCTTACCAACATTTAATAGTGTAATGCTTCTGTAATTACCTGGGTCCTCAGCATCACCTTTCTTATACAATTAACCCTTGTCTCCATGATTTAGGAATACCCTCTTCTGTCCAGACTACCTCATACAAGGCTTTCAACAGATTCTTCATTCCAATGCTGATATACTTATAAAGCTTCCCAACTAGCTCCTCATCACTTCCTGCTTTGTAGCTTTTCAAACACCTTTCAGTCTCTGCAAAACATTTTTCCCTATCCAAACCCTGTGCACTAGACATCTCACTGTGCTCTGTAGGTCACTTTATACTCTGCATACTTTTTCCAGCTAATATGAAACTGATGATCTACAGATACTGTACCCAACCTTTCATAACGCTGTTGTAGTACTTTTAACTTTCCCTTTGTACTTTATGATTATCCTTTGAAAACCCACCAAATGCCCACAACTCGTTTTCATCAAAATCTTTATTCTATCACCTCATTCCTAATCTCTCTTTATATACTAATTCCTTAATTTCTGAACGTAACTTGTACCCTCTTCACTGTATCTTCTCAATCATGAACCACGTACTGCCTTCTGATCCTGTTTGTACCCTTTATTGAAACTTTCCACTTCTATGCTTGCTTCTTGATACTTCTGTTGCAGTTCTTGTAATCTTTCAATGTGCCATTTCTTAAATACATGCTTCAATTTTTTCAAGTTGGCTAATAAAAGATGTTTGTGGTCTTATCTGAAATGAATTTGTCCTTAGAACCCATGCAAAGTTGGGGAGTCCAGTGGCTGTGTATAGCGCTTCTCTTTCTCTGTTAATGTACAGCTCACAATTTGATAACACATAATTCCTCTGGTGGAGGCGGAGATAGGAGGGTGATTATATAATGCACACTGGATCTCAGCCTTGCTAGTGGCATTCAAAGCATTCAAAGATGAAGTGGTATGTTGAAATAAAAAGTACATTATTGTACATTATAACAACAACCATGCATAAACATGTCATGCAACCTACATGTACTTATCCAGAAAAATAGCCACACCCAGGCTTCCCACACCCATATTTTAATCATGAGATACATGGAAGATCTTCTAGCCATACAATTGTACAGTCATAGCGATTTTTACCAAAATTAATGTAAACTCTACATAGTTACAGATACAACTAGTATACAATAACTTGTATAATATAGTCCAGCATCACAACTAATATCTGATACATGTACACACAAACTTGAATATAATCTCTAAAGTCTCAGTAGAATAAAAATACAGTCCCTACTGCAATAAATGTACAACGAATAAAGGTGGTAGGGTTACACACGATAACTCCTAAAAATATTGACTCCTAAACAATTTTTGACTTAAACACAGTCCTGATCTTGTGAATATGGATACTCATTCCAACACCAAGCTCCCTAAACACATCATTGCTGGCATTCAGAAGCAGCTCTCCATCGATTTCATTCTCTAGAAAGCTGTTAGAAAACTGCTTAAGCTGGTTGCTCTCTTCCAGAATCTGGGACACCCAACTAGCAGGATACCGCTCTGCAGTCTCCTGGGCACCGAGGACAAACCTACGGAAGCAAAGGCGGATCTTTAGACGATGTAGAGCACTAGTAATTTTCAACGGTTCCTCCTCCAGTTCATTATCTTGAAACTGAACCAACAACTCTCCATTGATCTCATACTCCTTGAAAGTTGCAGCATACTGATCCAGTTTGATGGATTGTAGAAATCTGACGACATCCTCTACACTGATGTGGCTTGCTTTCTGCTGTAAGTCTTCTGTGTGATTAAACAGAACACACAATCATAGCAAACTATTCTCCCAAGGGGAAAAGTATGGGTGAGCAGAGAAATTTGTGAATAGATAGCATATTTTATCTCACAGCCCTTGAAAAGTCACTCTTGCACACTACTTTGACTACAGCACCACAACATTACTATGAATAATTTATGTAACCTATGCAAAAGACACCGTTTTCAATCAGTCACTACTGTTTGTGTCATAAAGATAATCTCCTGGTCTATGACACTTACTAAGTATCTACCCTCATACCTTCAACTTGGGATGTAAGCTGTACCAGCAAAGAGCGCTTACTCTGGAGTACTCTTTCAGGTACTGTTATAGAGAAAAATAAAATACAGTAAATGACACGTACACAGAATTGGTGATACATGACATGCTCTTTCTTCAATGAAGGTTATAGCAAACTCATTAGTTTGTAGTCCCTAAAGTTTGGGCCAACTTGATAGAAATAAAGGGACCTACTCAGCTGCTGTGGAGGCTGCTTCAAAGGAGTCAACTCTGGAGTGGATACTGTGCTCTCAACCGAAGGTACTTCTTGTTCGTCACTAAGTTCCAGAAGGTTGGTCTCTGAGCTGTAATGAATTAGCTCATTTAAAATCCCTGAAGATGTCCCTACACCTTCCTGTGCAGTACCCAAACCCCTGTGTTTGATGTCAGGGGATGGAGAGCCTTTGCTATATACATAGCCACGATGCCTAAAATGAGGCAGCTGCGAATCCCATAGGTCTGGGATGAAATCGTCCCACTTTGTCTCCCTTGGCTCTGGTGTGCGAAGGTCACTATGGGACACACACTTCTTGACATCAGCAATCAACCTGGGAAGGGTAAAAAAAAACTCCTGGTATGTATCCACTGTGCTTCTAATCTCTCCATACACATTCATGTAGGTTTTATAATACCACAGTATGATCAGGCAAGCAATAAATGAGTCATTGTGATCATACTTCATATATGATAGTAAAGTAATCCTCTACATGTATACATGTACATGCACGTAGAACTGAATGTCTGCTATGACTATAGAATTGTGAGAGGTCCTGGAGAACTAGCTTGTTCCTAGGCTCTCCCCCACGAAAGAGCCTGGGAACGAGGCTACTGGAGAACATAACATAAGAAAGAGTACTCTTAGCTTATGATCTTGGTCAACTGTATGTAAAATCTTACCTCCTGAGCGATAGTCGAAGAGAGACATAATGCTCAAGTCGTATGGTGTCAGGGATCATGGAAATAAGTTTTTCTTGACTGCTTAGAATTTGAAGGTCCCTCAAATACTTCATGATTGGTTGCTATAAAAATAAAAGGATTAAGAGACCCTGTATGTATTGTTATTTCTCAGATTGTAATTTATACACCCGTTATATCCATACATTATACTGATACAGGACAGTGACTCTACTTGAATTAAACAGACAGCAGGTTATGTGCAATTTGTACATACCTGATGGTTTGTTGTTATGGCCTTTATCACACTTGGTTGAAGGTGCACCAGAACATCCACTAGCGACTTCAGTTCCTTGAATAGCTCACCAGGTGATCCTGCACGTGTGCACACAGTATTTTGCTATACACTAGTGTTATATCTAGCCTTCAAATACACAGCATGTTATTAAAAAACAGTGCATAGGCTACCGGATTTAAGTGCATCATATTTGCAGGAAGTGTGTGTGGCTTTGACTAACTGCAACTGCAGCCAGAAGAAGCTAGCCCCTATTCATACGCATCTCTTTTTCTGCCAGTCTCCCATACGTAAGTCTATAGAGCCTACCTTTATAATTGGCTGGAATCTGTTGCAAGGCATCTTCATCAGGAAGGCTCATCTGCATCTTTGCAGCAAAAGGTAGGGTGCAGAAGTCATACCATCCCTCTTCAGCCCACTGCACAAACAACATCAGTACATTGTAGAGGTTCGAGAGGCAGAGGCTTTCCAGACAAGAGTGCTGTGACTGTGTCAGGCTACAGAGGAGTTCAATGAAAAGTTATAGATTCAATTACATAAAAGAAATCAGGAATAGGGTATACCTATGAATGCCAATCTCAATGAAGACATCCCTGCTTTCATCATGTGGGTCATACTCATAGAGGTAGATGAGGTACAGGGGTAGAGTCTGCCGTGGCAGCTGCCTGCACCTCTCAGTCAATGCATGGCCTTCAGCCGTAACCTGTTATACCAGGAAGAGTGAGCAATCAATTTTTGGACACTGTCAATAATCACTAGCACAAAACAGGAACATTTTCAGAAGTGGGCAGGCCTTCACTCTACCACAGACCCAGCGCACTGAATTTTAAGTTTAATGTTTCTCTGTCGCACAGTTCTGGAGTTATAGCCTGCCAAAGAGTGAAATTTGGATCCATGTATATTCAGAAAATTGCATGCATTGTCAGACGGCAGCGAGTTCTTTTCCATCCAAAGTGCGAATTGCCTGAACAATGTTACCAGAGGTGGCAGGCCCTGTCTACTACACTGCAGCCCGCATTTGTTGTATATCAACCTGTTCTGGAGATGCCTGCCATAAATAAAAAGGATGTAGAAATGGGACTATGTATGTTTAACTTTGTAGATGCTATCCCCACACCTTGTGTACTACGCGCTACTATGCGGTAGACTCTGACTCTTTGTGTGCCAGAAGTTCGAAGATGGCATCCAAATAACTTCTAGAGACGCCATTTGAACATGTGCTGTTGCCCCCCCCCTCGGGGAAGTGTGACTAACATCCACATTTATATATAATTGCTAGCTGAGATTCTGAAACTATAGGTCGTGATTATTGGCCTTGCTGCATTTGGCAATAATCTCAATCTCAGCTAGAATGGTGCATGTGGACCTACATTCATAAGTCATGACCACACATAGATTAATTGCAACAGTCTACGCTCTAATAGTTGCCAGACTTGCCTCTTTGATCAGGTGGCCCATGACAGTCCTCAGCCCTGTCACAACTTCCATAATAGCATGATAGCCAGCTGAGTGAAACTCGTACTCTATCTGTTTTCGGTAGGAGTCTTCCAGCTGAGACTGTACAGTCAAAGAACACCTCACAGTTCTCAAAACTGTCAAATTAACCACACTACAATAAAACAAATCATTACCTTTTTAAAAGATTCGGGCAGAATCTGTGATACCCCTTTTAAGTAGTCACGTAGACTATAAAGATAAAAGACAGAGAGCTAATGAGATCACTGGAATGTACTACAAACTACAACTGTTACATTGATGATAATTCACACCCTGTTGCATTAATGCAACAGGATATTGCATTAATAGTCCTCATTCTGTAATAGCATAAAAAACTGAAAAGTGATCTGCAATTTATGGTAACACTACGTGCAGCATGCCACATAAACAGCACTAACCCCAACTGGAATGCACCAAGGGAAACATCCTCTTTGAAGTTAAATGGGATCCTCAGTGAGGATATAGAGGAATCTTCAATCAGTGGCTTCCCTGCAATGCAGGTCCTCAGAATATCATCCTGCAGTTTGCTGAGGTCAATTAATCCAATCATCTGCCCAGGGAGGTTACTGTGACAGGCTGCAGAAGTAGGACGTTTGCGGGGGTCTGTTGGGAAGGCATATGGCAAGTAGTTTCTGCTGTGGATGAGCTGTAGTAGGTCAGTGGGTGCCTGGGAGCTAGGCAAAGAATAGCAAACAGAGTAAAACTGCACATACATATTAGATTATAGTTACATCATCACTATATTCTTTCATGGGCGGTGTAGAGGGGAGGGGTAGTCATAATATGCTGAAATTATCTGTGAGCACATGAGTGTGCCACAGTGCACATTGGTGAGATTTGGCTTTGCGTGTCACCCGCTTGGCACTAATTTATCGTGGCTGAGATGGCCACTCATCCCACGCTACATGTTCCAAGCAACTTGCTCTCATCCCAAGCGACTAATGACTTGCTCTTGCTACAAGTGACTCGCTCTCGTCCCAAACAACAAGCTCTCATTCCAAGTGACTTGCTCTCACCCCAAGCGACCTGCTCTCATCCCAAGCAACCTGCTCTCATTCCAAGTGACTTGCTCTTGTCCCAAGTAACTTGCTCTCGTTCTCGTCCCAAGCAACGTATTCTCGTTCTCGTACCAATTGACTTGCTCTTGTTCCCGATTTACTCTCGCCCCAAGCAACTTGCTCTTGCCGCAGGACTGCCATAAATTAAGTAGACGGGCTTACGTCTGTTTACGTGTCACGCTCATACTTGAGCTCCCCCACGTGTTGGAGCTATAATGATGACTAGCAAGAGTACGTATGTGTTAGCCATGCTTTATCTATTTATTAAACACATATCATATGCTTGCAACGCCTCCACCTTTCAAGTTGTGCGTGCTAAGTCACATGGGACGAGAATATGAACTAAGTCACTTGGGACAAGAGCAAGTCGCTTGGGAAGAGAACATGAGAGCAAGTTGCTTGGGGCGAGAGCAGGTCGCTTGGGACGAGAGCAAGTCGCTTGGAAAAAGAGCAAATAGCTTGGGGCATGTAACACGGGATGAGCGGCCATTTCGGCCACGATACTAATTAGATGTTACAGTACTGTGACCATTAACATGATGGCTGTGGCTATATTACATTCATGTAGTTGCATAACAGCTCAGATATTTCTATGGATGAAGAACCAACGCTTAAATTCGTGGTCAATATCAAGAAAATTTGCAATGTACAGTATACTATGGTAGCAGCACAGTTGATTCATCATAATAAAGAAGGAATAAAGGTACTACTTCATGATTCTGTGATGTGGCACACGGTTAATTGGCTATGTAGTTACAAAACAGCTGTACCAGTGGAGATGGGGAACCCAAGGCCAAAATTTCTTTATTACCAGAGCTGCAACAAAGGGTGTGAGTAGCTCTGAGAAGTTCAAATTGTGCCAAACACTAATTAAAAATGCTGTATAGTGTCTTTTTTATTTACTCACCTTTTTGATCTCCCTACAAGATGGTAGTGTTGTGTAAACTCCATAAGGTGCACATTCGGCACTTCTTCTGGGAAATAACGTGCACACAAAGGGGACTTCGTAGAATCCAGCAGAGTCTGCAGGAACTCATTGTGGAATTGAATCTGGAGGGGGAATATGCAACCTAAGATATCAGACTGTACTGTTTTCAAGCAACTAAGTGTTTCTTTCACTAGTCTGGTACTGGGAGCCTGGTTGGTACTAAATGCAAGATTGCTTTGCAAACTCTGTGTTTGCGTGTCTGCAAACATAGTTATGATCAGGTCATTCTTAAAGTGTAAAACCTGACACTAATGAGCTTAAGGCAATTAATAATAAGCGATTAATTAATAAGGTAAGTAAACCTTTTGTATTGAAAGTTCCTTGCTCTTTAGTTGTTCATAATAGTAGTTAGGCAGCTATAGCTGTGGGCCAGCCAACCTTCATGGTGAGCGTAAGCTGACAAATCCACAATTTTTAATTCTAGTAATTATTACTATACACTGTCAATACATAAACTGTGCTTTGCTGGTATCATCTTACCACATCAATAATGATGCGATAAAGTAAGTCATTGCCCTGTTCTCTGTCATCAGAGTATGAGAGCAGATGAAGAAGGGGAGTGTCATCTCCTATGGTCACAAGTCTATTGTTTCTTGTTCCAGTCAGGTGGACGTAGTCATTGAATGCAACTGTAAAAAGAAAGTATGGCAGAACAAGACTGATATTTCATGTCTAAAAACCAGCCGGGTGTTTTTGTTTTTTACATAAATCATTCAACTGAAGGTTACATGTGCTCAGCAACAGGTCAGTCTAAGCTAAATGCAGCTGTAGAATGGATCAGCTTGGCTAGACAGTCTCATCATGTACAACTTCCAGCGAAGGTGCTGACACAGCAATTTCATAGTGCGCTTCCAGTTAGCGATCAGAACTTTCCAAAACAGAATTATCATCGCTACCTAACACTTTCTCACCGTCTAGGCAACACAAAACTAACCTAGCTTGACGTATCTTGGCCTATTGAGCCTGCAAACTTCCAATAGCTTCCACTGCGCTCATGACTATAGTGGCATAGTAACGAAATGACGTAACTTAGCGCACGTGATAATTGCGAACGAAAAGACAGATAAACATGGGAATATTAAGCAATCTTAGTACCAGCCAGGCGTGAGCTTCATGCGCGAGCTTCGTGCACGCCCGGCTGGTAAAAAGAATTTATCACAAGCAGATATCACCTGGAGATTCACTACACATATTTTCATAACCTAAAAATCTTATAGTCGGAGATCCATCAAATCATACCCCATACCCAAAAAGCCTGCATGCCTAAGCACCAGGATACCTATTCATAAAACAACTTGAGAGAACATAAAAATAATGGCTTTTTTAGCCTCATTCCCTACCAGTCTCTTCCTCCCAGCTTTTCACCGCATTATGGAAATAATGTGGTGAAAAGATAGGGGCAAGAGACTGGAAATAAGGTGATGGCCTTCTCACTTTTGAGCTTCTCATAATGGGCTTTCTGATTGCCAGAGAGGTGTTTTGCAACCACTTTAACAAGCCGCTGAAGTGTGATAGATCTAGCTTCATCATAGGATACAGCATAGGGTAGCTCAGTGTGTAGCCATTGGTAGAGCTCGAGTACACCATGCAGGAGGTCCCCTCCAATCCTCAGTTGAGGATACTCTACAACAAATCGTGAGAGGGGATAGAGGTTATTGGTAGAGGGTTCACTGATGTCAGCAAGGGAAAGGATGCTCTGGGTGAGGGTGGTTTCAGTGGGAAACCAAGGGTAGCGGCCATCCAATTGCCTGGGTAAGGAGGCATTAAGTTTTGGAAAACCAAATAATTATCAACTATAGCAATCGTGACATGTAGTTTTAAAGAATAGCGACTTACCGAATGTCTTCAAAAATATTATTCTTAATCAGTGGACAGCTCTGTGCAAACTGTGCAAAAAGAAGAAAATCGTTAGCTACATCATATTAACATATGGGCAAAAACGTACATCATCCTTGAGTGAGATCCAGCAGGGCATAAAAATCTCACAGTGCCAGTTTGCTTCATATCTATCCAACTGTTCTGGAGTCTGTAGCTTTCCACTCAAGATACCAGGAGTTTTGACATGCAACTACACAGAAATAAATGCAGTACATATCATAATTATGTACAATGTACAATAAACGTTAAACTTAACATACAAAGCAATGAGAGCATGCAATATACAGTAATGACATAATATACCTCAAAGAATTGTTTGAAACATCCATGGACGAGGACTGCCCGCTCATCATTAGAGATAGCTAGACCCTTTTGTATGTGCATCCACATCTTTTGTAGTTGGGAGGCACAGTGCTGGCGTAGTGACAGGCTATCAGAGAATATTTTTCCAGTTAGCTTCTGTTCTGCATCATGCTGAGTCAACAGGGCCACAGAAAAGGCAGCAAAATTGGCCCACAGCAGTAGATACAGAGAATGGAGGCTAAGGGTGCCCCTAGTGACATGCTCGAGGTAGCTGTGCTGTGCATACAGTCCATCTTCAGTCAGCACCACTCCCTGATCATAAAACTGGGTGGCAGAGCCAACCACTGTGTTGTACTGGAGTATAGTAGCAAGGAAAATAATGACAATGATAAAGATACATGTACACAATATTATATACTGCAAAGCGTGCTAATAGTATTTTCCCATTGACCAACAGGGGTAATATTCTCCTGTATTGCTTACCTGTTATTGCCTTTTGCGTGGGCAGTGCATGTGCAAGCACATTACTAAGCAAATGGAAAGTAAGTATCTGTGGTTCACTGAAGAGAACTCGGCAATGGAAACTATCAGGCTACAAAAAAGCTAGCGAAAGGAACGCTTTTGCTAGAAAAAAGCCTCTAAGTATACAAGAAATGTGGGGCTAGGTCAAAGTGTCGGTCAGTTCCCCCTCCCACCAGCCTATGTGCCTATCTCCAAGGTAAATCAGCCTTCAAATCGCAAGCCTTTTACTCTTTTATTGCTCATACTGGTTGCCAGAGAACTGGTTTGTGCTTAGTTGTGAGCCAGTTGCCCTTTGTGACGGTAGGCATGACTTCATATGGCCATGTGTGTGCCAACAGAAGCAAACGCTACTTCAGAAAGTATATAATAAATCTATCATTGCACTTGTGAGAGGGTAATATGGCTAGGTATTGCACTCTTGTGTAGTATTTTCCCTTGCCTTTGGCTCGAGAAAATACGTACCTACACACTCATGCAATACCTAGCCATATTACCCTCACTCGTGTAATAATATTTATCATATGTAAGTCAAGGGCCTCTCAGTGATCAGAAGCAACCCTGCTTGCTGAACTGAGCAGAGTGAACAAGTATTAGTAACTACCTGAAAAAATATCTCACAAAGATGGTACGTTTACTTGTGTATACAATCTAGTCCTCACCATAAATCCAGTAATGTGTGTACTAGTCAGTTCTTCAGGTGCAAACATGTGGTACCACAGGTGGTTTGACTGGGATGGGCAACCAAGCACAACAGCTATCATATGAACTAGGGCGTTGCGAAGGTCAACTACTGATGAGTCTACAGGATACAAGGATAATAGAAATTGCATAAAACATGGCACAGAAAATATACATACCTTTCTTGACAAAATTACATGTACATGTACAAGTACCTACATACGCTTCAAGCTACACATGTATATTGGCTGACTACACCATGCAGTCAGAGAATTTCGTAAATAGCCAGGTCCTATACCGCTGAGTACAAATGTTATTCACAGGCTCCCCTTCTTCCAGATAGTGCTAGCTTCTCAATTGCTACAATGTCCAGGAATGAGGATGATACTAACCCTCTCGGCCAGAGGAACTGGCGACAAACAGGCTGTAAATGGGATCCAATGTCTGTGGAGATGTAGAGGAAGTCGGGGTACCCCTCCTGGCCATTAACTCAGGGTCCAGGAAGCAACACAGTAGCTGAACACAGTATGGCTCCAGATGGCTATTCAAGTTCATCCCAATCACACGAGCCAGGGTTTGGGAGGGTTTCTAGGACAAAAAAAGGTACAAATAATGTGAATGCATGCTAAGCACAAAACTTAGTAGCCACTAACAACAGAATATACCATATTTGGTTAATTAACCCTTTGCTGCATTTATTAATATTCATAACCTCAATGTCACGCAACTCTAGTTAGCAATTCTTGCCAATGTTGCATGTCCTTGAACTCTTGTATGGCTGCAGGCTCATCGACTTGCGTATTAAGGGCATATTTGCATCTTCACTATCGCGGAATGGCAGTTAAACAACGCTAAACTGAAGTGCTAACCTTGGTAGGCTCCCTGTTCGTGTACCATTGATGTCCGCCCTCTAGCTAGTGAGTTACATGTGTTAATAAACCAGTGGATTGATCCCTAGGGCATATAAAGGTGCTTTCTCCATTCCTGGTATTAAAACACTTACATGTACCTGTGATGCCAGTGTAAAAACAGAACGACAGAAGGTACATGTAGCGCTTAGAATGCTTTCAATTGGGAGGTGGAGCTTCATATGCTAAAGTCTGTAGGGACGTCCCCCCTACATTTGTGACCACTACTAAATGGGCAGGGTCTATCCACTTCAGTTAGTGCGTAAAATTGCAGTAGGTGTATATATACACCATTCGCACTACACAGACGTGATTAACAGGCGTATAAATATGACTATCGGGCTCAAAGGGATCAGATGACTTTAGCCATTTTTGCTGCTGTAACAACAATAGTTCCTTGCTTATCATACAAAAAGGTCAGCTATAAAATTTGAAGTAAATTGGACTCCATTCTATTTACCAGCTGGGCGTGTGTAAAGTGTGCGCAAGGCTGGTACTAAGATTGCTTTACATTCCGGTGTCAGTTTGTCTGTCCACACGCACTATGAATGCAATTATGATGTGCACTAAGATTATGTCATTATGTTACTATGCCACCATAGCCAAGAGCACAGCAGGCACTACTGGAAGTTTGCAGCAAAAGTACATCAAACTACCTTGGTTTTGTGTTACCTATATGGCGGAAAACAGGTAGGTGGCAATGATAATCCTAATTTGGCAAGCTGTGGCTGCTAAGTGGAAGTGCAGTATAAAACTGCTGATCGGAATTTTCACGTAAGAAACAGCCTGATCCATTTTATAGTTGTATTTAGTATGGCCTGACCTATTGCTGGGAATAATATCAGATTTGAGTTACGTAAAAAATGCCCCAGCTTGCTTTTATATACGAAATATCAACCTTGTTTTATCTGTAGCCAATATAACCAGCATTGTAGCATGGTGAAGCCTTACATCAAAAGGGCCGGCTGTGCCAACATTTAGCATAAAGTAGCTGTTCTTGTGCAAACAATGCATTATCCAGATATTGGCATCACAGTGACTCATAACGTGTCACAGCAGTGCATTATCCAGATATTGGCACAGTAGTGATGCATTATGAGTCACTGCAGTGCCACTATCCAATTTGGGCAATTATCTGTAAAAACTTTCCCAACCAAAGCACCAGTGAAGGTGTAATGCAACATGGTTACAATCTAAAATGCTACAAATTAGTTGTAGTATGGCTTCTCTGGTGCCACATGGAGATATGGGCACAGTTGCCACAGGAAGCCCTCAGGCCTATGGCAGAGGCTTCCTGTGTCAACTATGCCCATATCTCACATGTGGCACTCTGAGGCCATGCTACAACTATTACACACATGTATATGTAACCATCCTGGGATTGAGGATCTACACTATACGCTACAAATTGAATTTCTTCCCACCTTCTTGTTGAAGAAATCATTGTAGGTAGAGAGCCAGAGTACCATCTTGAAGCAACATGACTTATCCATAGCAAAGCTCTCTCCAGATGGATTGACAATAGTGAGTTGACCATTGGAGCTAGGAAGAAAGATGGAAACAGATATTAATCTCCACTAGTGTTCACTGTATGTGTATGTGATTTGTTACAGAATACTCATACTCAAGGCTAACCAACCATTCATCAGCAATCCGGATGAGCTCCTTGACCTTGGCAGAGGACCCATGGCTATAGTTTACATTAGCCATTGCTGTAGCAATTCTCTGATAGAGTGCCTGGAATTCTTGGCCCATGTCAACATATGGCGTCACTGGCTGTTCCACCCAGGGTGGGAGGGGGGCCTGAAAGAGAGGAAAGGAGAACTGAAGTTTCTGATGATTATAAAATATATTATTACCAGCCGGGCGCGTGCTTCGCGCCCGGCTGGTACTAAGGTTGCTTTACGTTTTTGCGTTTGTCTGTGTGTGTGTTCGTCCGCAATTATCACGTGCGCTAAGTTATGTCATTCCGTTACTATGCCACTATAGCCACGAGCGCAGTGGAAGCTACTGGAAGTTTGCAGGCTCAATAGGCCAAGGTACGTCAGGCTGGATTAGTTTTGTGTTGCCTAGACAGCGAAAGAGTGGTAGGTGACGATGATAATTCTTTTTGCACACGTTCTGATCGCTAACTGGAAGTGCACTACAAAATTGCTGTGTCAGCACTTTCACTGGAAGCTGTACATGATGAGCCAAGCTGATCCATTCCATAGCTGCATTTAGCTTAGACTGACCTGTTTGCTAAGCACAACCTCCAGCCATGGACCCATATCGTATGCAGTAGCTACGCAGTACATGTAGCAGTAAAGCGAAGGGATACCGTCGTCGCTAGAAAGATTTTCGCTGCCTGCTCACCGTTTCTGCGTAGAAACGGCACAATCCGTATGGTATGTCAGGCGCTTTCTGCTGAAATACTTGTACAATGCCATAATTCTTCTGCTCTCGCTCGAACTCGTGGAAACTCCACCCACCAAACATTACAATCACATCATGCAAAAATATTGGAGGGAATTAATTTGGTGGATCGCTCACAAATCCTCCAATCCGTCAAATTAAATTCCCCGCCAAATTTTCCGGCCATATGGTATATAAAGCACAAGCCACTACTACGAGATGGTCACCCATAGTTTGATAAAACTCACTTTAATGAGGGTTGCATGGAAAGGTCTTAAGCAGTTAATGCTGTCACAGAGGAGGTTATACTGCTCAGTGAGCAAGGATGTAAATGTCCGAAAGCTGTGCAGTTCCTTTAGCATGTGCATGGAGAGCACCAGCCCATGCCCTCCAATGTTACCTCCTCCCATAGACTCATCATCCAAGACAGCATTCAAGTCAGACAGAAGATTAGATACCTGAAGAAAAATCATATCTTTGGTTCATATACTGCAGCTAATTATATATTAATAGCCTCATTCTCAGGCACAATGTGGCTGGGAATTATATTGTAAGTGTTGTATTTGGTGATAGGAGTGTTCAAGTGAAAGGAGATGTACTTTTACTAACAATGCATCTGTACATGTACAGCGCTCATAATTATACACATCATGGTATGATACCAGAATTGAATCATTTGCCTTAAGCATGCAGAATAAAAGATTTCACACTCCCCATTTTTACAGGAAAGCCTGCTGCTGTAATTAGTGGAAGGTTTATTCAAAAAAAACAGTCAGACATTTTTTCCAAATACTGTTATAGAATGGATCTGCTACATTACATAAAAGCAAACTTACACATATATATCACCACTATGTATAATCCAAAATTTTAGTGCACATTGAAAGGCGAGATGCACAAACAGACAGATGTGGGAAACATAAAGCAGTCTTAGAACACGATTGGTAAAAATATTATCCACAGGGCAGAATAATGAATAAAACAACATACTGTATAGCAGGTTATTTTTGTGGGTGCAAATTTTCGTGGTTCTAAATTTTGTGGTGATTTGATCGTGAATACGCGATGATGTAATATAAACTTTGACTTAGTACAAGTGGTTCGATTTTGCACGGGAGAGATGGCGCACTTCAGCATTGAGTCGTGCATGAGAGGCTACCAAGTCTATAAAGGCATATGGGAGGCCAGTATTGGAGAAGAACTACCATACCGCGGTATAATGGAGAGGTACGAGTCTCGCTTTTCATTTAATATCGCCTCTGCTTATATCGCCTCTGCTTTTTTCAATTACAGCATGAAGGGCGGCTTGTGACAGAGGACCCTGTGGATTGTCAACACAGGTACTATAGATACAGGTACTATAGAGAGCTATAGTGAAAGTCGACTTAGCGTCTGCTTGACTTTGTACAGCACATTTAACCGATCATAAAATTCGTGGGTGGAAAATTTCGTGACTCAGTTAACCACGAAAATAACAGAAATTGGCACCCCACAAAAATAACCCGCTATACGGTACGCATACATCTAGAATGCAGCAATACTTACCACATTGATCTTGGCATCCTTCTTGGGGTCAAGGTGCTGTGCCAGTTCTTTAATCACAGCCTGCACTGCAGCTTGCTTCTCAATGAAGAGCAGGACCCTCTCATTGTCTGAGATGGATCCACCTTCACAGTGCTATACAGAAGGTAAGCCATGAACAAATGTACTCTCAGTAAAGAGCCAGAAGCACATACATTTCTGCCAGTGTATATGCATCATATCGTGTGAACTACGTGTACCATAAAGTACGAATCAAGTGCCCACCACGTATTTAGCATCCAACCCCCTCTTCAGCATCAACTTCCTGCAAAGGGTGCGTTTACGCATGTAGTATCCGCCCACTCAACCCCCCCATCCGCAAATTTGCAATGCGCAAAGCGGGATACAAGGTAAGTATATCCTTTTCTAGCCAAATATGCATGCACATTATTACAGTAGCTATTTTAGAAGCATGCATGTAGCTACTATTTGTAAACAGCAGCTAAAATGCTGTATGGCTTGACGTGCCATCGGTATTCCAATTAAAGCTCACCAAAGATTGATTTTTGCCGCTTGGTTTTGCTGACTGCACTGGAATTGTTTGCTTTTGACTGTAGGATTAGCTCACATGAATGGTATACATAAGCCAGGGAAGATGAAATATCCGGGGATCCTGTCGTTTCAGGGTGATGGGTGGATACTACATGCCGAATACAGACCAGATACAGCTGTAGCGCCCACCCTGTATCCTAAGGTTGATACGTACTCTACAGTACATCATACCGTAGGTCCTATATAATTTCTATTGCATTTCGCTTTAATATTAGTAGAAGTTATTCCGCTCATGTATCAATTACACTATGGCAGCCTGCAAGCTGCTGGCAATGAGGTAATTTACCTGCAAGTATTGCATCTGCAGAGCCCAGATACAATCCCCGGTTAGATATTAATGTACTAAAGTAAGTATATACGTACATGCTTGCATGCAAGATACAGCCAACCAGCAAACACCTAAGCTACATAATTTTCTATCATGTAACTGTGGGTATACATTTTAGTTGTCTGACAATACACTACAAAGATAGACTAGGAGTGTCATGACCGCAAATAACCCATACCTTTTCAATACTCTGTACAGTCCTGATAAGGCCAGAGAGGTTGTAATCAGAGTAGAGTAGGTTCTCAAACACTACTAGGAAATATAAGTGGGCAAGGGGCTGCTGCATCAGTTGGTTCTGGGGGTGAGAACAAGACTTACATGAGCTCAGTTCAAATAGGGAAAGGGGACCTGACGCAAAGTCCCTACCGGTATTACATGTATATCCCTCAATTAATTTTCGAGTTGTGTGTATCGGGGGAATGTTTAGCATAGCATGACAATAGGTGCAAAGGCATCAATGAGTGAGGCATAAGCTGCAATAAGCTTCAAACTATGAGGTTAAATTTATGTTTCACTTGTACACATGTCTCACAGCGTTAGAATACTGACATTTATCTTTGTCTTTAATTAATCAAGGCTGACCGCACTCCCAAGTGTAAAGATTAGAGGTGAGCAGAGAGGCAGACAAATAGAATAGCAGACGATTAGAAAAGTGAGTAAGTTTACTAGTGGGTAATATGGCAAGATATTGCACAAGTGAGTACAAGCATGTTCCTAAGCTGGAGGTGAGGCAAAATGCTGCACACAAATGCAATACCTCGCCATATTGCAAACTAAACCATATTTATTGTGTACTTATCTCTCCAATGCCTAAGCCATGCCACTTTCAGCATGAAGGCTAAAGTATGTAGGTTTGCAGAGCTGCCTGACAGTGTAAGAACTGCATGCAATAATGCAACATTGATAGCTACGGTTTGCAGAATACAAAAATACAATCGCAAGATTTAGACGACTAACTCAAGTTCCTAATAAATTACCCCATATATATGTAGATGTTTTCATTTTAATAATGACTGTACTTCAATATTATATCACTGAAAAAATCCAACTAATTATACTGTAACTTGAGTTTAATTCAAGTCCCCTAGTTTTCCTACAAGAATAGTTATTACAGAATACCTCTGCAGTAGCACACTGCTTGATTGGACCACAGAACTGGTAAAAAGTTGGAATGTACGGACCAGGATCACCCAAGCCTTCAGTCATACAAAGGACTTCTACGATGATAGAATGAACCTGAATAGGAATAGAGGCAGATACAGGCCAGCAAAGTAAAAAGAAAGGCAGTGACTCAATTACTGAAAGACAACGACACATTACAGAGTTGACAGTAGTATTGAGAGTCAAAACAAGCATGGGGCATACCAACTGTACACACATACCGAACACTTTTGGAAGAAGAACAAGACTGATGAAATGGGGTCATCTTCCCTGGTGTTATCGGCCATCTTGCTCTTAACAAGGATTCTGAATAGGTAGAATTTAAAAACTGACATGGGTACACAGCCATCCAGCCTGTGCACAGGTCCTTCTTTCACAGATGTAGTTGGTGAGCCTGGAGTGAGGTCAGCTTTGGAGATGAGGTCATCGGAGTACTCCACACCAATAACTTCATCCATGAGGTATGTGGCCTGCCAGTATGTTTGCTGGTTGGCTGTCTCCAGGAACCAACGAATATCAGCAGGGTCATATGTTCGGAGGTGCTCAGAGAAGAAGTGTTCCAAAAGGCCCTCAAATACATGCCTTACTTGGGGGTTCTCCACGGTCAAGGAAAAAGAAAACTTGGAACCAGTTAGTGTTTCTATTGCCACAGCTGCCACATCACTTAGACGTGGTGTTTCCCCACGAAGCTGAATAGTAGAAACCACAGAAAACACTAGATAATACAATGGTGGCTAGATTCTTCTTAGGTAGGTACTTCAATACACCCAAGTAATACAGTACCTAGCACTTGTAAGGTAGATCTATATCGAAAGCTCACTGTGAAGAGGAGGTTTACATGTAGTTTACTGTTAGATGTAACTAATATTAGCAGTTACATAATAATTGCTATGCACCATAATGCAGGTTATCTTACAAAAAAACACTAGCAATTGTAAGCTATATAACCATATCAATACCTCTTACCTCCTGTGAAGACCAGAAGTACTTGTTAAAGAGCTGATTGAAAATAGTTAGACTCAAGCGAAGATCATCATCACAGCTTACAGTAGGGTTTGATCGCAACACAAGGAAGAGAGTGTGCATAATGTTGTGCTGAGCTTCTGCTTTCTGTGACCGCCTACAGTAGATGTGCTCGCGAAGAGTAGGCATAGACATCTAGAGAGGAGAAAGGGAACACTTCTCTGAATCATGTCACACAGGTCAGTGATACAAACTTATATGGCTATCGTATACATAAATACTATAAAAGAGATAAAGTGGATCTCCAGTTTGCTACTATACATAATATAACCACTTAACTACAGTCAATGTAACTTACAGGATTGACCTATATCCATGCCTATAGTGATGTGTTCAATGACATCATGGCGTACAATAGTACTCCATATATAGGGATGGCACGCCAGGCTCAGTAATGGCTTAAGCGATTACAATGATTCTTATACGAGAAAGCGACATTTTCTATGGGGTATTGGACTCATACCATAGCGTTCTCAAAGAAATCAAACTTTTCGGCAATAATTCTCAAACACTCCCAGATGAGTACGTGCTTGCCGCTACGCGTCATTTTTGCTAAATATCCAGAGAGTACAACAATGTAATGGAGGTTGCACCTATACCGGAAACTCAACCTCAAGCACGCGTATCAAGGTCCAGTTGAAATTTCAGTTTTACAGAGGGTTGTCTCATTGAATCACAAGAGCAATTGAAACCACGTGAGATCTAGTAGCTGCTGGAATCCAGTTTCACAGAGCTGTTGTCTAGCTGAATCACAAGCAAGTTAACCGTGAGGTATTTGTTAATTGCTGTTCTTATACTGATGCACCATGCCTTCTGCTAGGATGATTATAGTACTTGGAGCGTGAGAAACAACTGCTAGACCAGACTAACCGCACTAAATGGAGTCAGTACCCATTCCTCTCACTGCTGTACACTCCTATAACCTACACCCCTTGCCCACATTGCCTTGCAGTTGTTTGTGGTGTCCTTTGAACTATAACTGTCCCTGCAATGTTCCATAATTAGGTTACGAATAAATTATTCCTGTAGATCATGCACTGCGTAGCTATCGTCTGAGCCTACGACCTACACAACCACAATTAACTTAACCATCCATACTGTTCTTACCCCCCCCCCCAGAAAACATCACAAAAAACATATTGAAAAATATATATGGATAGAATCCCTCCTCCCAAAAACCAAACAAGGTAGGAATGACACCACAATACACAATACAATAGATATTTTCCAACCACACATACACCACAATCCCTTCATGCCACACCAGCCATATTCTGTCACCCCATGTAACAAGCACCATAAGGCATGGTGGAAAAAATGTCAACAATCCGTAAAAGTATTGTGGTGTTGTTCCTATATGTGTCTTTATTTGGTTGCTTTTTCGGGATTCCATCCCTAAATGTTTTTTTATTGAAACTTATCAGCTCGAAATTTACAACCATAGGTTCTATTTTTTCCTCAGCTCAAAATACACACCACACACTTAGCTACGTACATGTACATGTAGTGTGATAATCATATAACTTACCACATCTCTATAGACTTTGTACCAGAGTTTTAAATGCTCAAATGTCTCATCAACTGTTTCAGATTCCACTTCTGTAGCACTACTTGTATCTCCAGTACCATAGCGCTTGCCTGTACCAGCAACGGCACTAAAGAGTGTCTCAATGATGAAGACACTGAGTGCCTCGGGCTTGCTCAAGAAATCTCCCGAGTGTTCCACATCATGAAGAAACGACTCAGCTGGGGACTGTACCTTTTCTGAAAGAGAGGGCAAGATGGATGCAGCAACCTCAATCCTGTCAAGTGGACGCAGCAGTGATGCCACCTTGGCTAGATTCAACTTGTGCACATGGACATAGACGTGCAAAGTGGCCAGACGTTGCAGGGCACCTTGTTCCTCCAGTTTGCCAAAGGCCGCTTGAAGGATTTTGTAGCTAAGACCAGTGTTGCTGAAGTCTAGGTGGAGCTTGTGATAAGTAAAATCTTCCAAATATTTTTGCCAGAGATCATCATTCTCCAGTAAAGAGTGAATAGCCACTGCAAGGGTGCTCCCTTCACCACTCTGCATCAAAAGAAACAGGTTTTTGATACCACATTTTCGTTATCAAAAGCTACAGCTACTGATTATTTCATCACAACATTTTGTGCAAGCTACTATTCAAGCATGGCATTTATTGCCGAGC
This sequence comes from Phakellia ventilabrum, assembly GCA_963921505.1. NCBI lineage: Eukaryota > Metazoa > Porifera > Demospongiae > Axinellida > Axinellidae > Phakellia > Phakellia ventilabrum. The sequence goes on along the minus strand of OY997398.1, from coordinate 2,989,074 downwards.
GGGAAGCAAGGCAACTAATCGTGTTGCATGGAGAACCCGCGTATGTATGTATGTATAGATGTAAGTAATGTTACAGGAATGCAATTATTGCAACATATTTCCTATGGGTGCGGCACTGCTTTCATGCACGTGCAGTAGAGCCAAGAGCATGCACTACAATGGAGACGCTCTGCAGAGAGGCGGCAGCGATTGGGAAGGCTACGTGCGCAGCAACCCAGAGGAGTGGTAGCTAGGAGAGGGTACATCGGCGGGAAGTTTATTGACAGCGGGTAAAGCTGATTCAGCAGCAGGAAAGTGATGACCACACAAAGAATTAATCCTTGATGAGCGGAATACTGATAGTTAGTCAGCCAGCCATTTTAGCCTTTATTTATAAAATGCTAGTAATCTGCACGCTTCTATAATAGTTACTTTAATAAATGTGCATGCATACTTGGCTGTGCATGTTTTCAATATTGTTTGAGTAGGCAGATAACTAGTTGCAACCACTATTTGAGGGTGGTGTCATTCAGCAATTCCAGTAGTGTGGCAACTAATCAAGAGCGGTATCTAATCTATCTATCTGTACAGGAGCACATAATGACGTGAAAAGTGGAAGAAAGAGTAGGAGCGTGCAACAACCACGCAAAAGATAAAATTTGGGAAAATTTCCCACGATAGCTGTTACTATTTTGGCTATGCACGTGCCACAGTCAGAGCAATATGAATAAAATAGAAGGTCACAGCTGTCTAGCAAAGCAACACTATGCCCTACAGTGATTAACAACCCTGAAAAGGCCACTTGTAACTCTTGACTGCCAACCGTTCGCTGCCAGAGGCATAAAGCCCGAGACAATGTACAGTAGTGGTGACTAACACCATTTAGACTAAGTAGCTGCTGGCTAAGTTAGGTTCTACAACATACATGATCTTCAGAAAGCCATCAGAACCTGGTATGAGCCTGGGGTACACCAATCCAGCAGGTTTGTGTGGTTTTGCTAGCCTCTACTTCTGTCTGTAGCAAACATTTGGCGGCTAAATAATCACAAATCGCTACACAAACATTTTCGTTCACTTCTTCAGTAATATTTACTGCTATAGAAGCTGTCTGGTTCAGCAAATAACGACTATCAGACTTCCCTCTTTGATGGACTTGTGCCCAAAAAACTAATGGAACTACCGTGGGATTTTTGTGTGGCGGTTGCATGCTTCTACTCTTTCTCCCGCTTTTCACGTCATTATGCGCTCCTGGTATTACCAGATATTACAGCACAGCCTAAGTGGAGAATAGGAACTATACCTGTGAAACTTCTTCAAGACGAGTCTGTACTCGCTTCTGTAGGTCAGTCATGGTGTGGACTCTGCTCTGGGTCACACTCTGAAACAGTGACAAGTGTATACTTTGTTCACTTAGCATGTCTACTTGCTGATTCTTCTCCCTCCTGCTCTGGTCAACTAGTTTTTCAACTGCACCAGCCACAAGATTAAAGAATGGGAATTTTGGGGACACAAACGGCTCTTCAGAGCTATCACGGGGAGAAGCGTCATTCACTATACGCAGCATCTTAAGCTCAGAAAGCTTAGGGACTGGAAAGATTCGGAGAAGGTCAAGGAATAGCATGTGAGCAGTAGGAGTGCAGCCTTGATTGAAGATGACATCAATGTTCATTCCATCATTGATCCTGGAGACCATGTGGACCAGAAAATCAAAGAAAAGGTTTTTGAACATGGATTGTAGGGAATCAACAACATTGAGAGTATTTTCGTGCCGATGAGCAAATGCCGCAGCCTTTTCAAGATACTGAACCATGACACTGGGCTGCCAATAAGAACGAAATCGCTCACACAAGATGTCCCCCACCCCCTTCTTGAAAAACAGATCCTCAAGGGCATTGTTTCTCTCTGGTAGGCCCATGGGTTTATTGAATGATGATTGCTTATGTGAGCCAAAGAATACTCGGGATGAAACAAATGGAATGGAGTCTCGCAGCAAGGTGTTTAGCTGCAAGGTGACTGAATCATCTTGAGGAGGTAAGCCTTGTGTGCGACTGAAGTAGCACTGCCGAAACCAGTCCCTAATATCAAGGATACCCCCCTTCGGACTATAACCGATGATGTCTAGGTAATGGAAGTCCCATCCCTGCAAGAACATCGATGGGTAGCAGGGATTGGAGACTCTCGAAGCAGGGAAATGTAGGAGGAGTGTAAACAGCTTGTTGCTGTCGGGATTCCGGCTTTCTGCCTCTTCAATCATGATCCTTAGATGATTGACTACTTCCTTAGACGTTTCCTGCATGTTTACAATGAAAAGTAGAACACGCTGTACTTCAGAAGCCATAAATGATTTTACTAGTTCATTTGTGCTAGTATATGAGGTGACTGTTGATGATTTGTGTACCACAAGCTGCTGCAAATTTTCAAAGACCAGCTCCTTTAGGAGGTTATCACTGTCAGCTGCTGATTGGGCAGAGAGGCCCATGGTAGCTGGATACTGTGTTGGCAGCTGATGCAGCAGCTGGGATGAGCGTGTAAAGCATAGCAACTTTGTCACACTGGAAGGCCTCCTGCAGATCAGTGAAAATAATACATTAAAATTACAGTGTTCAGCATCCTTCAGAGCTGTCATTATAATGCATAGCCTCGTTCCCAGGCCTCCCCGCCGAGCAAGCGAAGCTTGGTGGGGAGGCCTGGGAACAAGGCTATATAATGTACCAATAAATTTTGCTGATCAACATTCAGGCTAGTGCATGCAAGGGACTGCTCAAACACAGTAACTTCTGCTATTACACAGGTTTTCTAGTTAGGCAATCAGAATCTCGTAAATAAACTAAATACCAGCAGAGATGCTGCAGTATCATTCACCAACCCTGCAGACTTCTCTTCAAGGACACTATAGCAAGCTAGCAGGCGAAAACACATCCCTTTCATTTCAGCTAAGTGTTCCTTAAGTTTTTTACCAGCCGGGCGCGCTGGTCCTAAGATTGCTTGCATGTTTTCTGTCTGTGTGTGTGTGTGTGTTTGTCCGCAAATATCACGTGCGCTGAATTATGTCATTACGTTACTATGCCACTATAGCCACGAGTGCAGTGGAAGCTACTGAAGGTTTGCGGGATCAATAGGCCAAGGTACGTCAAGCTAGGTTAGTTTTGTGTTGCCTAGACGCCGAAAGAGTGGTAGGTAGCGAGATTGGCAAGATTTGCTAACTGGAAGTGCACTACAAAATTGTTGTGTCAGCACTTTCGCTGGAAGCTCTACATGATGAGGCTGTCTGATCCATTCTACAGCTAGCTGCATTAAGCTAAGACTAACCTATTGCTGAACACAACCTTTAGATTTGTGTGAAAAAACACCCGGCTGGTTTTTAGATATGAAATATCAGTCTTGTTTCCTGGATAAAAGAAGCCCCCCACAATTGTAAAGCCCTATCCACAGTACATCCATGTATTAGCCATAGCTTTGTTCCCTTGGAAAACTGGTGGAGGGGAGAGGCTACACCAGCCATAGATACACTGAGCCACTTAACGCCTTACCAAGTGTTGCATTAAGTTCAGAGTGCATGTAATGGATGGAGTTGGGAGAGCAAGTTAGTTATTTACAAGAATAGGGTAATCTATTCATACTTTGGCGAGTCCAGCAGGGCACACTGGGCTTCCAGTAGGGCCTTCAGGCTGAAGTGGTGCTGGTGATTAAGGTAGTGCTGGATGAATGAGGAAGGGATTTTTCTATGCAGCATACAGAGTGCCTCAGAAGTCATTAGTTGCAGCAACCGCTTGCAGAATAGTCGAGTCAGCCACTGTGTCAGAACCGTCACCACCAAACAAGCATTAACTGAGAGCTTCATGGAGACCTCCCTGCCAGTGGGGGCAAGGGCACGGTAGAGAGCATGCATGGCTTCAGATACTGCCTGCTGAGCATCTTCGGGGGTGAGCTGAGACATGTGGCCAGCAAACTCTGAGTCACAGAGGACATGAGAGAAGACCTCCTCTGCATCCAGCTTCTGTTCTTCAGAAGAGAGCTTAAAGGAAAGAAACAACAATACTTATATATCTTGAAACTTAAATTTCATGACATATCATGATATCTTATTAACAAGCATGATAGCAGTTCCATCTCCTAGCTGTATGCATGTGGTCTGGTTCGAACATTTTTGTCCAGGAACAGAAACACGAAACAAGAAATGATGAATGGAAACACCTATCTAGTTGTTAATCTTTGCCATAAGCAATTAAGCATTGCACAAACAGTGTGTTAGACTAGTGGAGACTAGTGCAGACCGGTGGAGGCCAGCGGCGACTAGCAGATACCAGTGGAGAACTGTGGAGATTAGTGGAGATCAGTGGAGACAACACCAGCGAAAACTAGTGGAAACCACTGGAGACTAGCAGAGATAGTGGAGACAACTGGAGACTAGCATAGACAAGTTGAGCCTAATGGAGACCAGCAGAGACCAGTGGACATTACTGGAGACCAGTAGAGATCATTGTATTAGCAAGTCATAATTCCAATGCTAAATTTCTGCTCTGCTTATCTTAGTAACAAAAAACAGTTATGTACTTCAAAATGGATTAAGGGTATAAACTACTATACTTTTGCTAAAAAATTGAGTTGCTATGGACAATGTTTCTACTTTAGTATGTTATAACATTATTAACTTACAGTTGGAATACGAAAGCCAGCATTTTCCCTCAGAGTTTGTAACAATAATTCCAGAAGGAAATGTTTTATGCTGACACCTGCCTCAACAAGATCAGTTTTGTAGCGTTCCTCATACTGGTGACCACTTGGCGGTAGTATAGTTAGAAGAAGAGAGTTGAGGGTGTCTTTCTGCAAGCCATAAATACTTGAAGAACATCCAATATGCTCCAGAAACTCCTTAGCCTGTATGTAAGGGCGATCAATAGCAATTAAGGATGTTGATAGTTAAAGTAAGCTAACAACACTTCAGCTTGTTATGCCTACACACGGGAAATAAATACACTAGCCACATGTAAACTCACCTTCTTCTGGGCAGTCTGAAGCACTTTGGTGAGGCAAGGTGGGAGCTGGCTAAAGGCTGCCCCCAGTACCTGCTCATGTGAGAGGTAATACTTCTCGAATCGATTAAGGAATGGAGGAGGAATGTTCTCCAATTCAGACTTCTTCACCACCACAATACATTGGAAATTGGGGTGTACCCTACATGGTTTAATATGAGGCCCAATGGCAATATTGGCATAGTAGCGAGGGCCAGTGTTGGCATCAATGCGATGGAATCGTCTGTTAAACAGGTCATAAAAGCTCTCGTGGATTGCGTCTGTCTGGCACATAACAATAGTGTGGCCTTCAGTTGCAGAGTGCCGAATGGCAGCTATGGTGTTGATCTGAAATTGAACCACAAATTGGTTATGAATGTACATTAGAGGTAATTTTGTAATTGATTTCTGGTCCTTGTCTAGACACTCTACAATTCTACAGACTGTTGTTGTGAATGTAAAATCTATTATATATGGAAGGTAACTGGCATCGTTCCAGGCTCTCCTGACTCAAATAGAGCCTGGTATATTTAGTGACATACTGACATGAAAACAGAGCACAATATCACATAAATGGATGCGATAGATAGCATCTGCAATTTGGACAAGAAGCCCAAAGAGGGGTGCATATTACTAATAGGCTCCCTTAGTTACAGTACCTGCGACAGGACATCAGGGGAAAAAATTGTAACATTGAAAGATGGCTACTGCTCAGTTCACTTAATACCCAATACTGCCAGTAAACTAGCTGATACCCAATACTGCCAGTAAACTACGTAGTGCAACTGCTACCTCAGCATCCATTCATTGACCTGTTTTTATGTAATTAGTAATCAATACTGAGTGTAAACAGAGACAGAGATGGCACTGAGAGTATATCACAATACAGTCTGACATACAAGTATGTACATGTATATAGTACTAGTACAACATTAAACACTTCATACCTTCTGTAATTGTGCATCTCCTGGGAAGTCACTGTAGACATAAAGCCTTGTTTTCTCTCTCTGCAATACACCAGCAGAAAACAGCAGTCGCACAAGGGAGCCATCCTCACTAGGATCAATAATCAGCTTGTATCTCATCTCATTCTCAGCATCACTATTGGAAGATTGCTCACTAAGACTGCTGTGAAGGATGTCCAAAATATTACGGTTCTCCACCTCACTTGGAGAGGACTTCATCTAGAAGGAGTAATGGCGGTTTACGAGTAGTGTATCATAAAGCTACAATGTCATATTTAATTCTAGACTATTTTATACAAATAGTTTCATCATGATCTAACCATCTAACCATCCGGGTTTGCTAGGTCTCCCAGAAGCCATTGGCTATACACACTCATAACAGATGGAGTACGTGTCCATGCCAAAATGGCACAGACATCAGGTAAATATGGATGGTAGCATGCACAACCCGGAAAACTGAAAATGACAAAAAGGAGTGTACTTGGGGTCAACAATCTTTTCCCACTTCAAGGCTGCTACAACATATATGTAGCAATATAGATTTTGTATAATACTTACAATACGCAAGAATGCCTTGCAGATCCCTTTGAATTGCTTTGCCTCCACTCCATTGAAGTTCCTCTCCAGAGCTTCCATCACCAGCTGGGGAGATAGCATCTGTAACCGCTTGCGACGCAAGTAGGAAATGAAGTGAATAAAATCACGAAGGCCAAAGAATTGCCTGAATTGTTTCTTGTTCATTACTGCTTCGTAAGCAGGGCAGAAGTTGGCAACTATTTCGACATCTCTCTTCAATTCTGGTGGTGGATTATTAGGGTTTGAACACAGACAGCCTTTGGCAAGACTCTCCAGGTCTTCTCGTGAAGCCTCGGGCCTGTAGAGGCTAACCGCTCTGTTGGCTTTTGCTGCATCCAAAATGTGGTTACTAATTGCAACAAAGGATACTTCCTGTTTGTCAAGGTAATAGTGCAAGACTTTTAGAGACTCATGCCTCTCTTCAGGTAAGCCTGCTTCGTCCATGAAGACAACACAGTAGACAGGTAAAGGAACTTTCTGATGGTTACGCTGGCGGTTTATAGCCCGAGAGAACACTGTCTGAAGTTCATTAGAGGTGGTTCGACGTGAACACTGGTAAAACTGGGGGTCGAGAGAACGGAATATAGTGGTGTCCCGAAACACATGCACTTTTGATTCCTGTCCTTTTAAATTGGCAAGGGCGAGGTTGAAGGATAGGGTTTTCGAAGATCCAGGACAGCCCACTATGATAAGAGGAGTATGTGTCATGGTACATATTATTGTGGCAAAGAGGTTTTCCTTGAGGGCTTGGGTCTTGGCAATGCCCTCTGGGAGGTCAACATGGTCAATGTACCAGTCTAGCTCTTTCTGGAACGATTTTGAGAAGCATACATTATAGAAAGCAGTTTCTTTGTCCAAGACTGCCTTGTAACTCTTCCGGTGCTCATCATCAAGGCGGAGGTAGTAAACGAGACCCAATGCCACTATTACTGCTTGCGCATTGTAATCATAGTGTTCGCCATGGGGCTTAAACTTCTCATACATCTTCTGCAGCCAATCATAAAAGGTGAAGACCCTCTGAATATCTCGCTGGCTAACACAGCTCCTGGAGCGAGATGATGCTTCCTGCTCTGATAGTTCACACTTCTTCAGTTGTTTAAGTGCATACAAACGTATCAGATTCTGGCTCATCACAATTAGCTCTGTAAGGTTGGCTAAGTGTGCATTACTGGAGTGATTGTTGAACATCTTCATCTTGGCATGAATATAATCCCTCTCCTGCTGCTCTCCTAGAGCTCCATAATCCCACATAAGGCACTGCAGGGTCGGGTGTAACTGACGGACATAATACGATCCTCGAATCCAGGTGTCATAAGCAGCCAAACTGTTTCCCCTGTGCGGGTTGCAGGCTCCAATGATGAAGATGTTTGAAGGAATTGGCTGCAAAGAAGCAATGACATACCCAAGCAAAAAATTATTGTTGAGCACAGTGAGGCCTATAATTGCAATATAAGGAGGTAGCGTTTGTACAATATACAATATATATATATATCTGTCCGTCCGCTCACCCCGGGGCCCCCGGGGCAATGACACGTGTCCAAAATGGCATCTCTGACAGTTACATGGATGCCATCTTCAAACTTGTAGCGCACGAAGAGTCAGACATTTGGATAAGTCTACCTAATAGTTTTCCAAGGAAGGCTTACTACAGCTCCCAGGTTAGTAGAGTTACATGTTGTGTACCCTTTGTATAAGTAGAGATATGAGCGCTGGAGACAGAAAGTGCGATTGAGTGATGCGAACGTGAGTTTCAAGCACTATAGCCCCTATGTTCTCCCGTGGCAGCTATGGCTGATCCTCGGAAAATCTTGTAGATAGAGACATGATTCACCTGGATGTCAGCCGTTTTATCGTAGCTACTCCAGAATTACTGCTTCTGTTACTCTCGTGACTACAAAAATAGTTGGCCCCGCGTGCATCCGGGAGCTACCCCAGCCCAGTTCACACGGCGTGTGTAACCTGGGGTGTGATGATGTCAGTAAAAGGTCTGCATGCATGCCCCCCTAGAATAATTATTATGTGGATACACATGATACAGCTTAGAGATCTACTTTTAGATGTAATATCTATTGTAGCCCTTAGCCTTAAGACATAGCAACTACCTGTTCATGCATGCCTCTGTATAGTTGCGAGGCATATTATGCTTGCGTATTCCTATTATTACATGCACTGGCTAGTCTAATTGGTCTAATGAGCACTTTAAGTGATGAAAACTCACACCTATATTGGTACAACGGCTCAGATCAAGACCAAAAGGGCTAAAAGGCTCCATTATAAAACCCTTGGCTTCCCAAAAATCTGGTTTGTATTACAGCCAGTCAACGTATACATATGACATAGTAGTTGTGGTTTGCTTGGACAGAAACTATATGTATACAGGTTTAATTAACTAAGGCCAAAATATAAAGTTCGAAATGTTGTCATTTGGCAACAAAAAAAAACTATACCTGCATTATACCCTACCTGGCCATCCAGTGTTCGGTCTATAATGACTTCCTTGAAGAGTCCTAAGCATGATGAAGTGTTTACCTCATCTAGAAATACCTATCAAGAGACATACATGTTGCTCAAAAGGATAGACTGAATGAGTACACATGCTGCCTATAAAGTACTGTTGTATACAAAGTAGATGTGCACAGTGCCATGTACTCTGTGAGCTTAAATATATGTAGCATGTACAGTAACAGTATGTCTTCTTGCAAGTCAGCCCACCACAAGAGCTAAACTGCAGTACCAGAAATGCTACGAAGAAAAGACTAGTTTTCATGAGAGTATATAATCTCTAAACTATGGCGTAGGAGGGAGTGAATAGACAGACTGCAAATGAAACTTGGGGGTCAAATGAATACCTCCCGATTGAAAATGTATTGGACATTGCAAAATTTTACTGTGCATATCTTCTTGGTAATGAAACCACAGTTTCCAAAGCTGGAGGTTTTATTAAGCTAGTGTACAATAATTTGTGTGGTTGCTAGGGGTAACGATGCTATAAAGTGTGCTTTAATTAGAATTGGTGCTATAGCGCAAGTCTGCCATTACATGCATATATCAGATAAACATACCAACTTTTGCCTACACAATAAACAGATCAGTTTTTACCAAAATGTCCACACGTGACACGAGAGGCTCAGGTCGAAATGTGATCCTTACATGACTACGCTAGAAACAATTACATACTGACCCCGTCACTTAAGTGCTGATTATCCATGCAGCTATATATTGTAGCTAGCTTAGGGATTCGTTTTGTCGGCCTAGGCCTTGAACATGATCACTTTTGAATATCAAATTTTGATGACGGGCTGCGAATAGCCAAACTAATAGTTAAATGGCTATTAATAATTGCTCGTTGTTATGCGCACTTCCCATTCGAATATTTTGGTGAAACTGTGATCTGCCCACACACCATAGCATACATAGTACATATACGTATATACAAGTCACAAAAAAGCATTTACTAAATGAAGAAGCACGTAGGGATGGAATCTCAAAAAAAGTAACCAAACAAGGTAGGAACACCACCAAAATACTTTTATGGATTGCCGTCCCTACATCTTTTGCCATTTTTCTAACCATACTTTGTGATGCTTGTTATGTGGGATAACAGGAGGCTAGTTGAATACAGTTACATCCTGTGGCTTTTTTGTAAAATGCATGCGGATTATATAATCACAAATGAGTTTGTTAATACAGATTATGCTGTTGGAATTGTACCAGTAGGGGGAGGAGTCAGAATGTTGGTAGTTATAATGTTAGTGTCCAATTTGTAGTATGTATGTGGAGACAAAGGTCTGTCGCGAGCAGCTGTAATCACTTAGTGCTGCTAAAGATGTGCATTGCATGTGTGAAGATGTGGGTTGAGCAGGATTGAGTCTACATGTACGTGCATGTTGCTAGACAGCCATGGTGTGAGGTTGTGTGTTATGAAGTGCTGCAATCATTTATTGGCTGTAGATATGGCTGGTGTGGCATGTAAGAGATAGTGGTATGTGTATGGTTGGGTAAATGGCAAAAAAAAGTAGGGACGGCAAATCCGTAAACGTTATTTGGTGTTGTTCCTACCTTGTTTGGTTACTTTTTGAGATTCCATCCCTATATACTTCTTCATTTTGTAAATACTTTTTTTGTGACTTGTTTGTGCTACTATTTTTTGGGAGGGAGGGGGGGAGAAACGTTTATTTGCAGTGATGTGGTTATTTTTTTCAGAGCCGACAACTGACAACAGCAAGACCGCAGCAGGACCACTCACCATCTTTGTAGTGTATGCACATTCTGAATGGCAGTATGTATTTCTTACTCCATGCAGGTTCTGGATGCGTAACTGCAGCTTGTATCTAGCTATGCAGACAATACTGCCATGTATGCAGCAGAATTTAATTGTGGTGTGTTAGCAGGGAGACCATAAATAACTGTAAAGCAATGCGGGCAAGAATTGTAGGTCGTAGGAGTGCACAGCACTGAGAGCGAGGCGGGTACTGACTCTATTTAATGCACATCATCAAGGTTAGTCTGGTCTAGCAGTTCTATCTCTGTATTCATTATGCTTAAAATTATATTAATAACATATCTTATAGCAACTCACTGCCATGATGAAGCGCACTCCAAGCCCTGGCAGAAGCAGTACACACAGTCTTCGCAAACAATCAGTGTAGGCAATCCAAACACGTGCTTAGTGTTATAAGCTTCCGGTTGCGTTATTAATGGTTATCATTGAAAATGGCGTGGAGTGGCGAGCATTCACTCGAGAACACTAGTAAATCACTGCCAAAAACTTCGAGTTCTTTGAGAGCGCTCTGGTATGAGTGCAATACCCAGCAGAGAATGTCGCTTCTTCGTGTTTGTAATTCCTTCAGTCATTTTTTGTCCTAGCCTCTCGGAAGAACTACTACAAGAAACAACAAGAAGGACAAATGGTGATTTTGCAACCTGCCGATTTTGTACTTCAGCGATGCTTTCTAATATTGGTATTAGTCTTTTTGGCTATGAAAACACCCGAGAATGACAGGTACAGCTCATAAAAGTTTATGACTACGTGTATAGCAGACTTTTGAGCATATCATTTTGGACATATTTAATGCGGTGGCCATTTTCCCCCCGTACCATCCCTACATACATATGGAGTACTACCGTACTCCATGATATATACACGAATAGCATGGCTAGTATACAGTGCATATGCAATATATATGACGTGCTTTGGTCATCGAAAGTTTATGTCATATAGCCCTCAGCGCTTCATGCCTTGGGCTATATGACTTTAAACTTCCTCTGACCTCAGCACTCGTCGCATATATCGCATATACACCTATTAACCATGCTATATTATACCTACACCAAATGGTTGTTCATACTTACTGTTACAAATGGAACTTTGGAGGTCTCAGAGTCACCATAAGCATTACTGAGTTCACGGGCTTGCTTGAACACTGGCTCAAAGAATGCCACAATATCCGCTGGCTGTAGAGCTACATGTACAATGGAAAAGAAACACCAAGGTCAAGTGAGAGTTACCAGGCACTGTAGATATTATGGTGATATGACTTACCAGCATGGACATTAAGCTTGTGGAAGGTGCTCTTCACCTTAGCATTCATAAATGCGTAGAGAAGCTTTGCAGTGTCCTACAGAGAACCAAGACAAACGTAAGGTACAATTTCCAAAAAACAGTGTGTGTACCACTGATGCTCCAAATATTATTAACTGATGTTTAGTGTTATTATTATTACAAGTCACCTTGGGGTTATTCTTAAACTGAGCCGCTGCAAACAGTGTGCTAAATTTCATGCCAGCCTCTCGGTCCTCATCCCTCAGCTCAATCAGGGAAAGTACAGGGTCCTCAAGCAGCTTGAGCAGTTCTTCTCGCAGAACAGTGTAGAACTGGCCAGAGGCAACACTGTCATCAGGGAGCTCTCCAATTAGGATGAGATCATCTTCTTTCACGGGTTCCCCTGCACTTAGAGCTGCGATGGCCTCCACACACCCCTGGTAACCCTCAAGAGAGCTCGGAGGTATATCTAGAAAAGGTTGCAAGAGATTTAAATCAATTTATGAATGAGGAATAGTTTAGCCGGCACCTCAGTCACAAAAAACATTTTAATGGCCACGCAAGGAAATACACACCCTAAATTCATCACAACACATTTGGGTATGGTGGGATCTGTGCCATTATAGTCAGGTTGACGCTTACAGTTTTGTTGCTTACAGGAACGCTCAAAGTCTCTAGATACTTAGCTGCTACGCATCCGCCACTTTAGCTATACTTATGATTTGCTACGCTGTCACTTTAGATACACTCTTACACTTAGCCATGCTGCCACTTCAGATGTTTATATAATAATTTGCTACCCTGTCACTTTAGATACACTCTTACACTTAAGCATGTTGCCACTTTAGCTGTTTATATAATAATTTGCTAAGCTGTCACTTTAGATACACTCTTACACTTAGCCATGCAGTCACTTTAGCTGTTTATATAACATTATGCTCTTATGCTTAGCTATGCCGCCACTTACTGGGGCTGTGTACATTGGTTCCTAGACATTCTGTTTACTGGATTTTTTTAATCTGATCCTGCTTTATCTTGATTGTTTATGTGTGGCCTAGTTCGTGCCAATATGTATACATGCATACTCAACCCTACAAGGGAGCTGTTCGCCAAGCTGCCGTCTTTTAAAATACATCCATGTATACAATATAAAACTGAAAATAAGAAACAGATAACATATGAGGTGGGTGGGAGGGCAAGCAAGGTCTCCACCTGCTTGAGACTCATTTCTCCAAAGGCAAATAGAAGAGTATGCCCCACATGCCCACAGTGAACCTGAAAACCACTTGGTGTGAACTTAACAGCTAACCTGGAGCCTTTGCAGCCTGGCCTTGTCCCTAGACTCTCCACTTAAAATGGAGAGCCCAGTCTCTTTTCTCAACTTAAACATAGGCGGGACAATCAAAGACAGCTGTGTTTCTCTACTAACAGTGCTTCAGCGCTCAGTCTGCGGCATCCAACAGGGCCTGAAGATTAGCTACAAGAAGTATTAATTCACTGCCTTTCCTCGGTGTCAGAGAACTGCAATTGTGCCCACCTATGCACAAGTAAGTCCTTTCTACCCTAAATCACTCACATGAGAAAAGATACCAGGCTCTCCCCCGTTTTAGGGAGAGCCTGGGAATGAGACTACTTGCAGCCCTTACTACCCATTCACCTGTATTTGCTGCAAGATAGTAAATGTCCATTGAAAAGACATATAGAGATCGAATCCCCCCCCAAAAACAACCAAATATGTTAGGGAAGAAACAACATCACAATACTTTTACAGATTGCTATCCCCACATCTTTAGACAGCATGCATCATGGTGGTACGCTTTCTAGCAACTTTAACAGTCCTGTTACTGATGAAAATACTCAGGAAAGGTCACGTGTGCAAGCCAGCACCAGTACACGAGATGCAGTGCTAACTCCCTTGAAGAGCTTTATTTGTGTTTGATGTCGACGTGACAGTGGCTGGGAGCAGCCTGAGGCTGTTTCGTATAGTAAGGCACACCATAGACATGCATTTTGAAACTAATATGCCACGCTCACCGTTATACACGCTAGAATATGAGTCCTCTCGTGTATCTTAGGACTTGCCATTGGAAGGTAAGTAAATCTGTTGATTGATCCCGCTGCTGTAGCGAGTTACAGCAGTTTACTTCTAGCTACCTCCATATCATAACTCTGCACTTTTTTTTGATAACAATGGAATGCAATTACCTACACGTGCACATGAGGCCCCCTTGAGCAGACTTACAAATGTATCATTTTGTACACATTCAATGTGGCGGCCATTTCCCCCCCGTGCCATCCCTGTGATTATAGGGAGTACTATTGTACTCCATGATACAGTAAATACGTATCATAAGGTCACAAAAATAACTATCTATGGTCACATAAAAGCAGAGGGCCTGGCCGCATGGAAATTGAGTTGCATTACTGGTTGCTCAGCTTGACCGTTCAGCCAGTCCACTCAAGCTTTGAGAACGGTGCTCATCACTTTCCTGTGGCTGAATCAGCCTTACCCACGGTTGATAAACCTCCCGCATGTTCCCTCTTCTCCTTGCTACCACTGCTTCTGTGTTACTGTGGCTGTGCATGTAGCCTCCCTAATCGCTGCCACCTCTGGCAGGCATTCCATTCTCTGGCTCTATAGCACGTGCTTCGGGCCTGTTTGTACCGCAGACCAAGCACTGAAACACTGTCACCAGCGGAAGGTAGAGAAGTGCAACCGTCTTTCGAGCGGTCCCTGCCCACATGCAATTACTATAGTCTAAAGGCAAATAGAAGAGTATGCCCCACATGCCCACAGTGAACCTGAAAACCACTTGGTGTGATTTTAACAGCTAATCTGGAGCCTTTGCAGCCTGGCCTTGTCCCTAGACTCTCCACTTAAAATGGAGAGCCCAGTCTCTTTTCTCAACTTAAACATAGGCGGGACAATCAAAGACAGTTGTGTTTCTCTACTAACAGTGCTTCAGCGCTCAGTCTGCGGCATCCAACAGGGCCTGAAGATTAGCTACAAGAAGTATTAATTCACTGCCTTTCCTCGGTGTCAGAGAACTGCAATTGTGCCCACCTATGCACAAGTAAGTCCTTTCTACCCTAAATGCCACTCACATGAGAAAAGATACCAGGCTCTCCCCCGTTTTAGGGAGAGCCTGGGAATGAGACTACTTGCAGCCCTTACTACCCATTCACCTGTATTTGCTGCAAGATAGTAAATGTCCATTGAAAAGACATATAGAGATCGAATCCCCCCCCAAAAACAACCAAATATGTTAGGGAAGAAACAACATCACAATACTTTTACAGATTGCTACTTTGAATTTTGTACGTTTTTGGGCAAGACAGATCTGCAGGTCCAGTGCTCCACTACAGGTGAAGATACTTCATGTTTATAATATATCCAAGCCAGAGCATGCTAGCTCCCGTGCAACTCGGGATAAGGCTGTTTTTATTCTCAGAAAAATTCAATAGTTGTGGCAGCTGTAGCTTTGACACCTTATCTTGGATTAACAGCAGACAAGTTGCAGGAGAATCTGTAACTACTGCTCTGCCATGTACTGCAAACCGCAGCTCTCTACGTTGTAGCTTTTCAGAGATATGGAGCTTTTTGTCAACTGCACTTGCCTACTTTGAGCTCTTGGTGCCATCTTTGAATTTTGTACACTTTTGGGCAAAACATCTCCCACGTTCCAGAAATGCAGAGTCATTACATAACCATTCCATGTACAGTACTAGTGATTTGCATAGCATAACTCTGTCTATGATGTTGATTTCTGGAAAAAGGGATTTTTTTCCTGTTTGCCAAGATGCTTGTCTTTTGATCTTCTTGTTTACATGTACTTTATAATTGGAGTGTACAACATTACAAGCAGATAACATCACTAATGAATGTGGGTGGGACAAAGAGAAATAAACCTGTTCAAGCCCTGGCCCCTTAGTGTAGACTGACATGTAGTACGAAAAGTACTGCACTACAATGGAATCGTCTGCAGAGAGGTGGCAGTGAGCAGGTAGGCTATATGCGCAACAATACAGAAGTAGTAGTAGCAAGGAGAGGAGTGAACATTGGCGGGAGGTTCATCGACAGCGGTAAGGCTGATTTGGCAGCAGGCAAGTGATGACTGCCATTATCAAAGCCTTGGACTGGCTGAATGGTCAGCTGAGCAGTGTGTTAAATGCGACTCGATTCCCGCGAGGCTCTCTGCACTAGTAGGTGGAATAATTTGGTAGTGTACATTTCTGTAGACTTTCTTCGAGCTATAGTGAAAGGTTAGCCTCATTCCCAGGCTCTCTGCGCGTTGCTGGAGAGCCTGGTATATTTTCTCACGTGATTCGACTTACTTAATTGCGTGTGGGCAGGGACCGCTCGAAAGATGGTTGCACTTCTCTACCTTCCGCTGGTGACAGTGTTAACTTTCAGTGCTTGGTCTGTGGTACAAAAAGGCCCGAAGAGTAGCTGCAAGAAGTATAGATTTGCTGCCTTCCTTCGTTGTCTGAGAACTGCAGCTGTCCTCGCCCACACAAAAATTCGCCCTTCTACCCTCCACGTCACGCACATGAAAAAATATACTAGGCCCACAGCTGAGCTAAAGTGAAACGCGCACGTGGGCCTGGGAACGAGGCTAGCGAAAGGTATTTCTAACTAGGACAACACCTTAATCTTGTACCTGCAGTTAACAAACAATATTGTATTATCTTACCTCCAACTCTTTTGTTGATGTACTCGAGTAGTCTTTCCTTCTGCAGAGTCCAGCTTTTAACCAAGCTGTAGTTCCACAACTTGGATAGCATCTCAACAAGGGCAGTTTTTCCCACCCCTGTCTCACCTTCAATAATGACAGGTACTCTGCACTCTGCACGTTCGTGAATGTTTAGCATTTTAACAGCAAAATCCAATGTAAGCACATAGGCAGAGTCATCAACTGGGGATAGATGACCATTCTTATCCAAAGGTACATTCAGAGCTCGTGAAATGTAGGAGTCCAGCTGCTCACGGGAATACAGCTCACTAGACAGAGTAGTAAACTACTATCATGCGGATAACAGTTTTAACTAAACACCTCAAAGAACAGGCATTAAACATTGGTAGCATGGACATTATCAATTACTCACATCATGGATGGGATCTCAACTCCAATCTTCCTAAATCTCTCTTTGTCTTCTTGATGGATCTGGTCTGGATGCAGTGACATCAGACCAAACGTACCACCCCCATCTTTAAAGTCATAGATTAACTACAAGAAGAAGGGAATTAAGTCCTCATACGCAATGTATGCAGAGGACCACATGACAGAAAGAAGCATGACAGAAAGTACTTATTCAAATAGCTGTCATTTTCTAATTTTAACTAGCTGCTACAAACTCTTGCAGTACTTGTAGTTACACTTCGAAAACTTTTACTCTTACATAGACTTTGACTATTTCCGTTTGTGTGTACTTAAGTACATGTAGTACATACTGCTAGCTGTCTGTATTGAGATTATACTGCTTGATTGGATACAGGAATAAGATCAGCAGCTAGAAGTCAGGGTAGCAGAGTTGTTGTCGCACAGTCCGAGCATTTGAACATTTACTAGGCTTTGTCAAATGGTGAAATTGTGGTAGTCAGTAACGATGTAGTTTTTACCTTAGAAATGACATATCTCAATTTGGCCTGGAAGGATTGTTAAACCCCGCCCATTCTTACGGGCTAGAAAGTAGTTATTAACTGTACCTTGGTTAGTATCAGTCTTTATAAACATTCGTCCCTCGGGCGGTTCGCGCCCTTGGGCCTCGTGCTAATAAACACAACACAAATCTTGGTGCCAGTTAATAATTATTACATACAAATGCTAGTTCAGAATCAGACAACCATTCTCAAGATTATTGCCTCACTTCGCTCGGCAACAATACAGAAGAATGCACAATAAAAAAACTTATCACTCCCCACAGACCTGGTGGTGAGGTTTGAGGGACCAGTCCTCTCTGATAATGGGGTCACAGAAGTCACTGACTTCCTTCAGCATGGTATCCATGAGGGTGGAGCCTAGCTGAGATGTGTCATTCTTGCGTTTCTGGCCTCCTTCCCTTTCCATGTACTCAGTAGACCCGCCATTAAAATTGAAGGCAGGACAGTCATCAAGGAAGGTACAGCGACGTTTCATGTACCTAAAATGTTATTGAGCATACATGTATGGCTTATCATGATCAAAACAATATATATGGGTGGCTGTCTTTGGGTAAGCGCCCACCTACATGTAGCTACCACAAGCTCACTTGACAAAAAGTTTCCGTGTTGTCTTGTTCTTCTTCATGTGTTTAGGTGTGTAGTGCTCCAACAGCTTGTGGCAATCAGCCTCACTAAGGTCAAGGTCTAGACTAAACTTTACACGAACACCGGACCTGCTCCTTCGGCCAGGAAAGCCAGAACCTACAATGTTATAAACACAAAGGTAAACACAAGGGACCACAGCAGATTCAATTCTCTAGCAGAGGCCTCATATGGCATGCACCTTGGTACAAGGTCATCTCTACTGTAGCATTACTGTGCATCAGCATGCCATGGCATAAATTAGCTAAACACCACTAAAACAGTGTCTCTCTCACTTTCACGATAGAGGCGATCAATGCCTCTGGTTCCCCCAATCCTATGAGCTCTCAGGTACTTGCACACTAGCTGGACCTCCTCTGTAATGATGAAGGGTGTCTCAGGATATATACAATGTGGTGTTCCCAGCAGTCCAAGAGCAGGCACTTCCTCAAAGAACTCTCCAAGTGACTCTTCAGGGTTCATCTGGTTCCTAGAAGCAACCTGGAAATGAAGGATGTGATCAAGCCACTCCTTGATGATTACTGACTACTAATGTATCCATATTTCTACTATAGCATGCCCTGTTTTCAGAATGAAACAAGCCAGAGAATACTCTCATGTACAATAGCTAGGTTGCATGCCTAGTCTCACCTCTATGTAAATGGTCCAACCCATGCCCCCTGGGAAGCGAAAGGAGTACCCAGTGACAGGATCCTCCACATATCCCAGGATGAACAAGTCAAAGAAGAACCACCCAATGGTTTCTATCAGCTGTTCATAGTGCTTTCTCTCCATCTCATCAACAGATGCCTGTGGTACAGTCACAGTTAATAAAGATAATGCAATCATATGTTAGTGCTACCTAGCTCACCCCTGGAGGCAGCATAGTGAAGTTAAAGAACACTGCACAGCCTTTGATATCTGAAGGTAGGGTTAGCAATTTCTTGATAGCACTAAGAGGAGTGAATGCTTCATTCAAGGTAATCTTCAGGTGATGTGGACAGTGCTTCAACTGGCTCTCAATGTAATGAGTTTTGCCATCACCTACACGTATTAGAAAACAAGAGCAAATTAAATTTTGGCTAAACTCAAGGGTGGTCACAATTACATCATCATTAACATTAATTGCTAGGCAGAAAAGTTTATAATAGAAATGTCACAAAAAAGCGCGGCATTTTAGAAAATAAAAAGACATATAGGGATGGAATCCCCAAAAAGCAACCAAACAAGGTAGGAACGAAAGACACCACAGTACCTTTACGTACTCCCATCCCTATATCTTTCGACATTTTTCCAACCAGCTAGTGTTACATGGAATGACAGGATGTTAGATCGTGACGTGTACATCCTGTGGCAGTTTTTTGTAATCTTAATCGCAAATGGATTACAATATGCTGTTGGTCGAAGATATGTAGTAGTATGTTGTTACAGGCGAGATGTCATTGTATAAGTGGTGTTGGTGTGAGTGGAAGGATGTGGAGTGGGCGGTATATACATATATTGAATCTACCTACAATGTATGCTGCTGTGTATGCGATGAGTCATAGTGTGAAGCCATGTATTGTACGTGTAAAGTACTGCAATCATTTATTGGCTGTGGATATGGCTGGTGTGGCATGATATGTAGGGATTTGTGGTGTGTGTGTGATTGGAAAAGATATAGGGATGGGAGTCCGTAAAGGTACTGTGGTGTCTTTCGTTCCTACCTTGTTTGGTTGCTTTTTGGGGATTCCATCCCTATATGTCTTTCATTTTCTAAAATGCTTTTCTGTGACTTGTTTCAGTTGTTTTTTTGGGGGGGTGGAGGGGGGGTGGGGTGGGGATATACAGCTACTGACGGTACCCCAATATGCATGTATAGCTACTCAGGCTCAGGTGATAGGCTCAGATAATAGCTAAACAGTAGACGATATATGATCATTCTAGTGTTAGCAGGGACAGCTATGGTTCAAGGTTCACCACAAACAACTGCAAGGTAATGTGGGAGAGGATGGTCGTAGGAGTGCATGAGTGGCAGTACTGACTCCATTTAACGCATATCATAGAGGTTAGTAAGTAAGTTATGAGTCTGTAGCGGTCTATCAGTTGTATCAGTGTTCTTACTATTATAACGTAGCTACAGCAACTCACTTTGGGTCCGTCATAAAGCGCACTCCAAGTACTATAATCGCCTAAGCAGAACAGCTCGTGCTCGAGGCTGCGTTTCCGGTGTAGGCGCAACCACCATTGCGCAGAACGGAACGGAACAGAACGGCATGTAGCGGCAAGTACTTGCCTCGAGCGCTTGAGAATCATTGCCGAACAGTTTGATTTGTTTGAGAACACTACGGTGTGGGTGCAATAGTCCGGATCCAGTAGCGCTTCATCGCATTTGAATCATTGTAATTGCTTCAGTGAATATCGCAGAAGCCCAGCTAAAGAAGAAGACGAAACAAGAAAAGGAACAATTTGCCCGTTTAGCGACTTGCCAATGTGGTGCTTCAGCGGTGCTCTCCAGCAACGCTAAGAGTCTTATTACTGATGAAAACACTCGAGAATGACAGGTATGGTCCACAAAAGCTTATGACTAATTCTGGGGCAGAGTTTTGAAGATATAACTTTGTACACATACGGTGGGGCAGCCATTTTTTTTTGGAGCCATCCCTATATATGCAAGTACTACGGTACTCCATTGTAATATAATGTTTGGCATGAAGGAGGGGTCACAGAGAAGTGAAATTTATACCTTGTGGTGAAAACTAATTTTAACCTAGGGTTTCTTTACTTTCAGTTTCTGTGAGGAGTTATGGCCAAAACAAAACTATATACATTTTATATGTCTCTCTATGGGAACACATGTTCAAAATGGCGTCACTGTCAGTTACATGGATGCCGTCTTGGAACTTGTGGCGGACAAAGAGTTAGAGATCTGGACAAGCCTACCACCTAGTTTTGCCAAGGAAGGCTAACTACAGCCGCCAGGTTAGTAGAGTTTGTGTAGCCTCTGTAAAAGTAGAGATACGAGCACTATTAACGGACGGCACTTTGAGCAATACACTTGTGGGTTTCGAGCGGCCCACCTGGTCTCTCCACTCACCTGTAGCAGCCATGGCTCATCCTTGAAAATATGTTGCAGACAGAGACAGCAATCTTCCAAAGACCGGTCGCTTTTTCGTAACTACTCCAGCAGCATTGTCATGCATGGTTCCAGGTCAATTGTTATTTTCGTAAAAGGTTGGCTTACAACCCGTCTCGCCCCGCCCAATACATCCGTTTCTACTTGACCACTATACTTTACACTTGGCAGTGCGATTACCCTCAATATATATATATATATATATAAACGCTAGCTGAAATATTGAGCCCATAGGTCGCGATTATTGGCATCGCTGTGCTTGGCAATTAAAGTAAGCATGTTGTGTGGACGTGATTGCTCATACACATTAATTACGCCAGTGCGTGTTGATATGAGGATCTAACAAGCTTTAATGAGCAGTTACGTGTCCGTGCACACACATGGAAAGCATCTAGCACGACATTAATGAAACTCACACTCACATGTAATGTCTCCTACAGTGAGTGCCCAATTGAGAGTTTCTATAGAAATGTTTTGAGACCCACTATAGATGATGCATAATGATGTTACCTGCATTTCCATAGACTAGCTGTACACACGAAAAATCATCTGGATTTAGAGCTGATTTCTTGCAAGTCATTGCAGCATCACCGAAGTCAAGAGATGGCTCCACACCCTAGACATACATACGTATAGGGAGAGAGACATAGAGAGACATGTTCTTAGGATGTACATGTAATTACCTTCCATGTAAGATGGTATAGCATAATTAAAAAACAGGAACTACAGCAATAACCTCTATCTACCAGCTAAATGACAAACCTTGTAATCCCTATGAAGGATCCATGGCATCTCTTCCAGCATAGATGGGCCAGTCTCTATAAAGTGTACACAGGGGACTTCATGGTCTTCGTTTTGCTTCTGCTTTAGTTCAAAGTGCAAACGTAGCAATGCCTATAAGGATCAATCAATACCAAAGTTACAGTACTGTCTATACTAAACTTATGTACTGGTTTCTGATAGTATTCAGAGTACCATGGGAATCATAGCCTTGCTCCACCCTCAGCTTTTCTTATACCATATAGAAAAACGAGGAGGGAGCCTGGTTGGTGACTGGTTGTACAAACCAAATTAGCGAGCAATTTGATCTTACTGCTCCTCATACTTGAGCTTACCAGGACTGACAAGCGTTTTTCTTCCCATTTTAGATAGCTCCAAAGGCCAAACAAGAACTGATTATAACTTTTTGGTGGTGAAATGACCTTAAGATACAAATTCACCAACATGAATTGGTGAATTCGTCCTAGAATTGAAGCAGAAAATCAATTGTTTGGACCGATTGACCCGTAGGCACACAATACTCTAGCATGCTGTAGTGTAGCCTGGAAAACAAAGCATAGCTAGCTAGGTTTAACTCTCAAAATTTTGCTGCATGCATTCGATGTTTGCTACTGTTTTGTTGAACGAGATGAATTTCTGAGAGTAAGATTTGTTGAATAGACTAAACTGCATAAACTCTACAAACTAACTACAACCATAAATGCTAAAAAAATGTAGACCATATGCCAGGCAAAGTTATGGCACAGTTGGAGTCTTTACATGCTATCTGTGTAGCTACCACCTGCTAGTACGTAAGTTTCAACTGTTGATTTTCCAATTCAATTCTAGGGCCAGTTCACCAATCTGTGTTGGTGAGCTTGCATCTTGAGGTCCTTTCAGCATTAAGGAAGACACAAACATCTCTTTTATGGCCTTCAGAGCCATCTAAAACACAAAAGAAAAAACCTGTCAGTTCTCTGGTAAACTCAATCATGAGGGATGGTAAGATTAGAGCGGTCGCAAATTCGGTTTGCAAAACCACTCACCAAACTACACACCCTACGTTACAGTGCACGTAATATAATATACCAGGCTCTATCCTGTTCTACATAGTGCAAGAAATGCTGGGGAGAGGAGCCTTAGAACGAAGGTGGGCTCCTACACTGTAGATGTACATACAGTACCTCTTGCAATTCATAAGGTAGACGGTCGACTTCAAGTATGAGGTACTGAAAAGGACGTTTGGTTGCTCTCTTTGGATTGAGGAACAGACAAAGATCCTCCTCTGTAGTGGTGGGCCGGCAGTGAAACACTTCAAAGGCTTCTGGTACCCCTCCATAGATAGTGATGATAAGTCTTAGCAACGCGCTCTGGGTGTATCCCTGGCAGGAGTGAAGTATGTGTGTTGACTGTGTGGAGACTGAACGAGGCAAGGGAGAGGGTTGCCTGCGACGTTTCAGCGAGTGACTGGAAAGCTCCAGGTTCTTAAAGAGGTGTCCCAAGAAAGACCCCACAGTTTGCATGGGTGTGTTGTCGAAGTTGCCACTTAAAGACCTTTCCCTCCTGGTGTCTAGTAACTCCTGCAATAATGGAGAGAGAACAACTATATACTGGCTAGTATACAAGATAAGTTGAAGATGTAAAACAAGCTAGTTGCTAACTTCATATCATAACTCTACTAGCCGGGTGCATGCACAGCCCACACTCAACTGGTACTAATACTGCTTTACGATTTCCACATCTGTCTGTTTGTTTGTCTGTTTGTTCATCTGTACAAATCATGCATGTGTGCTAAGTTACGTCAGTAAGTTCACTGTGCTTATGCATGATTGCAAATGCTGCAAACGCTGACACATATCTCCCTCCCTGTAAGACGAAAAAGCTTGACTTTTAGAACAGTGCTGCAGCTAAATCCTATCCAAAATCCTCCATGATTCATTTCAACTAACATTCATTGGTTCAACGTCAATAAGTATTCGTTAACCACACCCACGAAAAGCCACTCCCTAATTGTTGTGATCTTTTATTTGTGATGCTGTAAGCACTCGCAAAGTCTACAAAAGTAAAATTCACATAAAATATTGTAGCATTACAGTAGCTAGCTAGCCAGAGGCTATATAATAATAGGTAAGTGTCTGCATGCCTAGTTGTGCACTTATACACAGTACTACTGTTGCTATGTGATTTATATAAATTCCAGAAACTTCCATTTGTGCAATGCATACGTAATTCTTACGGCAAGGATTAGACATGCATTTCCGGCATACATTCCCGTGTCACAAATAGCCAGCCGGGTATGTTGCACATAAATCTGGGCTCAGCAACAGGATAGTCAAAGCCAAAATGCAGCTGTAGCACAGTGCTGACTCAACAGTTTCATAGTGCACTTTCAGTTAGCTGCCAATATAGGATTACCATTGCTACCTTTACACCATCTAGACAACACAAAACTAACATAGCTTGACACACCTTTGCCTATCGGGCCTGCAAACTTCCAGTAGTTTTCATGGTGCTAGTGCATGGCCGTAGCAAGCGGTCCGGCCGGTCCGGTTTTGGCCGGACCGAGTTTTCGGCAGATAATTTTCGGAATTGCGCATGCGCAGAAGTATAACGTCACGTTACTGTGCCATGATAGCTACTGGAAGTTTGCAGGCCCATTAGACCAAAGTACGTCAAGCTAGCTTAGTTTCGTGTTGCCTAGGCGGCGAAAAAGTGGTAGATATCGATGATGCGTCTGTTTTGGCAAGCTAACTGGAAGCGCACTACGAAATTGCCGAGTCAGCACTTCGCTGATCCGCTCCACGGCTGCATTTTGCTTGAACTGACCCATTGCTGAGTACAACCTCCAGTTATGTAAAAATGTCTGGCTAAATTTTAGATATGAAATATCTTGAACTAGCATGTTAAATCATAGCTATATTATCTATGGTTAAATTTTGTTGACTATTTGCACTGTATGCATGCATGAAAAGATGCCTCAGCAGGCCTCAGAAAGCGCCTTCGGAGCACCTAAAATCTCAAAATTTTCTGGGGGGGCATGCCCCCAGACCCCCCTAGAAAGAATGGGCTAACGCCCACCAAATGCTAAAATATTAAGGGAATCTGACCACGCCCCCTGGCCGGATCACTTCAAAACTGCTTGCTACGGCCCTGTAGTGGCTATAGTGGCACAGTAATGCAATAACGTAACTTAGCTCACGTGACAGGTGTGGATGGACAGACAAACAAACAGACATGGAACATGTAAAGCAATCTTGGTACCAGCCAAGCACACGCAAGCGCACATTCAGCTGGTAAAAATATTATTTGAAAGCAAAAGTACTAACAAAGACATCAACTTAAACTTATACTAAAAGTGTACTTATAGCCTCTCCTCACTCTAAGTCACTCCATGTGCTATCATGCAGTAAATGGTGAGATATGAGAGTGGACCTGATTTATCACCACAAGCAAATGATACGCCCCGGACCATGAGAGTAACTGTATTCTGGTGCAGCTTCATTAGAGCTACTTCCTAAAGGCTAGCATTTCATTGGTTCGCATCGTTCAATTCTACTGTCTGTCTACACTCATATCTGTACTCATACAGAGGCTACACAATTTTTGGCCTTGCTGTACTTGACAACTATGATAAACATCGGATACTTAATCTAATGGCTAAAGTCTGGAAGTGACAGGAACAGCAGCAATCAGTATTTACCTGCACACTCTTCCTCAATTTCTGCCGCACGTGTGGCTGGTTTTGGAAGAGGAAGCCCACTTCTTGCACCACACCCTCTATGTCAGGTTCATCAGCAGTAATCATGTGGTACAGGTGTAACAGCTTGGGAATGGTGAAGAAGAGCAGCTGCTCATAGCGGCTACGTAGCTGGGTAACTTCCTTTTCCCATCTGGAAAGAGTTTCTCCAGCGACAT
This sequence comes from Phakellia ventilabrum, assembly GCA_963921505.1. Taxonomy (NCBI): domain Eukaryota; kingdom Metazoa; phylum Porifera; class Demospongiae; order Axinellida; family Axinellidae; genus Phakellia; species Phakellia ventilabrum. Next base: position 2,962,928 of record OY997398.1, on the reverse strand, counting down.
AGACCTATACCACCAAAAGTGCATATAAGGGAGTATGAGAAAAATCACATATAATTCACTGTTCCTGGCTCTGAATTATTGGGCAGCTAGGCACAGTAAATTGGGACATACCACATATTTATTAGTTTCATCGCAGCAAAAGCCTCAGAGCAGCATACCCAAATCCACATAGTTTACACTCCTTTTAACACTAGACAGGTCCCACACTGATTCTCAACCTCACTAGCTCCCCCACGGGAGAGATGGTTTGGGAATAGGGAGACCGGTCCATATGAAGATGTTTGGAGGTAATGATGGCTCATCAACAAGATGTGCAGGCCCAGATACATTTCTACTGAATTGTACTGACATCTCTACCCTATTGGCAATCTTTAAATTGCCAAAAAAAAGTTACAACTTTCCATCCCAACCTTTCGGTCAGCTTCCTCCTGGGTCACAGTACAAGAAAGGACCTGGCCCAGTGTATTGTGCAGGAACTCTGGATGTCCCAACTCTCTCAACTTAGTGTACAGGTCCAGTAACTTCTTAGCAGTCTGAAAAAAGTAATACAAATGCATTTCGGTGTACCATTATTTTTTATTTCACAGCAACAGGTTACACTAAAATTATATCTATTTAGTGCCCCCAAATGTTCATTTGTCAGTGCTTCAAAGATTACACGTGCAAAAATAATCAGAGAATAGAAAAAGCAAAGCTTTACTACGAATAAGCTGCAAATTTGTGTGAGAAGCGAATGAAGTCTGCATTGTGGAGCATATATGGGCTATTACCAAGACATATGATATGTAGGTTGCTATGACACCATACCTGGTTCAAGCACAAGAATTGGTTGATTTGGTCTCCCACAGCACCTTCGACATCCAGGAACCCCAGCTTCCTCACAAAGTCATTGATCTGTTCATCATTCCATTTCTGCTGCACAATTTCTCCTGGCTGTACAACCACATCCTGGTACCCCATGGCAACTGGTTGGTAGTAGAGCTCTATTGTTCCTGCTACACCCTCAGATGAAGAGCTGAACAGGAACTGGTAGTATCCTGTTTTTAGGACACAGTCCAGTTCATTGGCTACTCCCTGAAAAGTGTCTCCCTAGAGAACATTCAGAAGATGAGATATCATACACTATTTGCAAACTGTTCACATAGACATGCTAGCTGTAGCCATCGTAACTATGCTACAAAGAAGGAATAATGGCCTTTTCAGTTCATGTTACTGCAGGGAGGTGAGGTATGCAGACCTCATTGCAAATGAGGCAGGACAGGGTAGCCCCTGATTCATGCACTTACTACTTACGCATATCTGCAAGTTGAGAGAAAATAGCTAGCAGAGAATTAAATTTGGTGATCACTGACAGACCTATTTTTTACCTATTTGCAATATCACACAACCTTTGACTCTCACATACTGATAACTGGATAGCACAAATTACACACACATAGAAAGAAAGCAGCTTGCAAAACAGAACCATTGCTGCACATACATGAGCAATGACTCTAATAATATATCCTTTCCACGCTGCTGTAATTCCGTCAATATTGTTACAGCTGTTTTGAGGCTATTTCACCAAATACAATTTCAACTAAATTTTAATATGGTATACTCAAAAATAAAAACCTACATCCTAAAGGGTAAGTGCACAGACAGTAAAAGGTATGCTTACTTCTGCTCTGGAAAACCACAGGCGAATAAGGTTGATATTCCTGTTGACTGTGTCAAGCTGCCTGCTGGCATCATACACATTGAGAGTTGTCACCTGGTGCATCAAAGAGTGGAAGCTCTGCTCTTGATCTACAAAAGGAATCATAAATTTGAAAGCTGCAAATAAGTCATTCAGCACAGCTTCATTGTACTCTTCATGCTGTAACTGGGTTGTAATCAGCTGATACTGCTGCCTGAAAAGTGCTTGCCCACTTTCCCCAACAAACTGTTTTTCAGTAACAATAAACTGGTGCAGAACTGCACTATTTGCTACTGCTGAGAATAAGTCCAGATACTTGGGATTCTGTCCTTCTTGGAGACAGAGAGACTTGCTGACTTTCCTCATACTTTCAATTGCATCTTTGGGGGTAAGCTTAGCTCGATTTTCTCCCACTTTGAGCTTTTTGACAAGCTCTACAAGCTCTTGAAGCTCGGGATCTTCAAGACACTTCTCAAGCTGGTACTGACTACAAACGCGATGGATTGCTTCAATGTGGCTTGTGAACTGGAAAAGCTGCAGCATTGCTTTCACACCCTTCCGACCTTCACCATCACTGATGTTAATTTCAGCAAAAGCTGCATAATTTTCCAGGATTTCAAATTCACAATCTATGTCAATTGACCTCAAGTCCAATGATCCAGCTGCTATAATGTCAGTGTAGGCAGCAGTGCCTTGAATCAGCTTTAATAGAAGATCAGTAGTATTCTGAAGTGCTGCCGCCAGGGATTCGACTGACACCCCCTGACAAATATCTTGACCTTCTCTTCCATCCACAATCACAGGTGGGAGGGTGAAAGTGGGTAAGTGAATCTCCTGCACTGGCTTCAGAGACTCCACTTTTGACAGTTGGAGTTTCACATACTTGTCAAACATTTCACACTCCTTTAGAAAGAAGAATGCAAACATCTTGAGATGCTTGTGAATAGGTGTGAGGAAGGTATCCAGATCCTGTAACAGCACTTTCAGATCCTTCAGGGTTAATTCCCGTGTAATCTGCAGTGATATATCAAGGCCTGGGCGGAAATTTTGGCTGACAGAAGCAGGGAGATGGCTTTCAAGAATGATGGACGCTTTTGCCTCAGACTTGCTTTCACCAGGGAAAATGACATGTTGTGTGATTGGTAGAAAGATGTATGCAGGTATTCCCACACCATACTTGGCTAAGAGGTACTGTAGGCCACACCTAAATGAAGAGATATCTAATTATTCACACGCAAGAGACAGAACGTGCATGTACACAATACTGGTAATCATGGAGGCATGCCCCCAGACCCCCCTAGCATGAGGTGTGCCACACCCCCAAACTCATTAACATTCCACTTTTGCCCCCATGAACCCCTGACTATGAAATTGCTGAGTCAGCAATTTCGCTAGAAGCTGTGCAAGATAAGATAGTCATTCTACAACATTTAGCTTGATACATTTAACTTGAATTGACCTGTTGCTAAGCATAACCTTCAGTTTGATGATTTCTGTGCAGCATGCCCGGCTGGTTTTTGTCTCGGCACCAGAGGGCCGAGACACAGTGTTAACGTCGTACGTTGGTACGGCATTTAGGCTTACATCATTGAAAATAATGTCATAAACAGCGTGCATATCACATGCATGTGCAGGTGAGGGGGAGCAGCAATATCTGGATACACAGTGATTCGAGTCCTGTAAGCATAGATACAGAAGGGATCAAACAAAGCGCACAGTCAGCACAGGCTACGAGGCAGAGTGAGAGATTGTTGAGGCAAAGAGAGAGGGAGTGACAATCGAGACAACAAGAGGCACCAGAACAGCGACAACAACTCCAGGTTAGGTGAGAGAGGTATCGACTTACAGTGCAACATGAAAGGCCTAAACAGTGACAGCAGTGTCTACAGACTAGACGAGAGAGTGAGCGGCTGAGAAGGCAACAGAAAATAGGGAACAGCGTCAGCAGTCAGATCTCCGATGATTACTGCCATATATGCAAACACGTAATGTTTACAGACAAGGCACTGAAACCATACTTAATACTTGCAATGACTGACCACCGGCGCATCAACCTCCATAGATGGCAGAGCGACAAATAAATTATACTGCAAAAACAGCAGTTTCGGTCTTACAGCGTCATCAGGCACAGATTGTATAATCACTAAAACCAACACAGAAAGCAAAATGGTATTTACTACAAGATGGGTGTATACATGTACTAGCTACAAGTGGGGATACTCTAGTGCCTTTAGTCACTTTAGTACAAGAGACAGAAATTACGATTGAAGGGCGGCTAATATTACTCCATTTACTCAACCTTTTCTGTTACAAACTCTCTGTGACAGTATTATCTATCCTGTCCATTGCAAGTAATATTGTATCCTGTTTTCATGTAACTACGTCGAAAATATGCCAGGTTCTCCCGTTCTGTATCACTGAGTCGGGAGAGCCTAGGAACAAAGCTAGTAATACACTGCTTCAAAGCAGGTAAAACAGGAGTAGGTAAAACAGGAGTACTAAAATTACAGGATCCAGAACACCACTAGTACTTACCATCCAGCATCTGGCTGTCCCTTGATATAGCAAAGAAGCAGTATATTAAGCAGCTCGAAGCTCTGCAGGAAATCCTGCTTAATCAGCTGAACATCATGGGTATCGACCACAAGAGATTCTGCCTGAAAAACGGTAGCTACTCGATTGATCTGACTAAAGCTTTTGGCATAGAGGAGGATCTCATCAAAGTTGATGCATTTGCTGTTAAATTTCTGTTGCCATGCACATAGCACCTGCTGAGCCTTTGACACCCAGGAAAAAAACTTTCTGACATTTTCAGAGGGGCAATCAGCAACATCAGATGGAAAGTGGTCCTCTCTGAGGATTCCTTCTCTTTCTTCAAGCCCAGCAGTGGTACAGTAAATGCCAAAGATACGCCCGAACTGACTGATGACAGAGTAGTAGGATGTGGCCCACTCAAAGTTATCTGATATTGGAATCTTCTTGCAACATGATGCAACTATTCCCCAACAAAAGTTCAGGCGGGAAGATGGATTTTTAAGACACCCTATTTCTTGGCAAATCGTAGTGACACACTCTTTGATAATAAAATGCACCGGCTCACTAAGTGTTCCATGCAGTGCAAGTGACTCAGGGATCAGTTCCTAAAGTGGGAACCAAACAAAAACAGGATCAACATTAGGCTCAAACATTCTTACAGTGCTTGTGGTAGATCTACTAACTTATCGCAATCTTAGAGTACCTAAATTTCTCAACAGATAATAAATACCCCAGACCCCCTAGGAAATGCAACTCTGCACAAATCCCATGTCTCTGCATGTATGATTATATCCAAATGAAGCCCCCTCCCCCCAACATGTATATGTGTCTAGTTATTAATATTCATCAACTCAAGTATCTTTTTGGGTCTTGTAACCTCTGGTTCTTTCCCTATCCCACCCCAGTAGTTCTTACTGATTTCTCAACCCAATCCATACCTTATTCTCTGATAATGTCCACTATATTCTGCCTTACCAAAAGCTATATATTTTACATTGTCATGTACATGTAACCACCATTCCTGATTCTCAAGGTCAGACATCCAGCAGTAACTAGGTTTATTGTACTAGGGACAGTAGGAATGGTCGTAGTGATGATGTAAAGGCTAGCTAAGAATGAAGCCCATGCGCTTGCAGGACGCAAGCTTGCTACTACCTAACAGTACTCATAACTTACTTGCTGTAAAACCTCCAAAATGAGCTGTTGAAATTCATTATTTTCAGAAACAGCTTCCTATAACAGCAACAGAGATGTATTTATGAATACAGTAAGTGAATGTATCAGAATACCTATGAGAAGGCAGCAACAGCCCCACTTTAACAAGAGAGGGGTAAGTACCACTACCACATACAGTCAATTAGAGTCTCCTCAGTAGTGCAATATATAGTTTGCTATTGCCAAGCGTAGTAAGGCTCTTCTAGTGTACTAGTACATACTTCCATGTGCGTTTCAAGCATACATATGTTCCTACATGTATGTCACAAAAAATTATGGCACCACCAAACTTCTACGAGTTTGTTCACTTTTCATGAGAGGAAACATTCACTGTAGAGTAGGTAAGTCATACTAAAGATAACAGTGATTCTCTTGCACCAAGGACCCAAGCAACATACAGCACACCACCCAACGTCAGAGCATTTCTGAACTTTACCGTCTTACAGGCTAAACACAGGCAGTAACCCTCTGAAGAGACCCTAATGTTGTTTGCTTCTTATATAAGTCTTAACCTCAAGACAACCTCCATTAAGTCATACCTCTTTGCCGTAATTAAAAATAGGGCCTCCCAAACCCAGTGGCTGGATTCCCGCATCTATAGAGGCTTCTATGAGGAATCAAGCATTTATACAGAGCTTCTCAGAACCAAAAGCTGCTTATCACTACAATTCTCCTCTGATCAATTCAAGCCCAACTAAATACTACCTACCACAATCACCTATTGATATGCTTGACATAAACCATAAAGCATAACTATCCCTCTCTTTTCAAGACTATCAAGTTTAGGGAATAAAAGAAATTACGATACTCACCCAGACAGTCTCCACTTTAGCAAGAATGGCATCTGTAAGATTGTTCCTTTGGATGTAATCTGAGAGGAAGTCAGTGAACTCATCAGGGACACCCACAGCCAGGATGTCACTCTGCAGCGCGTAAGTACTGCCCTCAGTCTCTGTCACAAACAACTTGGGCACATCCAGCTGCAGCAAGTGCATAATAAAATCTCCAGCCCTGGCCTGCTCCAGGTAACAGGCTGCCACTGATTTTAAGAATTCCAGCAGAAATTTGTGATGTTGTGCATCAGTGAATCTGTGTGCGGGGTAGAGAGTTCACATTAATACTACTCTCAAAGATCTATTGCCTATACATTACAATGCCCACCTTTCAACAAATTCAGCAAAAAACTCGTTCCAAATTTGGCTGCAAATTTTGACCCCTGCAGGGATTTTGTATTGTCTCAAGTATCCTTCAACCACCTTTATAGAGAAAGAAACAAATATGGTGTTACATATTACTGCGGATCGGTATCAATGGGTACAAGAAGAGGATTTTGGAAATGCTTACTCTATTCATCACTAGCTGATCTATTTGTGTTTACCCAAGCTGCATGAGCGTATACATGTATAACACAAGAAAGAAGCAACCTGCAGTGAACTGACACTTCAGATACTTGACGATGTTCAAAAGGTTCTGAAATGGAGTACCATTCGATTTTACTGAATCTGGGGCTTCTCCAGACTGCTCTAATGCTCTGTCTCTTCACCATAGTTCTGAGAATCTACTAAAACAATATTCTAAATATATGCAGTACGTGCTTCTTTTGCATTGTTCTCAAGAGTAGATATAATAGTACTACAATACACATTTGAAATGAGGTGAGTTTCATACAGATTAATCATCTTACAAAGATTGGCCAGATTAAGAACGCTTTGTACAGCTGCAGAAACTGCTCAACAGTCAATTGACTAAAGCTGTCCTCTACTTTGCAGATCACCTATAATACATAACAAAGAAAAGAGATGTAATGCATGTTGTACAAGTACATCAATGCCTACAGAGACTGAGACAAACATGTACAATGTACGTACATATATGGTTGATGCAAAGGGCACATAGAATTGCCATTGCATCTAATATACATGTACTCACTCCAGCTCACCCTAAACCAGCCAATGAAAACCAAAAGTTTAGATTAACTCTATAGCTAGAACTAGTGATAGCTTACATCTCTCTTGATATGTTCTTGGTACTGCTTGGTGATGCCACCACTTTTGGTGGTAAGAAAGTCCTTGAGGTAGGACTCTGCTTTCTCACTGGTAATGTCAATTAGTTGTAGTAGCAGGCTTAGCCACTCTTTCATTTCATCATCCATGGAGGGGCTACGCCAGTGCCGCTTTCGACATATTTCCAGCACAATGTCAAGAAAACCCAAACCCTGCAATAAACATACAACCAAATACTTTCTAACTTCTTTATATATTATCTCTTTGTGAGTACATAGAACCTTTGTAACTATAAATTCATTTGAGAAGGAACATGTATAGTGTGTTTCAAAAGTCCTTGAATCCTCGCTAGAAGTGCTCTTGCGAGTGCTCGCTAAATCGCCTATGCATCACTTGCACACACTCGCACATTAAGTGTTTGCGATCGCGTCTGATGCGCATGTTAGCAAGGAATTTGTAAAGTGTATACAGCAAGTGCAAGCATGAATGCGCATAAATATGATTTTTATGCAAGCAAGTGCGCATATATTCTGTATGCTGTATTAGCGCGCACTCACTATTTACGCATCCAAGCATGAGAACACGGACGTGTGCGAGCATTATAATAGTGTGCCTAAAGCAAGATAGTAGCATATACGTGGTGAAAGGAGGACTCGTGAGTGATACCACAATAATACCGAGCAGACTCACGAGTTTCATTCAAGGACTTTTGAGATGCACTATAACTCCAAAGATACATTAACTACAGCTACAAAACAAATAGATGTAACAAATGAACATGCAGAACAGAGGGGTAATTCCCCCCCCCCTCAATGTCAATGTTGGTGGGGGGGGGGGGGGGGGGCTTTGCCCCCAAAAATGAATGTTTGTAATAAGTTGAGGTGCCCACAAAAAACATAGTGTGTTTGCAAAATGAGACCAAGAAAAGGCAGCAGAGTTTGATACAAGACTGATATTGCATGTCTAAAAACCAGCCGGGTGTTTTTTTTACACAAATCATTCAATTAAAGGTTGAGTTCAGCAACAGATTAGTCTTAGCTTAAGGCAGCTGTAGAACGGATCAGACAGTCTCATCACGTAGCGCTGCCAGCAAAAGTGCTGACACAGCAATTTCGTAGTGTGCTTCCAGTTAGTAATCAAAGACAGAACTATCATCGCTACCTACCACTCTTTCGCCGTCTAGGCAACACAAAACTAACCTAGCTTGACGTACCTTGGCCTATTGAGCCTACAAACTTTCAGTAGCTTCCACTGCGCTCGTGACTATAGTGGCATAGTAACGGAATGACGTAACTTAGCGCACGTGATATTTGCAGACGAACACACACACATACATACAGACAAACGGAAAACATGAAAGCAATCTTAGGACCAGCCAGGGCGCGCGCTTTGCGCGCTTCCGGCTGGTAAAAAGTGTGGTCATTGAAGAAGCAGAAGCTGGACACCATAAGTCAGAGTAGTGGCAGTGAAGAATAATGCAGTTAAAGTTGAATATGATAATGACATACACTACATCTCATCCCCAGGCTCTCGGCGAGTTGAACACTGGAGAGCCTGGCACTTTTTCTCACATTACATAATTGTGCATGGGCAAGACCACTCGAAAAACTGCTGCACTTCTCTACCTTTTGCTGGTGACAGCGTTTCATGCAGCACTCAGACTGTGGTACAAACGGGCTCCGAAGAGTAGCTACAAGAAGTGTGGATTTGCTGCCCTCCTTCGTTGTCTGAGAACTGCAGGTGTTTTCTCCATGCACAAATTTACTCTTCTACCTTCTTTCTACCCTATAAGTCATGCACATGAGAAAAAGTACCAGGCCCACACCTAGCTAAGTGAAACATGCGTGTCGGCGTGGGAACGAGGCTATAGTAACACTGCAGCTGAAGCGCACAAGGACTCCATAGCATATACCATAGTACGTACAGCATACAGGAGCACACACCAGGTATGATGTGCACATAGGTATGTGACAAAGACTCCAAAGCTCTTCTTTCCCAATACAACAGCCTACACTGTTCCAACGTCTGACTCTGAATACTCATACTACACACAGGCTGCATATTACACATTGCTTTCGATCGTGTCACACGTATGCAGTTGAAATAGGTATGTCAGTATATTTGTGGTATGACCTGCATGCATGGCAGAATTTGCCCACTGACTACTGTATCAGTAAAGGGTACTCACTCGTGCTTGCCCAATTAGCTCTATAGCTACCTCATAATGCAGGTAAAGTTACTTACACCTATTGAAGCGCAGCTATGTTCTTATAAGTGTATTATAAACACACCTCTTGCAGTACAACCAGCAAGTTGCCCTCGGGCTGCAAAGGTCGCAGGCGGTCCTCTCCAGTGCGCTGGAAGCACGTCTCATATGAGCACCTGGGCCTGCTCATAAAGTTGTAAACAAAGTCTTCCTCTAGCTGCACGTAGGGCTCCAGGACCAGTACAAATTCCCTAAAAGGAGAAACCCTGGTTTAATTGTGTTTCAAATAGTGGTTTGCCTTTCCCTGGAGGTATGTCACTGGTAATATAAAAGGAAAGCTATGCCTAACTTAACTCATTGCACGCCATCATTACGTCACGCGCGTGATGCCACCAAGCGTTAGTTTCTACAAAAAATGGCAGACTAAAAATATCAGTGTAGCGTTTGGCAGTTTTTTCATTTACCAAGTCAAAGAAGCAACGGTGCTGCTTTTGTTGGGAGACTATCTGCTGCAACCATCCAAGGCAAAAAGGGCGGCGGATTGGAACCATGCAGGCGCTTCAGGATCGATCAATCGGTACACGGTAAGTTCGATACAGCACTGCTGTAAGCGTAGTTTTTGCGCCCTGGCGTCAAAGAAAGATGGTCCTACTGAATGTCTGACTCTCTACAGAAGCAAGAACCTCACAAGTGTCAGTGAAGACGACAGCAGAGCCTGATTATCCGTGTAGCAGTGTAGCCAGCATGGCTAGCCAGCATGGCTAGCCGTAGCTAATCAATGTTATATTTTGCTGTGTATATCCGTTCTTTTACAAATTTTGTCTACATTCGGTACTGTTACATCATCATTACTAATCACTCTAACTATTTAACGGCTAATAAAGGAAGGGGCTACCCCTTCCTAGCCGTACGAAGAACTTACGGTCGTCATAGCCACTTAAGTGGCTTGTGGCGTAGTGGAATGATTACGTAATAGCCATTAAAGTGGCTTACGGTGTGCAATGCGACTGACTATGGCAGATCTGTGTTCAGTGACTGAATACAAACATCCAGTGACCGAATGTGATATTTAGTACATATAAGCAACTGCAACCATTCACCAACTGAATACAACCATTTATACATAAACAAAGTGTTTGCTAATCACCAAGAGCGCATAATTATGCGCTCTTGTGACCAAATATGGCTTCATTGATCAAATGCGGACACACAGTTAACATATGGCTGGATCAACGGTACCCAAGATTTCTCACAAACGACAAATGCTGATGACACCAAACTTGATGTGAAGATCATCGTCTCTACGCTCTGATGGGTTGTCTTTGTAGGCCTACTCAACAAGATTTATGCCATATTATCATTAGCTGCTACATCAATGCTGCACGGGGGGTAATGTACTTTTCACGTGTTTCATTATTCTTGCAACTGGCTGATTCATAAAAATGCCCAGCTCCAGTCCCGCCCCACTCCATTTGCCCTTAGTCCTGGCATGCATGTTAGGGGTCTCATAAGTCAAAATTGGCTTGGTGTGATTTATACATGTGACATTTTTGATTATTAGCCACATGAGGCATATTGCGGTTGTGTATCCCTTGTAATATATATTTCTGATTCAATCCAGTACTCATACCCACCCACTAGTGTGTATCGAGACCCCTAGCAATAATCATCTGCAAGCACGCTAACTGGCACATGTCTTCAGAGTCAGAGTTCTAACTCATCTCCTGACACTATCAAATCTATAATGCGTACCTAATTTGATTGAAGGGTCTCACAAAGTCTCCAGGTACAAGAATGTCAGCCATGTGTTGGCTAGTGAAGGCCACTTCATCGGGCAGCTGTAGCAATCGGCCAAACTCCACCCCCTTCTTTATATCCTGGATGGTCTCTGCATTCAGGTATAGCAGCTTTTGAGTCTGCAAAGAATTATCAAATTGGGAGATAATGTATTATATGCTAGCCTTTCTACTATTTACAGCACTGTAAATGTGGAACAAAGCAAATATCTCTGACTCTTATTTTAAAACGGCCAAATAAACTTCATATAATTCTCTCAAATACACGTAGGGACCTGTGTCCATGAATCTATGTAACAGTGCTAGGATACTATCTATGTCCAAAAACATTTATTTGCTGCGTCGACCCTAGCTTATATAGACCCTTCTTGTTGATTTCTGACTTGTCTGGGACCTTAGCCGTTTTCATAGGCACACATAGTACAGTACAAGATTATTTTCTAGCACTCATTTATTACCAAGGAGTGACCAGGGTGGAACTTTCCCACAGGTAATAAGGTTCCTCATAAACAGGGAAATAGAAGCACTATGTAACCTAACAACTCACAACAGTAAGGTACTCCTTCCAGTAATCAATTGGCTCTCTGGCTCCTCTCTCAACATGACACTTTGAAGCAACAGTAACTGTAGGTAAGAGTTAGATAAACCATAATGCGTATATGTAGCCACATAGCTGAAAGTAAATCAATTTCTGAATTGTATGGTGTACTATATCATGTCTGTATCTAAAGTCACAAGAAAATACAGAATATGGAATCCCAAAAAAGCAACCAAACAAGGTAAGGACACCACCACACTACTTTTATGGATTTCCATCCCAATATCTTTCCAACCAGCTCTCATGCTTGGTAGATGGGATAACCACGATGTTAGATTGCGATGTGTACATCATGTACATCCTGTGGTATTTTTTTGAAAATGCGACGCAAATGGAATAGATTATGCTGTTGCTAACACTTACATGTAGTTGGCACAACTGACTTGTACTAGTCAGGTGATTTTTGAGCTTTGACTTCTAGGACTGAGCAGCCATTTTCAGTGAAAGTAAACTAGCTATCTTAAGTGATTAGGCATTTGCACATATTCTATATTTAACACTTTATTCAGAATAAAATCTGGTCTGAAATTTAGGGCGAGATATCTCCCTTTCCTTCCCCTCCCCCAATGAAACCCTGACACAGTACTAGCCCTTACTCCAGAGCATCCTGTAATAGGCATATCTCGGTGGAAGATGACTGTTTTCCTGGCTTTTGATCATGAATGAAGTTTTCATGAGCTCAATGCAGGCCTCCTCCAGCAGTTGAAAGACAGGAGGAGGGGTACTATTGGCATCAAACATGATCTTGAAATTTTCCCTTTAAAGAGAGATGGGATATTATCAGTTATCAGGCAACCTTGTTCCCAGGTTTACTCCTCTAAAACAAAGTTGATATTTCACATCTAAAACCAGCCAGGGCAGTTCTATTATGATATTCAGATTCTTCTTTCCAATGCTCAGCAACAGGCAAGGCCTTGACAAATACAGCTATGGTTACGACAATCATTGCACACATGATATATGTGGGCACACATACAAACTCAAAAACCATAAAGCAATCTTAGCAGCAGCTGGTCACGCACTTCGTGTGCGCCCAGATGGTACATGTACGCACGACATTTTGTATGCCAGATCCCAGGCTATGCCTACATATTTGTTTGCAGTAAGAATGCCGTTGCAGTGCAAGTCAACTGTATACTATGTACAAAGTACACATACTCATATAAAACATCCACACGCACACATGCACACATCAAATGGGAGTGTGTTGTGCCTAGCTGGCAATAAAGGAACTTCCACCTGTGTGCTCTGCTCAGTTAAACTAAAGTGTACAACTGTGGAAGCAATCACAGTGGTACCACTGTAATAACATAATTTATGTGACAACTTACAGTCTTAGGAAAGTTTCTAGAGTCTTGGTGATTGAAACTTGCTCCAGCTTCTCAAACTTCTCAATGCAGTTGTGGATGAATGGGCTTAATTCATCACATTCATATAGCTGCTGCTTCCTAAAAAAGAATTAAACATAGTTATTATGTGCTAAATACATGTAGAAAGCAATTATCACTCCCTCACTTGTGCACTCTGTAAGCAATAAGAAGATAGAAGGGAAAGTCTCTCGTGAACATTTCATCCAAATGCTTGGTCAGCTTTCGGAAGACTGCACCATCACCACGATGGCCCTCACGTTGCACCTACAGTGTGATCAGTACAAGGTGAACAGCATTACAGTTGGCTCTATGGTAGTGCCCCTACTTGAGTAAAATTGGCACTATGAGAGAGCCCCCCCCTTAGTCATGAAATGCATAGACTATGCCTATCTGTTGTCCCTACCAGATATCCACGTGTTTCGTAATACACCATACCACATGCAAAAAAAAGTTTTATACTGCATACCACATCCAATAAGACAATGCCGAAAGTTTTTCTTAGTCTCTTGTAAATCATGGAGAGAAAGTAGAAAAGACAGACCAGGGAGCAGAGGGAATAACCTCGTTCCCAGACTTTTGTGGGGGAGGACTCTACTCTCCTTTCCCGCAAAAACCCGGAAATGAGGCTACAGAGGGAAGCAATGCTGCAGTGGAACAGTGAGAGAAGGCGAGAGCAGAGAGCAGCACAGACTTAAACTGTGAGCAGACAGAACCAAGGTTGCAGTGAAACAGAGAAGGCAAGAGTGGAGAGCAAAGAGAAGTGAGGCTAGAGCTCAGAGCAAAAGAGACCACAAAAATCAATACACTATTATTTTTACCCGGGAAAAGCCTTGCTCATTCACACTCGCCCCACAATGATTCATCTAATCACACAATGTATTACAGATTCTTCAAATACCATTTGCTCATGCTGAAAGAAGGTTGACATGACCACTTGGAAGAGCCCTTCATCTTCAGAGACACACAGAGGCCCACTAGGGGGAAAAATCAGCTGCTTGATCTCTTCCTTGAGGTTTATAGTATGTTTCCGCATACTCCTCTGCCTCAAGCTAGCACGGATCCCTACAACAAAATGTGAGAGGGAAATATGATTATAGGTACTAATGATACTTCAGCTTTCTGCAAGGCTACCCAACACAGAAGTTACCACTAAAACAACAGTTATGACTACTATTAAAATGGCTAACCATGCCGAGACCGAAAGCCTGTCTTCAATGGAGTGGGTGGAGAGTAGCTAGCATCAGAAACAACTTGCTGTGTGGGTAACTCAACATGGGCTGCATGCTTAGACAGAATCCGAACATTCAACTCCCCAGGGTCATGCCGATTTATAAACTCCCGCAAGTTTCTACCATCTTCTGAGGTAATCAAGATGACAGGAAAGTTCCCCTTCTTTAATGCTTTCACAGTTTCTTCAGTAAACTCCGGTGCCATCTGAAAATTGTTTTCAGAGTTTACCAGAATGATGGCAACAGCATGGGCCTTCCTATACTTGTCAGTGAGGGTTAACAGGTTATCCCCTTTCTGAAGCTGGTGGTACCGAATGTGTTGGCACTCTACACCCTCAGCAGTGAGTGTCTTCCAGTCTACACGGACTGGAGAGTTCATCATTGGAGTGAGAGCATAGGTATAGGCAACAAAAGCTTGCTTGTGCCCCTTGAGGCTCAGCTGGAGACCTAGAATGAAGACAACACAATCTAAATGGCTGGCCTGGTTAAAGGACTACACAAACTCCCACGATGTACATATGAATTTTTAAAAGAAATAGCGTACCATTTAGAATGGTTCTCCTGCCCCCATCAGTTTCTTCGTCAACACCAGTACACCTTTCAAGCGTTCGGTCTTCAAGTCCTCCAACATCAACAGGTAACTCCCTATAGCCCTCTGAAGAGCTTTCAAGCTGCCCTTCCAAACCACCAGTAGCTTTGAGCTTAGCCATTTTCAAACATAATGCTACAGGGATAGTGAATAGGACAGGTATAATTGTGTACCTTTGCATTTCCAGAACCATATACATGTACAGCCAACTAACCCAATGGTAATTGCATTGTAGTGCTAAAGCTGGGGTGCTAAGGTGGTATTTTGATTGGCCGTTATTCATTACCCTGTTTGTGCAACCTTAGGTGCTGAGGATGCAGATGGGATGGAAATGAATATAGCTGTCTCATGCTAGCTGGGCAAAAGCTAAATCAGCTGTTACAGCATGTGAGTAATTGGAACAAAGCCAGAATCCTGTTAGCCATAAAGGAGCTATGGAGCCAATAATATTCATATCTAATAACCAGCCGGTATTTTCCTCTGGTTAATTAAGCTGTAGTGCAAATACACTACAGTCTACTTTTACTAAACAGCAAAAGTTCCAACTTAGCAATTTCATTTTCCATTTTGTAGTGCACCACCAGTTAGCAGCCAAGTCTAATCTGGGCCACGCAAGACTATTAGCAGCCATAACTTGCAAGAACAAGCTTGGAGTAGATTAATTGGCCTGAATCATTTGGCAGAGTAATGCAAGACATACTTTTGCGCAAGTGATAGTAAAGCATGGATGCAAGAACATAAAGAAACAGCTAAAGACAACAATTTTAGGACCAGCCAGGCATGTGCCCCTGGCTGGTAAAAAGAAGTGGCATCAGACATTACTGATGACATTGACAATTACAGTGCTTTAGTACACAGCTATATAGGACTTAGCCACCAAAATTATATGACTGAAGTTGCTTGCAACCAATTTTCATGTTTTTGGCCCCTTGATGATTATTATTTCCACTATGGGAGGCTTGCTATAAACTCCAAAGTATTTGAGTGGCCCTTGAATGGAGATACAAACATAGATCGTACAAGGTGAGTGTGAATATTAAACAGCACAGTCCCTCTCGTCACTACTGTAGCTAATTCTATGGTGGAAAGCAAACAAGGTGAAGGCTAGTGTTTTCTGTGGCATTTCTCTGGTACACGAAAAATTCTTGAACATAATCACAACCCCAAGATAAAGATACAGGAGTAGTACATACAGCTGTACGCTCATTGTGCCCATGAAGCAATTTTGACTTACATGCAGAACCTGGCCTGTGAGACTACCTTGTGTCCTTGGCATATGGCATTAGAATTAAGGTGGTCTAGCAACTTAAATACAATTTATGAGTTCGCTAGTCTCGCAAGTATATACATGTAATACACAATTCGCTCAAGTCAGTCATTGGCAGTACGTGTTTTTTTTTTAATACGACTTATTTCAGCACGTCCGTCTACCGTTACCAGAGTCATTCCCACACTTTAAAACAGTCAAACAATTTACTGACTGAAGAACACTATCGGGCATAGGATTAATACGGTTAGGATCAGCGATCACGTTCTTCACTCGATCAGCAATTACATATTTAGCCAATATTGGCTGATCTAGGCCTACATACTCACCATAGCTCCTTCGCTTGAATTCTGATCAGAGAACTGAAGACAAGTACAGCCGACCTGCACTTGCGGCAGAACTGCTACGTACCTCCAGTTGTGACCTTTATTAAGAAGTGATTACGTAACCCCAATAAGTTAGCCCTTCCTTCCGCAATATACATGTACTTTATATGTACGTACGCAACTTTATACGTACATGTACTAGTACCACATTACATCATCTCTAATTGGACGAGAGCTAGAGCGCGAGCAGTAAGAAGGCCTAGATCCTCAGCAAGCGCATGCGCAGTATGTGGCACGAGTAGGCTTGACCCTAATTCCCCAGCTATGCCCCTATTATGCTCTCAGCCAGTCCTTATTACACTCAAATTATGCTCAATTCTGGTGATCAAACTTCCATTCAACAGTGCAAGAATTAAAACTGCTAGCAGTCATTGTCATCCTCAGATCGATATTCTGAGCCACTCCACGAGGTAGGGAACTCTAAATGGTCTATTAGTAGCCAAGGTCAGCTAAAATACTGTAATTAAAGTCCACAGCCGTGCAAACTATGTCCAATACTGTGCCTATTCTATGCTAGCATAATGCCTTATGCCATCATGTAACTATTATGCACAAAATTATTAGGGTATAATTTCTTCAAACCTAGGTATAAGTCAGATAGACTACATCACAGAGGAGGATATGCGTCCTAGATACGGTTTTATCCCTTGGCTATTACCTCGGGTAAAACCACATCTGTGGAGGATATATAGATGCATATCCTCCTCCTCTGCAACATGGTCTATCCTATAATTATCCCCTGTAATTCGGCAGCAGCTTGAAATCGAACTGCAGCTTTTGGTTTCAAGATGTATAGTTATTATACACAGTTCTGGCATATATAATTATTATACATGACATATAATATTATCTGTAATAGATACACACCTCTACATGCAATAACGTATACAGTGACAGTAGTAAAATAATTTAAACAGTACTTTGATAGTCATTCTTCTTGGTGCAAACACTACAACAGGGGACAATACAACATCAGCTATTGGTATCATACATAACAAGACTATAATTATGATCTGTTACAGTAACACATATTATGACCTGTATATGAAATATTCATGTTATTGTTACAAATAGATTCATCCTTACTGCTAATTCTGAACTTGATCACATGCTGAGCATAGACAAAAGACTGACCTTAAGTACTGTATCTTAGACTGTCATCTTACCTAGCCTCGTTTCCAGTCTCCACTCCCAGCTTTTTTTCACAACATGCAAAAAAAAAAGTTGGGAGTGGAGACTGGGAACGAGGCTACATCTTACCCAAGCTAATTTCTGAAGTGCGGATCGACTCTCCCTACAGAATATGAAGGAATATTATAGTGGTTTCCATTTTCTTATCCAGTAGTAAGCACCAGGTACATATACATGCATCATAATCAATTTCAACAGTAAGCAAAACTCACCATATTAACACACTAATTAAGACACAGGCAAGATAGTAACATTTATTCATAACAGTTCTTCTATAACTTTACAACAGCTGATACATTTCCTCAAGCATACTGTTGGTGGTGCATAGCAGTTGAATGATGTCAAACAGAATACTATATATGAGTGATATGAAAAAAGACTAGTAGAAGAGCTCTAGCTGATCACTGATCATGAGTATATTTCCAGTGAGTTACCAGTATTTGGTGTCAGAGAAGATTGGAACCATTGATATGAAGGCTACGTATATTTACAGTGAACAAATACTACAGAAACTAAAAATACCTGGCGATGATCCCCTGCCCTCGGCATTTTGCCTGGAGATGATGGATTACAACTGGGTTATGGGACTTCATCTGACCCAGTAGTCTTATTACCTGTTGCACAAGGTGAGCGTAATATTTATAATGCTGTAAATGTACATACATACATAGTAATTAATTGTTGTTACTACATGTACTTCCTGGCTCTAGAATGTACTAAAAGTTATTAAAAGTTAAGTGTGACTGTAAATTGCAGTAATATGCTTTGCCAGCTCATGCACTCCTGTATGTACTTGTGCTACTATAACAATAACTGTTGTAGCAACTCTAGCCAGAAATTAAGCAGCTGATAAAGGATTTCAATCAGTGAAATCATGTAAAACATTTTGAGATTCTTCACTCAGTTTTCCAGACTCATGAGAGAAAGGATTCCCTCTATACATTCATAGTCAAGGTGGAATAAAGACCAGAATCCACAGTGAAGATGAAGGATATCTAGGCTAGAAGTGATCATGCATGCAAGATTGAAGCATTAATGTACTATGTAAGCACCTCCCTTGATCCTGGCACACACAAAGGCTATGTACTGTACACAAGATTTGTGGCAAAGAGTACTAATCATAAACTACTTGCACAGTTTAGCTAAGGTTATGATAATTGTTATTGTGTACAATAAACTTCCCAAGAATAAACACTACAGTTATTGTAACACACCTGAATGTTGAAACTCACCTGCACGCGCACAAACGTGCTAGGGTCTAACTCCAAGCAGTCCAAAAGCATTTGGAGACTTTTGTGTGATTTTACCTCAAATGCTCCCTGCAACAGATTCATACACATAATATAATCAGTGGGCAGTACACACTTAAATTGTGACATGTGGGTAGGGGTACGTACCTTAATCATTTAACATGATATACGTACGTATCAGAATGGAATAAGACTCTGTTCCCATAATTAAGTTTGTGTATATCAGTATGGTAAATATACCAAGCCGTATCTCCAATGTTCAAATTGTGAATTTGGAATGAATCTACTGACAGAAAAAAGCTCCAACCAGCCACTAGTATTATAGTGAGTGAGATATTGACACTGTGCACTACCTGCATTTGAATGTTGATAAAAGAATAATTATGATATTGTACATCCACATATAGTTTAAAGTAGAGAGGTAAAGCATTTACAGAATAGTGAGTGAACATATACGTACACACACACACATCACATGTGCATACACACATGCCATTAGCTACAGTACACACATCACACATCCCCCATTACACAAATGCACACATGCATTCACACCACACACATGAACACACACATGAACATACACATGTAAATACACCTGTACACACCGTGCATACATGTACATACGCACACAGGCTATTGTATGCTGCACATACATATGTACACACAGCATATGCACCCATTCACTAATCACGTAAACCATGCATCTGGTCTACACTGGCCAGTAACGCTATGGTGTGGTGTATATTACAACGTATGTACATGTGTGTCACTGTATGGTGACTACAATGTTCTTGCACAGTGTAAAAGCATGGGGCATCACTACAGTGCAGAATGCTAGGCAGTGGAGTTTGAGAACGAGGTTATAATTATAATAATTATATGTGTGTCAATGGGGTTGGATGACTTGTGTTATGGCTAATACTGGGTATGCCAACTCACCAGAGCAATAGCAGCTTCAGCCCTTATCACTTCATCAGAGCTCTCTAATCTCCTAATAAAACAGGTGAATTTGTTTGTGCATTGTAAGCATGCTGCTATAGCACATACATAAACAGTCCCAGTACATGTATTACGTATTTTTTTCAGAATGGACTCTTGCTGCATTAATCACCCATATGCAAGTACATAATAGTGTATACAATGCCCCAACAGAAAGCAACTTTATATCTCAGGTACCAAGGAAGCTATGAAAAAGACTGTTTATGCAGATATTATACCTAGGTCCTCTCCTATAGCATTCATGACTACCAAAAATGAACAACTTGAAGTTACCTATTACATAATAATTGTTACATCATTTACATGGCTGTATGTATATGATACATGTACATGTAGACTTATGCTTGCGTAAACATTTAATGGGAGAAGGTTGAGAAGTAGCAGTATATAGTGTACTCTCAATGGTCTTTCTACTCAGGAGTACTTTTCAATGCTCTCCTGTGGAGAAAGATCATCTGGAAATGTACTGGGTCTCCAAAGTCAAATCAACCATACTGCAAATACTACTCCGACAAAGACAGAATTTTAATATTTCTGCTTGTTCTGCAGCTATCAGAGTGCAGCCATTTTTAAACATCTACACATGTGTAGATATGAAACTTGTGCTCTAACAAGGTCCAGCTACTTAAATCAAGGCTGGCAACTCAGTTCATTGATAAGCCATGGATTACCGGTGGCCACTATAGGCTGGCTGCTGTACTGGTAACCTTATTGGTGGTTAAGCTTAACAAATGATAGTGTAGTAAATTATTAGTGTATGAGCCTGCACATGCCCTGGCAAGCTTCAGAATCAGCATGGACGATTGAGGTAAAGTCTCCTTTCCACAGTATATATATTATATGTACGTACATACATAAGACTCAGGCATGGTTTCTTGAGGACAGCAGGCTCAATTAGAATACTTAAACCACTTAACCACACTGCCTTGTCTTGCAATGTCTAAACTCAACTTGTACATCCACATGCCCTGTAAGCTCAATCACCTGAAATATTTGTGTCTCTGGCTAGAGTAAGGGTACAATTGTACTGAATTAGTGAGAGATTTGTCTTGAGCCATATGCTTGCCGGCAGCAGTGTAGCAAGGCCACTACTTTGACCATGGGTGGAGAGTGCCCAGGTGCAGCCTATACCTGGTACAGATGGTGCAGTTGTAGTACATTGAACATACATATGTAGGTGGGGGTTACTGTCCTAGAAAGTGAAAGAGAAGCAGACTCCTGGCTAAGACATTACAGTACCAAGAATCACTTCTGCAGCACATACACATATGTGGTAAACATCAAACTCTTATTACCTTACCCCATCAGCATAGAACGAGCTTTTTTATCCAGACCGAATTCAGATAACAGATTCCCAATGGAACTTCTGACTACCTACATGTGTAAGCGAATAACATAAATAGTTTTGATGGGTTGACAGCACACATCATTCACATACAATGCAGTATATGTATGTACGTGCCGGTACCAAAACCATATTATGGTTTTGGTACAGGCATGTACATACATATACTGGTTCAATCCCCAACTGGGCCTCGCTTTATTGTATTAGGGCTTCATTTGCTCTGCATACGGTACGTACCTGCATTGGTTCATTAACAAGCCTATCCAGTAGCATATCAAATAGGTTCTGTCTTCCTACTTTGTTGAATAGCACTTCACTACCTGGATATATGAGATAAATACTAATAAGCATATACACTTACAAAAACAACAACAATAACTTACCAATATTCTCTAGGGTTTTAATGGCTGCCAATCTTAGCTGTGGGAAGACAGTACGTATATCCATAATACAAGGCGTGATATACTATACATGTATATGAAGATTAAGGTATTGTTATTGTACACATGCACACAATACCATTAGAGCAATGTGGTTAAAAGAAGGGCACAATACTGCACTGGTACATGTACAGTTTACTCCTTTGATCTACTTACATACACACCACACCTACGTACATATACATATACATGTACATACATGTACATACATACGCATTCAGTCAAGTTTTAAACATACCTGCCAGTTGTAGAGCTTGCACATCTGTTCAATAGCACAGTGAACTATTTTATCTGCATTGTACTGCCAGCAGTTTACAAGGTGTACCAAAGCCTGAATGCAGAGAAGGCATGCTTGGACTCCGATGGGAAGATGTGCAACATCCATTGCGCATTACTGTCTAGGTATGGTGTACGTATTCTATTGGCCTAGATCTTGATATACATACAATTATATTACATGGTAACAGTAACCTCTTTTAAATTGCATATCAACCAGCAAATTAGAAGTGACAAAAATAAGGTTGCCCGCTAGTCTTTCAAATTGCTACCAAATTGTAATTTTCTTATTGGACTCTGCTAATATTCTGAGTGGACATTAATATTAGTAGCTTCAAGTTTTGTGCCCAGACGTTCCCCCCCCCCCCCACCTCCCATGTGAAAAGAATGTCTAGTATCCTGAATGAATTATAATACTGATAATACTCTCATAAATTTTTATCAAACTGACCAATAGATTTATAGAGCTAAAATGCCTTAAAATATCATAGAAGGACTAAAACTACAATCTGATTAAAGCTTGCACTTTCCAAGGGAAAATGTGCCTCAGTAGAAAATGAAAGAAGTTGATCAAAGCTTACTTGAAAGTACTATACCGACCACATAAAATTTCCAAAAATTCCCAGCTTGCTAACAAGTGTGTATATATTCACACCTAAACATGCAAAGCTCAGCAAACGAAAGGTCCTAGGGCATTGCTTACAACTACGTAGATACGTAAGTGTACTACATAAAAACTAAGGTGTTTCAGTCATTTGGGGGGATTGCATGGTCCTACATGCCCTAGGCATTTACGTACCTTTGGCTCAAGGGAAGTATACTCATGAAATAACAGTCCATGATGCTCACTAATGCACACAATAACAAAGAGCAGCTACTTTCATTGTACACCACAGTACCTCAACATAATTATGGAGCACGGTATACGTAGTACTCCATATATAGGGATGGTACGGGAAAATGGCAGCCTCATTGTATGTGCACGGAATGATATATTCCTCCAGAGGCAGTTATGAGCAATATCTGTCATTCTCAGGTGTTTTCATCAGTAACAAGACTGTTAATGTTACTGGAGAGCACCGTGAAAGAATATGTACTACATTGGCAAGTAGCTAAACCTGTAGATAGTCTTTCTCTAGAATAGAGCAGTAATGATTACAATAATTCAAATGCGAAGAAGCGGTTGACATTTATTCCTGGGGTACTGCACGCACACCACAATGTTCTCAAAGAAATTGAACTGTTCAGCAGTGATTCTCAAGTGCTCCCAGCCATTTTTGTTAAATATTCTGACAATGTAACGGAGGTTACACCTACATCAACTTCCACGACCTTGAGAATGCTTATTGAGAGGTGTTGCTGTCGTCTCCTGTCGTAAGCAAGTAAAAATGTGTGAGATCCAGTAGCTGTTGAATCCACTCTTACAGGGCTGTTGTCTTGTTGAATCACGAGCAAGCAAGTTAACCGTGCCCACATTGCCTAACACTCCAGAATTAAGTTGAGAATGAAGTATTGGCATCATGTACTCTAATAGCTATGTTGTCTGAGCCTCAGCCTGATTTCAGCATGAAAGTAATACTCTGTGTAGTGACCAGATGCAGCTGTGTAATCACAACCGCTCATACTTTTCTCCCCCCCCCCCCTCCTCCAAAACAACAACAATAACAAATGAAACGTCGATATATATAGGAATCGATGGTTCTATTAAATCCCCCAAAAACTACCTAACAATAAAGATTACCATCCCAATATGTTTTGACCAGGTCTCATGGCGCTTGTATGGGATGACGGGATGTTAGATTGTTAGGTGTACTTCTTGTGGCATTTTTCGACTTGTTATTTAATTATACTGCTGATAGGAGTGTTGTTACAGGTTGGATATATGTTAATGTGCAAATACATGTCCACAGTGCATGTTGAGGTAAAGAATAAATTATAGTGTGAGAAGGTTGTGTGTTGTAAAATGCTGCAATCATTAGCTGTGAATATGGCTGGTGTGGCATGTAGGGAATTGTGGTGTGTGTTCGGTTGGTAAAATAATATTATATGGATGACAATCTGTAAAAGTATTGTGGTATTGTTCCTACCTTGTTTGGTAGGTTTTTTGCAATCCCATTCCTTTTTTTTTTGTGACTTGTGTATATATAGCTTACCATGCTTTGGTACTGTGGGTCAGGGTGGTCAAGAGCAGCCTTTAGCTTTGTCATACAGCAATCTTTCTCAAGCTGTTTCCGACTTAGGAGCACTGAGGCCAACAGGGAGATGTGAAAATCTCCACTTACCAAAAGTCTTCGAAGGACTTCTGATAGCTTCACCCATGCTGATTCACCTTTCACCTATAATGTAGAAGAATCAGCATCCAGGAGTTTACATATCACAGGTAGTTTCTAAGCCTCAACAGACAAATTGAGACAAACATCTAACTGTATGAGCTAGGACTTCAACAGGATTGTACATACGTAGTATCTCAGTGGAAGTGGCATTCCTTTAAGTTACATTGTGGTACTCTAATCCCACCTGGGACAAGTTATTCTTCTTGCAAAGAAACTGCAGCAGATCCAACTGCAACTGTGGGGAACCTAATATACATGCATGTTATGGTAAAATCAAATGACTCAAAGAATTGAAGTTACAGGACTACCTCCATTTACAACTATGAGGTATGTATGTATGCAGTTAGTGCACCCGTGTAGCCAATTTTAAAAGCAGTTTCACTCCGCAATGATGTATCAGGTCACCAGCTTGAAATCTAAATTTGATGTACGTACCTTCTGCAAGACAGTATGCACTGAATTTCAGCACCAATGCATCTACTACACCTACAGAATGAGATACATATGTATATAAAAGGTCATGTAGGCCTAAGCACTTAATGTGCCAAGTCACCTTCTATGCATATGAATACTCATGAATGCTGCTATAAATATTAGTATAAAGTTCAAACCCATGAATTACAGCAGCCAGACTGTATACATAGCCTACCACCTACATGACAGACATATGGTCACATATACCAAATGCCTGGGGATCATGTCTACACGCTTCTATATAGATGGGATGTATTCCATGTACAGTTCATGATTAATGGGATGGACATAATGGTTATCACAATATGTACAGATCGAGGCTCATACATGTACATATATAGACATGCTGAGTGTTTCAGTATGGCCTAATCATCTCCCTGCTATAAATTGGAAAAGGGAAAGAGGACTTGGTATGTACATTACGTATGTGATGATGTGGATATATGTACCGTCTTTGATTAGAATAGTCACTGCCCTCAAACTTGTCGACTTGCTGATGTGGTACTTTAGCAATGCTCTCTATAACTGTACCAGTCTTATTACGTACATGTAGTAATGAAAACACTCAAGAAAGATAGATATGACTCATAAAGGTTTATGGCCATGTGTATAGCAGACTTTTGAATGTATCATTTTGCACATGCACATTCGATGGGGCGGCCATTTTTCTCATGCCATCCCTATGTAAGAATTATTAGATGGCAAGATTTAACAGATACTGCCCTACTTCTGCCTGGGGTGTGAGAGACCTAAGATAGTATGTATCTCACCAAGGTGCAAGAGAGACTTCAGAGACTCATACCTCACAGTAGGGTCCGTACTGTGTAGCATCTGTACAGATAAATTTTAATACTGGATCAATAACAGTCTCAGACCAGGAAGAGTTTAAAGAAGAGTATTAGGGATTTAGAGCAGTAAACAAAACGAGTCCAATGGCAATATACGTATAGCCTGAGGATGAAGTTTGTTTATATTGCCATATATAATCCCTGACAACTGCACTACATTATTATATATCCTTCATCCAATAAGCAAAGCATGTACTTGATTGGTCAACAGGATACTGAACTACCTACATAGTTATGTACATGCATGTCCTGCAGAAGAACGAGCTAGTAATATAGTCTCATGTGCCACTGTTCTTGATGATGAAGCTCAGAGTGCCAAGCTAGTAGCTATTGAGTGGCATTACGAGCGGCTAAAATTGAGAAGTGAGTGCTTCCTCTCCAGCTCAGATAAAGTGACAAGTCAATGAAGAGCGCCCCTTGAACTGGTCAAGGAATGCAAAGCCTTTGAGCTGTGGAATAAAGCCAAGAACAAGCGTCATCACTACCACTTATGCCATAGCAGAGCCAGCCTCTCAGGCTGCTTGATAAATATTGAGCCAGCAAAGTAGCTGCATTCACATACACATTCATTGTAGTAATGACATTCTAATGCTATGCCAATACTATTAATGTGCTATTCATCTCCTTCTGTGATCGGTCACAATCATTATACATGTAGCTAGAGGGAGAAAATACACACTTGATCTCTTCTTCTAGATACAAATACTTATAAATAACGTGTTTTGCAATAATTATTCTGACTCCTTCTATGATAATTAATGTTTGTCTTCAGTATCTGTTCCAACATTAGAAAACTGTAATGCCTAGTAATTTCTGAGGAATACGAACATGTAATCAGAAGGGTGTGAGAGCGTGTGAGTCATTATAGAACATGACAAGATGCTTATGTACATACAGCGCTGAAGCATATTAATCCATGCACTATATACAGCTTCATCAGTGATGTGCAATTTAACTGACCTAACTACATAGCTCAATTCACTTGTGTTTACTCAGTGACCACATCATACCTGCATGTAGGTATTGGTAATTTACCTTTGTGTGGAGCTTTTCCTGCACTGCTGTACTACTGCCAGTTAATGCTCCCAATGTCTGGATAAAAAATAGTACCATACAGCAATATCTGATAGTTAAAGATCCTTAATTGTGTGTACATGAAAAAAAATGGAGAGCCTGCTAATGCAAACTACAGCCAGCTGTTTTGGCCTATTTGGGCCTTGTCAGTGTGTGGTTATAGTACCTGGAGTTTACCAGCAACTTCTAGCTGACCAGCAGCTAACCACCCTCTGCACCCAGAGTCAACCAGCAACTTCTAATAGCTGACCAGCAGCTACAGCTTTTGTTTGACCTATATAGGGACCTAGTGTTCAAAATACTTATGGGTTTGTCCTAGTCTCCTAATTATGGCATAATCCACCTAAAGTAGGCTTCTCCTATAAAATAGCAATGGCTTCCTAATTTCCAATAACACAGAACAAGGCCCCACCAGCCAGAATAAACTGACATCGACGGGAAAAGCTGGGGTAATAAAACCACCAAAGACGCCTAAACCCAATTCCAAAGCTCATGTATAATACAACTGGTCCTGTGCTGTAGCAAGGTTGCTAACATTGAAGAGGATATTGAAAATAATGGCAGTCTCGTGTTTACTAAACATTCTTACTCAGTGAAACACACAATGCTTCGGCCGAGCTGGGCCTTCATCAGGTGTGTTTCAAGGATGTATAGACTACGTGGAGTATTAATACAAGTATGGCTACTACAAAAATAATGTCAGAAAACGTGCAGAAGCAAATTGAAGCCAAATCTAGACTATGTATGCATAGTTGAAGCCTAACAAGTGCATAATGTATTCATAACTATACAGTTAGCTCCAATAGAAGTTGATATGCCTCATTCATATCATCCGAGTTTAGTCTGCCAGGCACCACCAGAGACTTGAGGTGGTGGTGCAAAAACAGTTGGTGAAGACAGAGAACTGCCTCCACATCTGCCTCAATGGGCACTGGATATCAACCAACAAAAGACTTGACAAACCAGCAGCTATCCTGAGGGATGGCCGGATCACCATATACTTGTACACTAAGCCTATGTACATGTAAAACACCCACCAGTACCTGGCTGCTGACAGTTGCCATCCTAAACACTGTAAACCATCCATTTCCTACAGCCAGTTACTAAGGCTCCGCTGGATCTGCTCTGAAGATGATGATTACCACGTCCCAGCAACTTTCCGAGCTAAAACACTTATCTTACGAGATGGGGCTGTGATCCTTCTTCAGTCTGACAATAGATAGATGTGGCCCATGAAGAGGCTTTAGCACAAAGGACATACGTACGTATCACATGCACCTGCCCCATCCGTTACATTACATGCCTACCATTGATAGCCTTCTACATGTACCAGTACTACACACCTCTCAATGGCTCAAACAACGGCTCCCATTAGGACTCACCAATGCCCGCGCAATCGTGACAAAGGCTACACAAACCCTACTAATCTGGGAGCTACAGTAAGCTTCCCTTGGCAAAACTATGTGGTGGACTTGTCCAGTTCTTTGATTCTTCATGCACCACAAGTTCGAAGATGGCATCCATGTAATTGCCAGAGATGCCATTTTGGATACATATCTTGCCCCCTGGAGGCAAGACGTACGTACCATACATATATATAGACAGGGAGTAGAACTTGACTCGCTAGTGTGTGGCTCACTCAGGCTCACCCAATTAACAACCCATCACTGGAATGCAGGCAAAGAACAGAGTTAAGGTTCATAGCAGTGTGCTAACTCTTATTTTGTGATAGACAATGAGTTCCAAAAGTAATTACCTACAGACATAATCTACTAGTATAGACTGCTGCATTACCAGATGCATCTTGCTACTACGTATGTACATATATTCCCCTAGTACATATGAATCAAATTTCAAGAGAGAATTGCATATTTATTATAGTGCATGTCCTGTGGGATTGTCTCTTAGATTAGCTGTAGATTAAATTTATGAGCATGACCATATTTTGACAAGCCAACAGTCAGTAAAAATACTGAGTGAAATAACTTGCCATTTATAATAACGAGTGTAATAAAGGGTTTACTTTTTAGAGCACTCACAATGAAATATCCACTCTGAAAAAACATTTTTGATGGGTAGCATATTAGGCATTAAACACTTGTACTTGTACCTGAACTGAGTCTCTTTGGACTTCTATCAGTGGTGAATCCACATCTATGAGCAAACGCTGGAAAGATGAAAGATGAGGTGCATATATGCAAAAGCAAAATTTGCCCATGCTGCGCATTTAACGAAGAGGTACATATTTGTCATGTGTTACACCATAATATAACACGTCTAGTACATTTATGTCCCATTAACTGCTAGAGACATACATGTATAACCTCCATGGTTATCTACACCATATACACTACCTTAAGATGTACACTCTGGTGGCCAGCTCTGTTAAACACATCACCTGTAAAAGATCATGATTGCATACATTATAAACTGCCAGAGTAGTTTGCCAAATACGTAAATGGCAGGTGAAAATGTTAAAAAAGAAAGGCTCTCTGAATACCAACTTTAATTAGGAAAGAAACTATGCTGATGTTCGTAAATATAGGGATGGAATCCCAAAAAGCAGCCAAACAAGGTAGGAATGACACCTGACCACAACACTTTTTACGGATTATCATCCAATCAGATCTCATGGTGCTTGGATGACAGCATCTTAGATTGTGATGTGTACACCCTGTGGCGTATTTCGAAAGTGCTTTTTTGTATAATCCTAATCGCAATCGGATAAAGATTATCAGTATTGAGTCTATACAGTGCGTGTTCCTGTGAAGGATAAGTTATAGTATGATCAAGAAGCTCATGTGTGTTGTGATGTGCTAATCATTTATTGGCTATAAATATGACTGCTGTGGCATGTAGGGGATTGTGGTGTGTGTGGTTGAAAAAATGTTAAAAGGTATAGTTATTGTGTCTATACTGTAATACTCCGGAGAAAAAAATGACGCTTCTTCGTGTTTCAATCAATGTGTAATTGCTTCAGCCATTCTTGCTGTAGCCTGGCTGAAAGAAAATAAGTCGATCTGCATTTAGTGACTTGCCAATGTGGTATGTACTTCAGTACGTGCTCTCCAACAACATTAAAACAGTTTTGCTATACTGATGAAAACACTCCAGAATGACAGGTACGTATGGCTCATAAAAGCTTATGAGTGCCTCCACATCTAGAGCAGACTTATGCTTTGTATACATGCAATGCAGTGGACATTTTTTCCTCGTGCCATCCCTATATAAGGAGTACTACTATACTCCACGATATGGACATCAATTAACTATATGTATGTGTACATAAGTATATATCCAATGTTATACATGACATACCTGGACTTAGCTTGTCACTACCAACTCTAGCAGATTTTAACTTCTTCTTTGGTAGAATACTCCTGTAGGAGTTGCAGTTAACTGTATAACTGAATAGGCTCAGATAGCATCAACAGCTACGTATGAAGTACGTGTATGTATGTACCAGCAACTACGTAATGTATTTATTACATTCCTTCATTAATTTATTATGGTATCATTACATTCTATATACGTAAGTACATACATGTAGTAGGGCCTATTTTACTTTTGCTAACTCCTAACGACTACATCCAAATAGTATTTCTTATAGACTACTAAAATATTATTATTAGCTTTATCTGCAGGAACTGAAACATATTCTTCATGAAGGAATTGTACTTGTTTCCTATACTGCCTATGGGATTGTGTACATTTAATCCCTGACTATGGAAGTTACTGTACCTTATTTCCCACTCATTTAGGACACGCGTATCTCGTCTAGCCCATTTTATCTTATATTCTTTAGTCGCTTTATTGAAATTTTCAAGTTAGTGTTCCAATTAATATTATTCTGCTCTCTGCATGATGGTCCGTTCTGTAGGAGCTTCCTGAGTTTCCTGTCTTTAATTATATTAAGATTACCTGTTACTACATGTTCTATGTTTTCATCAGTGTAGTGCAGTTACAGGATGTATCGTTGGTACCTACGTCAAAAAAATTTCAGGTCCCATTGTTTTAGTAACTAACTATTGGTGGTTCCTTGTGTGGCAAAAAGCTAGGTATTTGCAGTGTCTATTCAGTCGTCTAAATTTTGCAAGGTCCTTAATGATGAGAGGTATGTGTTTCGGTAAGAGTCTTGCCTATTAGTAACTCATCAGCTACTGTGTCATCATGTTAACGGAGAGGCTCATAATATATGCTCCTAGTTTATCAGGGGACTTACATGTACATATATCCAAGCAGCAATTCTCTTATATGGTTTTCTACAATTATTTTGCTAATCTTCCTTTTCTACTTGTTGTTAGGCTGTCTTCTAAACTTCCATGTACGTCTATTGAATAAAGTCTAAACTACTATCCCTATAACCTTGTTTTTGCACTGTCATTAAGGCCATGCATTAAATTGTATTTAATTCCCTATACCAGTATGGTCTTCCCTCTGAAGGTGTTTAGCTGTTAAAGATATGCATTTTTCCTCTTTAATTTCACTTCTTCTAATGGCACGAATATTAATGATGCTCTCTTCAGAGTTGTCCATCCGAACACAAATGCTGGTATTTGTAGAGTTCACATATTTAATCTTTTAAGCTTAGCTTATTTCTACAATTGTTTAGCCTACTTCTCATTATAATAATGCTTGACTAGTTTCGCCCACACGGCTATTGTAGAAAATCGCTTCATAATTTTATATTCCCTACCTGTAATATTACTTGTGAAGCTATCTCCCTCTATAATGTGAATTTACATCTAAACTTCCCACATTTAGTACCCACCCCATCCCTTCCTACATATGTAGCTATTGAAACAGGGTTTGAGGACGTAGCATCATTATCACAAGATCTAGTACTATGATTTTTTTTGTGTTCTACCCCTTCACCTTGGTTTGCTGGGGTGGTGACTGCCCTCTATCTGCAGTCGTAGCCATCATGAATTGCATAATAATAAAGATTAAACCACCGATATGAAAAAAATGTGCTAAATCCACTGTAAATGAGTGCATATTGCTTGTACATGTACCTCAGTATACTTAGAGGCAATATTAAAATAACTTTCTTCTAGCCTAGTTAATTTGATAACTTTCTTTTAGTACGTGGCATAAAATAGAAAATCTACCCCAGTCTACATCCCATACATTACTACCTCATAGCCAATGGCCAATCCAAATCACTGTCATGGTTCTGTAAATAATAGAAAATAACAAGTAGTAAATTTGTCTGCAAAGTATACAGTAATTGCCATGAGCCTGCTGGTACGTACATGTACAAACGCCCCTATTTGGCAGTCTTGTGCTCAAATGTCCACACCCCCGCATGAAGTAATTAGGCATGAGACTACGGCCATTGCTCCTCAGTACGTAACTATCACGTCCTAGAGCTAAATCACATGAGTTCAGCAAGCCTTAGTAGCAGAATCTGCAGCTATACAGCACAATATTATTGCAACCCTTCACACACATATCAAGTAACAAGCTCCCACTTCAACACATTCAGAAGATCAACCACTATAATCCTGTAATTTAACTAAATCAGTGGAATCCAACAAAGACTGGTCCAGGAGCAGTTGAGACCAAATTCAAATCACTTCTGGTCCTACGTACTTATCCTACAAGTGTGTGAAGTCTCAAACTGGTAACATGGGCGCAGAATCTTAGACCCAGGCGAACGCATTGATGGCCTTATCGCCTACAGGTCCCTATGAAGTATGAAATCTTGACTCTGTCGCATTGTGGAGAGTAGGGAAAAAATCAAATTAGAGGTGTTCCAAGAACACATAATTATCAACAACGGCAGAGGAAGATGGAACCATATTTCAGTGATGTCATGTCTTTGCAAAGAGCCAAGTGCTACTCTAACACTACATCTACACGTGAATCGCCTTTAGCTACATATTTAAGGATTTGTAGTTGATTTTATGGCTATACCTCAGAAAGTTATACACGTAACTTCACATATAGGCCTTGTATATCTGTTAGCATGTATACATAACTACACATATGTGCTACTAGGCAGATAGCACATGGTGCATACTTCTAGAAAGTAAACTTAAGACTTGTGAAATATTGCACACAGAGCATTATAAGAACAGAACAACAACTTCAACACAAGGTCTTCGTTTAGATGTCCTAAATAGGATGTTTCCACGACATGGTACGTACGTATTTCATGGCTTGATCATTCTGAACTGTGAAAACTGCATACTATTACTTGTAATTGAACTTGGATGACATTTCATATTGTTTACATGGTTTAGTGTTATAGTTCATGCTGTTTTCCTTACTAAATTATGTATGATTCATGGTGGTTTCATAATGTCTTCATGTTAATAATTCATGTATTTAATTTTCAACCATGAAATATACCATTATATTGCATAAATTTTGCATACATTTCGAGCAGATTTCATGGTATTCAACTCATAGACATGCAGATTTATTTTATGGAATTGTTTCATGGGCTATGCAATTATATAAAACCTATATTTAAAAAGGCACAGTATTAGCCATGAATTTAGTGGGATTTTTTCAAATTATTTTCATGGCCACTATTTGGTAGTGATAGTAGCTGGGTTCTCTAAGCCACCTGCTAGCGATACTGTACAATGTACAGCAATATAGCTTAAACTTGAGAAGTTTTTTTAATATCTACTACTTCACAATACAGTGACAAGTCATTCACAAGAATTATATACAGGCCAGACAATAGCATAAAGACTGGAAAAATGCGAAAACCTCGCTATTCTGTAAAGCGGACAGGTTTTCCAGTTCCACTAGTACCTTGACTGTACAGCGGACATTGATAATTTAAACTGTAGGTTTTTCACAAGACATGACTCTACCAGAAATACAACTGGAAACCTCCAAAATACGAACGCCTTGATGTTTCAGACACGTTGAGTGGGTTCCAATTAGGGAGGTTCCACTGTAGACATTTTGAGACGTTTCCAGTTGGTCCACTAAAGGATGTACCATAGCTGCAACTTGTGGTATAAGTAAATAGCGCACATAGGAAGATTAATCTAGTGGTCAGGATGGATAAGTTACAGAAAAAAATTTACAGCAGTTAAGTGTAGGGTGTTAATATGTACTTCAAGGATAAATTTTATGAAACTATAAACTACAGACTGCTATATTTACTACACAGAATGCACAAGGGTAATTACAGTGATACAGCATATATTAATATACAACCTTGACCTTGTCCACGTCCGTATTTTCCAGAGCATGTGTACCTTCCAAGGTATCAGTAGTATGATCATACCATGTATGAGAGGTCCGAGGGTAGTGGTGGGACTGAGCCTAAGGGAGAAGCAAATAGATACGCAGTACTGTACATACATAATATTATGTAATATCGAGGGTGATCACACTGCCAAGTGTAAAGTATAGCGGGCAAGTAGAAATGCAAATCGCGAGCGAGCCTGTTGCAAAAATAACAACTAAACCGAAACCATGCCTAACAATGCTGCTGGAGTAGCTACGAAAAAGCAACTGGTCTTTGGCAGAATACTGATTCTATGTGCAATAAATTTTCAAAGATTAGCCATGGCTGATATGGGAGAGTGGAGAGGCTGCATGCGCATCGGCCGATCGTGCCATCGGTTAATAATAGTGCTCGTATCTCTACTTATACAGAGGCTATACACAAACTCTACTAAACTTGCACCTGTAGTTAGCCTTTCTTGGCAAAACTGTGTGGTAGACTTGTCCAGATCTCTGATGCTTCGTGTGCCACAAGTTCTAAGACGGCATCCATGTATCTACCAGAGATGCCATTTTAAACACATGCTCCCATAAAGAGACTTATAAAATGTATATTGTTTGTCTTGGCCATAGCTCCTCACAAAAACTGAAAGTAAAGAAACCCTAAGTTTAAAATCTTAGTTTCACCCAAGGATTAAATTGTCAATCCTCTGTGACACCAAACATCATATTATTTTCACCCCCTTAAATGTTTATACTTGGCAGTGTATACATGTGTATGCCATACTACAATAACACATTGGCACGTGGTTACCATGTTTTTACCAGCTGGATGCACGTTCACATGCACTCGGCTGGTTCTTAAGATCACTTTTCCCTCGTTTGTCTGTAAGTCTGTCTGTGCATCCACACTTATCATGTGTGTCATTACGTAAGTAGCCCATTATACATAGCCATGCATGAGCACAGATTCCGCAGTGGAAGCTCCTGGAAGTTTACAGACCAAATTAAAGCTCGATCAAGCTACATGTAACTTAGCTTTGTGTTGCCTAGGATGGCCAAAAAGTGGTAGGTAGTGATGAGGTTTTGGCAAATTCTTGTAGCTAACTGGAAACACACTATGAAATTGTTGAGTCAGCACTTTTGCTGGGGGCAGTGCAAGATGAGACAAAAAACAGCTGCATTTAGCTTGGACTGACCTGTTGCTGAGTACAAAGCATGCATGATATGCCACAAGTTTCATACATGCACAACTAATTTTTGATCAGGAGGAGCTGTAATTTACGTATGAGAAGCATTCTGCATCACCAAATAACACGTACATGTATCATATGAAGAGAGCTAACCAGAGGTTATAGATGAGTTTCTACAAAGTCCAGCAGTTGCTATTTATGGAATTGAAATTCTGATACTTCCATTTACACACAGTAGCAATTGATGCTTGTCATGTAGATTACATGTATGTGTTGCCACCCAAGCTTTCCTGTTCCCCCCAAAATAAAATTTCAGTACATACCTTTTTTCCATAAATTTTTCGCACTGGTGGAAGTACTGGAGAGGATGATACATCATCCAGTATAGGAAGCTTTAGAAAATTCTGCACGAGAAAGTAGTTCACCTTAATTCACCTACATACAGTCTAGTTCTATCTACATATATATGCACACACTGCAGCATTACCAGGAACCGCTGAATACTTATCAGACACCCACTCATAGCCAACTCCAGCTGCACATTTACTCTATACGCAGCTCAAATGTGGTGTATATATGCTAGCATGGAGAGTAGCGATTACCCTATTCCTTCTTTATGGTACTATCACAAATTTACTATAACATCAAGTATGGTGTAATACTTACATACATGTACATGTATATGCACGTCCAACAAGTTTATGACTGGATGGTATATACATGAATACGAGCAGTATAGGATCACGGCAGAGAGAGAATATTCTTATAATAGTTCCTGGGTGTACAATGTCATTTCTTGTGGACTTATTCTCTCTCTAGATGAATTTACATACATGCACACACTACAGCATTACCAATAGGAGACAGAAAGGGCCTGCAAGTAAACTGCCATACAGACACTCAATAGTGCAAATGACCGCATACTAATTCTTTAGAAGGTTAGCATACGTGGTACTCAAGTTTGGTACATGTATTCTTCAACACCACTGCACAGCCGCACTAAAACTGTGGCTCCCAGAACCAATCCTGAATCACAAATTCAACAAGAATAACTCACTTCAGCTTTGTCAGCAGACTCAAGTTTCTTTCTTTGTGTAGATATTACATTCACAGCTGCAAAAGGCATGCAAGTAATCTGCCACACAGATACTCGATTGTGCAAAGGGCACTAATCTGTTTGGGTATCACATGCACATATTAACTCTCTGGGCATTTCGATGTCAGCACATAGCCTCGTTTCCAGTCTCCACTCCCAGCTTTTTTTCGCATTTTGCAAAAAAAGCGGGATGCAGCCTTGTTCCCAGGCCATGTGGTAAAATGTGGTAAACGAGGCTAGTATACATGGTACTCAAGCTAAAATACAGGTCCCTCCTCTGCTGAGCAGCTCAGGTCTGGATATTGAGCCTAATGTAATATTAACTATGGCATGCAATTATTAGCATGTATCAGCTAACCTGGGCTCTGCCTGTAAGCCAGGTTTCCAGGAGGCAGAGACAAACCAGTCTCTGTAGCCACTCTTGCTGCAGTAATGATGAGTTGCCTCAAAGCCTCTAGGTCAGAGTAGACACTATCCAAGCCAGCTTGCTGGAGTTGAGTGATTGGTAGAAATTATGTTGGAAGTTTACAGTTAAAGGGCATGTGTGGCATTCAACAACAATTGGTATACGTACATGCGTAAATGTGATAAAAATGTGCAAAAAATAACAGCAATAGTTATCAAATTAAGAGATACTGTATCCATATCTTTACAGTATTAGTCTCCATAATAGGATGTAATTATATCCTGTAAATATTATGGTTCGGGAGAGTGTTGCACCTTCCTTATATGTCACATTTGTTAACTGACAATCAACCATACATAGGCACGGTGCATGTACATAGCTAGAGTGGAATTATCATCATAGGCAAAAGCAATAGTTCTGGGCCGCAGAGTGGGGGCTATGTGCCTCCATTCAAACCACCCTCTTGGTCTTGGCACTGCATTGACAAGTGATATCGACCCAGAATTGGAAAACAGCACTTGTACCAGTGAGAAGTTTGGGTTGATCTATCAAAAGACATGCAGCTAGGCCATATCTGTCAAAATCTTCAGCAGCAATAAAAATCCACACTCTTCTCGGCAAAGAAGTAATTTTATGCACAAATTAAAGCAAAGTTCTTTATAGTAATGGCTACACACATCTTCTGCAGATCTATCACAATTGCCATGAGAAATGCAGCATTGACTGGTAGTGATTAGAAATACATACGTAATAACTATTGCTGTAGCTGTTGCTTCTGTTAAAAGTCAATATGATGTACTTCAAAGCTATGCCCTTTGGAAAGTAGGTGGGATTGCACATTACCAAACTACATTACAACATTAATTATCCCCACCATTAATCCCTGGGTAACCCGGTGTCATGGGATCCAGGTCTCCATTTCAGTAAATTGGGACTTTTACTCTATTATGCTGGAAATCTACAACTGTCTGTATCAGATTTCTGCCCATGCGGTCTTTATGACTCCATGCATACTGTGTTGATGACTCATTCAGAATATAGTTACACACCAAATTTCAATCAAAATGCTGTGAAGCACTTTGAGTTATTGAAGGACTGGTGAAGCTGTGGTCCAATTAACGTTATATAAAGTACAGCCTAACTATATTCAAACGTTTATTCAACCTCGTTCCCAGTCTCCAATTCATATAGCTTTTTTGTTGCATGTTGTAAAATAAGTTCAAAAACAGCTGCAGAGTGGAGACTGGGAATGAGGCTGTATTTACTACGTATGTAGCTTGGTTTTGACAAGTGAAGAAACTGTATAGTCAAGGAGGTACACTAGCTTTACATGACAGTACCCATGTACCACACCCACTCATACAGGATGGAAAACACATGCCCTACATTTGGATTGTGCTTATAAACACTTGTCCTTTGGGCTCTTTACATGCCCTTGGGCCTTGTGCTTGTAAAGACACAATCACCTGGCAACAGTTAATGGCAGCTACAAACAAAATAGAAGTAATGTAAAGCTGCATATTCTGATGGGGCATGTGCACAAAACTACATTCTAGCCATGTACGTAGTACGATAGCATGGCTATACATGAATTTGGATAAGTAGAACTGCACATAAGTACGTAGATCAAATATACAAAATATGTACCCAGACCCTGCTGTAGCTATGCCTACATATTTGTAAATATTCCTGTTCAAAGTGAGCTCACCAACATTGCTGCATCCAGCTCACTACATACTGGGCTAGATGCCTTTCTGGTGCTACCTGTGGGATGAAAGTATTGGTATGCATGCTACCATATGTACATGTACATGTATATCAGTACGTAAGTAGAACAATATAAATACTGACCTTGCTGTAGCTGGTTTGTATTCATGGCCAAGCAAAGAGAATTCCAAGAGCAGGGCCCAAAGACTTCAACTGGCCTAGGTGTCTCAAAACTATATGAATATGCCAACACTGCGCTACTACACTTTGTAGCTTCACTCCCCCCTACACTTTCAGCTGCTTCTACTTTATTTACTTTCTGATCATCATCACCTGAACTCAGTTGTTGACTGATATCTTTGAGGGGGTTGGAACATGCTTCTACAGTTGTCCAATTTGCTTCACTCTCACTGTGCCATGCATCACTATCTTTGAATGTACGAGAGCTGTATGGACTCTCACTCCTCTGTTGGATCTGAGAAACAGCAAAGGAGTCCGGCCTAACATTAGAAACTTGAGGGCCTATCGACCGTACTTGTGTAGGCTGTGATGCTGAAAATCTTGTACTTGGTCTGCTAGGACTTTCCAGAATATCACTGGTCTTTGAAGTAGAAGTGACAATGGCTGGACGATGTACAGTGACTGCTTTTCTGTCTTTCTTGTACATATTTGATTTGGTGGGCCGTGGTCTTGCAGGTTTCTGATGGCTCGGCTGTTCTCCCATTGGCTCTTGAAATTGGTCAGTTCTGTAAGCAACTGGTACCTATGTACATGTACGTGTATGTAGCAAAGCAGTCCTTTTGGGATATATTGCATATTGTGACTGGTATGAGAGTGAAACTACGTATTACAGCTACTATAGTCTGTAGTGTCTAATAAGATACAAAAACTTTCATACCTGTCCTGGTATATTCCTTCTCCTTCTGGCTGCTGGTCTTCCCCTCCTGCGAGCAAGAAGTGTTTTTTCGAGTCGTTGTTCTAGCCATTGCAGGCGACCCTGAAGCTTCCCTATCTATAAAAAAATAAGTTAAATAAACTCATGTATACACATCATTATCACATGAAATGGTGTATACCTCTTGCTGTTCCTTCTTTGCTTCCAAAAAGCCTTTCTGCACATGAGCAAGTTCTCTCCGGATTTCTACAATAACCTGTTAACACATGATGAAGATTAATTGCTGTTACGTATTTGCACCAGGATATTAGCAGATAAACTATAGAGTGCTATTACACATACGTGTATGATTACTGTCATCACAGTTTACTAGCATTACTGGAAGTTTGCAGGTTCAAGCTACATGTTGTCCAGGGTCAGTGCAATTTTGTAATAATACAAGATTTTTACTATATAATATTATGTTAATTAACCTTTTGGCGCAGATCCATTGAGATTTCATGCCATATGACATATGTAAACACATGGCTCTCGGCAAATATTATTTGCGCCAAAGGGTAACAAATAGAGTGACTAGTCAGTGTGTAGTGTCCCTATAAACTTTAGGTGCACTAAGACTATATAGGGATCCCCTAGTGATTGCTAGCATTAAGAGACCCCTACAATGACGCAAATTAGTGAATAAGCCTGGGGGACTAAAATATTGCTAACCCCAGTAAGGATCTGCTATCAAAATATAATCTCCATGGTTTACCTGCTTGTTAAATTAAAATTGCACTATAGCTGCTACGTATGTATATATATGTACATTGTTTTCATCCTCCTCACTGTAAAGATTTCTTTAAATACCACATATACACTCACATAATATTACCAACAGGGTAAGACTATAAGGCCTCTCAAAACCTTACACAGAGCAAGGATGCCACAGATTACATCCTTGAACAAATAAAACATACAGTTAATGCACCGAATTTTGTACCCTTATTCTCTGTTTTTTAGTTACCTGAGCCTTTACTGCTTATGATGCAGTGTTATCCAGACTAAACTGTCTCCTGCTGAGCACTTGGCTTTGTTGGAAGATTTGGAAGAGTGAATCAATGTATTCCATCTTCTCACTTTACCCCCTCTCTTCACCCCAATCCTCCCTTTGGCAAATTATATAACTACGTACCAGCTGGAACTAAGACTGCTTTATACATTTTCCACATTCGTATGCATCTCAAGTAGCATGTATGCAGTGATTTTGTTATAATTAACTGTTAACCATACAGCACATGCAGTCTTAGCTACTAGTAGTTGGACTAGTAGACTGCATGTGATGCTAATTGGAGGTGCCACAAAATACAACATTAATGTGCTATTACTTTGGCTGTAAGTTAATTGTGCTGGTTGGAGCACTATAGATACAATAAAATCACCTCTCTGAATACCAACTTTAATTTGGAAAGAAACTTTGCCAATGTTTTGACTAGATGCTCTAGTCTCCTTCAGGGCGAAAGCGAAATTTGTGTGAGAACACCTGCTATTTTATAGCCACACACATCATGACACATCACAATGCTTGTCCTCAAACGTCATGGGAGCTTAGGGGTCGACTCAAGTTAGCTCCGCCCTCTAGTCTTCTCAGAATTGCCATCCAGCAATCAGGAAGCTCCAGTCCTCTGTCACGGTTGAAACACGCTTCAGCAGGTGTCATCGGAG
The DNA here is from genome assembly GCA_963921505.1 of Phakellia ventilabrum. NCBI lineage: Eukaryota > Metazoa > Porifera > Demospongiae > Axinellida > Axinellidae > Phakellia > Phakellia ventilabrum. The sequence goes on along the minus strand of OY997398.1, from coordinate 2,921,625 downwards.
GAGAAGAACAGACCCCTTTGGTGACCTATATGTATGTCACAGGAGTCAGCAAGGATATCAGGCATGTCTGAGGGAAGTTTGATATGATCTTCAAGTCTGGACCAAGTTGCAGGACACACCGTCAGTGGAGAAGCAGTACAAGGTTGTATACCAGATTGCCTGCAGTTGTGGTAAGGTCTACAATGGGGAGATGATGAGGAGATTGGAGACCAGGATGAATGAGTACCGAGATGCCTGTGAGAAAGTGATATTGGAAAAGTCAGCAGTTGCAAAAAATGTGTGGGGGGAACAACACTCCGTCAGATGGGAGGAGACTTTGGTACTTGGCCAGGGCAAAAGACCCACAGAGCTGTTGCTGAAGGAGACCCTCCACATCCAGGTGATCCCTGCTGAAGAGCATTTCAACCGCGATGAAGGACTGGAGCTTCCTAATTGCTGGTTAGTGATTCTGAGGAGACTAGAGGGGGAGCTAGCTTGGGTCGAGCCCCGACCTCCTGTGATGTTCACGGACGAGCATTGTGATGCATCATGATGTGCTTGGCTGTAAAATAGCAGGTGTTCTCACACTAGCTTCACTTTCGCCCTGAAGAAGACTAGAGTATATAGTTGAAATGTTGGCAAGGTTCTTTCCAAATTATTAAAGTTGATATTCAGAGAGCCTTTCTTTGTTATGCAAGAGCTAACTGAGAAACTCCTACTTCATTCATATACATACCATGAATAATTGATTGCTACCGTAATACTTGTGTCACTCGGAAAATAAAATTGGCAAACAGAATCTAACACGTGCACTGTATATGCCCAGACTTATTCCTAGCTGTTACTTAATTAATATTGTGTACGTACCTGGAGAGTCATCACCAACTCCTCAGCTCTCATCATCAGTGACTGCACCTGGAGCCTGGCACTTTCTTGTTCCTCCTTGTAGATGCAGAAACAGATTAAATCATGTGCAGAACTAATACAAGCATAGTAAAGTGCAAACTTTTAAAATACCACAGGTATCAAAATTTAATTGGACAGTAATAGAGTACATACTATCAGGGATACATGTTTCACAAACATGCATATATAAAACCCTCTGGATGTTTTATAGAGCTACTGTCAGTGAGAATTAAGCTGCCCATGCCTTTCAGTACAAGTGTATCAAAAATTTATGTTTACAACCCTTTGACTTGAACAGAGCTAACCATATCTTTACAGAAATGCTTTTCAATTTGACAAGCTACGTAGTTAGCAGCAGCTGATTCTGCTTCAAGAATAAAACAATATATGGCCAGACTATACTAAAATGAATGTGTGCGTGGATGTAGTTACTTTATTGTCTTCCCTGTGTTAGCCTTAGATATCGCTATTACCATGCTTTAGCTACATATGTAATATATTTGAGCGGCTCAATATTTAATAAACAGCCTGATAGCCTGATAGTCTGTGTAGATATGAACCATAATTAATTCCCTGTACTTTGAGGGAGGGAATTATATGTGGCTAATACACACCCTCTGCTTCTAGATACAAGTGGGATATACATGTATACAGATGGCTGGATATTCCACACTGCAATAATGTGTTTATTACCCACAATATAGAAACAAACTCTGCAATGCTGTGTATGACCTGGATAAACGTTGGGCAAATATCGTTGATTGTGTAGACATAAAATCAACTCACCCATACAACAGAATTCAATTACACAACCCATCAAAATATAGATTCTCTTATGCTATCACAATTACATATGCATTTTCTTACAAACTACTAGAAGAGGAGTAGTATATCTAATTTTATATACATACTCTCTCATTATCATCCCTAAACATGGTACGTAAACCCTATCTTAGCATCTATCAGTCTGCTGTGGTAATAAAACCAGCAAAGCACAGAACTGAAAACTAAGTACATAGAAACCCTGAAAAAATTAGCAAAAAACAGTGTCCAGTAGGCCACAGATCAGCGGGTAAGAGTATCTGGCTACGGGCAGTTGGGCCCAATTTTTTCTTTACTCTCTCAATAGTACTTCGTTTTCGGTTCTGTACTTTACTGGAGACTGATAAATACTAGAGTTAGGGTATGCCATGTTTAATTGTGTTTAGGGGTGATGAATAATATCTCAAGACAGTAATTGGAGTTGGAATTGGCTAGTTATGTCCTACTGGTAAGTATTAATACCAGCTTGTCTACTGCTCCTTGATCTGCTCAGGAGCTTGAGTAGTTCACTGGATAAGAGCATCTGACTATAGTATTCAGAAGGTTCCGGGTTCTTTTACTATCCCAAAACGTTTTTTTTTTGCATCTTAGACTAGCGCAGTATCTCTGCACAACCAACAGTGATAGTGGAATATGATTCTTGGTAGAGTGATAGTACTAGGCTTCAGCAAACAGCAAACCAGACTAAAAGGCCGTAGCTCCTTTGAGTGTCACTATTTCCATAAATGAATGCTGCAAACTCCGCTCCACATATACACTGTCCAAAATCCCTCCACAGTATATTGTTCATATCACACACATCCAGGTCATGCATATAGTGGTGCGAGTTTTGCACCTTTAACGACTATGTCAAAGTGCCCTTTATTGGATTGGTCATTGGCAAAAATAGTATTTAAATACATCCATCATTGTGGAATATGACAAGTCGCATTGCTCAAATATGCACAAGCAATATAGATGTTCTTCCAATCTTTACCTTAGAAGATGCTTTCTGTAATACCGCCAATGACTGATGAAGACCTTCATGAGCATTCTTGCATAAAGTCGTCTTGAATGAGCGTGTGTGCATGTGTTTAAAATAAAGACTCTTACGTACATGTACGCATAACCTATGTACATACATACATGTACATATAAACCACTACTCATACGTGTGTATTTTTTGTACTTAGTGTCCTTGCGTACTCCTATAGCAGAAGTCCTACTGCAACACTAAATCAGACATGTTAATTATTGGTTGTTTCCCCATTTAGACTTCACAAAATGTGCTTTGTCAGCAGTTATACATTATAGTGTCTTAGGTGTCTGTTGGTGTCCCTGGTGTCCACAGTGTCTATGGTGTGTCCGTGTGTCTGTGGCGTGTGTTCTATGCATAAGCATCTCAGGACCCCACTGCATATGGTCAAATGCCTGTGGTTTACTAAGACCCCAATACTCTATGCAGCCCTGCAGTTCCCAGCACTCACATGGCCTGAGAAATAAGGCTAAAACCTGCAGTGACGTTAAATTCAATCGTAAAATCTATTGAAACATCTAAGATAGCATAATCAGGCGCCAGCCTTGAATTCACAAAGATGACTGCTGTTGCAGCACAGAGTTTTTGGACAGCAGATGATACTGATAAGCAGTAAGCTTAAACAGACCCTGGTGATGTATGCTTGTGTGAAGTCTTTCACTTAATTAATATCGAGGAGCACTGTATTCCAAGAGGTATTTGCGTACAAATGTATGTCTAACAACAACAGAAACTCACCGGGAATAATTTGCTCACCCTGTGCACAAATAAGATGTCTCTAACCATAGATATTATAAACCCTTTATAGTATCTATACTCTAACCAATGCAAAGGTGCAGAGTTAGATAATTATGTGGCCGCCTTTTAGCAGACACGGATACCACAAGCCCCACCCTCCAGCTAGCTAGATTATTACCTGTTCGCTTAGTAAGAGATCCAGCCTGTTTGCAATCGGCACCGGAGTCGTTGCTTGCGAGGACAAGGATGGAGGTGCTGTACTGGGTAAGGCCTTGCGACCACCTCGCCCAGCCATTATCACTCAGGTTTAAGCCAAGTTCTATATGTCCTTAGCAACACTGTTATTCACGCTCTGCCCCGCCCTCTCTTCGGATATCCGATCGTCCGATCAGTGATCGGTTTGGGCTGGAGACCGCAATGTAGTTTTGTACTTGCTGAGGGTTTGCTATTCACGGACGTAAAGTTCAGCCAGTGAAAACTTGAGCCCGCTGTGTGCTAATCGCTGAACATGGCTGCCGTTTTTGGTTCAGTAAGTACCCTCGAAACAGAGCTATACCTTGGCTCTTTAATGTGTGTATACCTTCGGTAGACATCTGTGTATGTAGGCATTTTGATTACAAATTGAGACACCCATTGCATATATTGCAGATCATGACCCGCTCCTGTAAAATATAGGTGGGACCCAGGGATCGGTTGTAAATAGTATTGCCCCCCCCCCCCCCCATCGGTCCCCAATACACCTTTATCCGTTATGATGTAATTGGGGGTAAAAGTGCTGGAAGCACACAAAATTACAAGAAAAAAACATGTTTTCATGTAAGAAAACTACATCAAAACATGTTTTCTTGTGTTTTCTCCTTTTAGTGGCTACTTTTACCCCCAATGGATAAAGGTCTATTAACAAGCAGAGCGAGCTAACTACTCTTGAAATGCAGTAGAAAGTTTATACCATGAAGTAGAACTTCCACATATCACTGTTGTGTAGATTCTACCCTGAGTCGATCACATACATAGACTTGGACACAAGGTTTTCTATGAACAACTGTGCGTGTCTGTGCCGAAGCTTTTGAGCTCCTCATTTGTCAACTGCCTGCCGTGGCCGTTTGACACCAGTACACAGATGGTTCGGCGCTCTAGGCTGCAATGTCCAGTTACTAGTAACTCCCTTGCTAAAAAGTGTAGTGGCACTTAGTGGCTCTTTATCAGAGTATGGTTGACATCATACTAGCTAGTGCATACATGATATTCTGTGCAGAGGGCCTCATGGGAATTGAGTTGCATTGCACTGCTCAGCTGACAGTTCAGCCAGTCTGAGGCTTTCAGAACGGCGGTCATTACTTTTCTGCTGCCGAATCAGCCTTACCCGCTATTAATAAACCTCCCGCTGATGTCCCCTGCATTCCTCACTACCATTCTTTTGGGTTGCTACCCACGTAGCCTTCCTAATTTCTGCCGCCTCTCTGCAGGGGAACTTCCTCGTGCCGCACCCAGTGGAAATACGTTGCGATAATTGCATTCCTGTAGCGGTAATTACTGACATGTACATGCATGGAGTCTCCATGCAACACAATTAGTTACCTCGCTTCTCACTTAGCAATTACTTCATTCACCCATCCTCCACAATGAATATCTTGCTGATCTTGAAGTTGGACATTCTTTCCTGTGTAGAAAGCTACCAGCCCACCCACTTTAGCAATTTCATGGAATGTGTAACATTGCCTCAAGGCTCTGTTGACGATAGTCTCGTGCCCAGACGTTCACGCTCCCCCTCCCGCGTGCGTGAACGTCTGGGCACGAGGCTATGTTGATGATAGGTATTGGTTCCCTTGCATTGTCTGTAAGCAGAACATTAGGAGTACATTGTGGCATCAAAGAGCCCAACAGGTTTTTTTATGTTCTTGGGGACTAGAACATTTCACAGTATCCTTCAGCTTTTCCTTCCGACACATATATAGAAGTCCTACTTCATTCAAAAGACGAAATTTATTTGCCAATGTTACATGTAGTTTGGGCTCAAGTGCTTCAATAATACATACAATTATGTAACTTTCAAATTGGCCTCAATATACCTTAAAGAAGCTCACTGTATCTTCCAAAGTGAGTTGTAAGAACACACTGGTGTTCTAATCTTCATTGCTCTACTCAAACAGCAACTATGATGCAGGTATTACTGTTGTATACTGCACTGACATAATATGTACATATACTTGTTGAATCACTGTAAGATCTGGAGGCATGATACTACACATACACAGCAAATAAGTTACCGGTATAGATGTGCAACGTTAGATGCCTACTCATGCAATTATATATGCTTGCCTCATGGTGCTGAGCTATAGGGACAAGCCGTAAACGGCATGCAGCCTCAGCTTCTGGAGAAGCCTAAAGAGTAGGAAAACGTTACTCCAGGTGGAGCAACTTCGCTGCTCATAGGTCTTGAATAGATATGTAGGCATCAAGTTAGCCGCTACAATGTTACTTTTAATTTGCTTAGAATGAATGGGTAAGACTTGATCTATGTCATGCCAGAGTGTTCTTCCTACTTTTCTATCTGTATTGGCATTAGAATCAAAGCAGATTCTGCAGCAGGAGGGTAGGAGGTATTTCTTGAAGTTACAAAGCCTGCGTAGAAAAAAACTGACACCTTGCCTCGTGCTATTATTTTGGTAAAACATTTTAGGGATGCAAGTAGTCATAATTATGTCAAAGAAAGGCTCTCTGAATACCAACTTTAATTCAGAAAGACACTTTGCTGACATTTTGACTAGATGCTCTAGTGTGAAGTTAGTGTGAGAACACGTGATAGTTTATAGCCATGCACATAACAACATGTTATGTCACAATGCTCGTCGATCAGCAAATGTCACGGGAGGTTAGTGGTCAATGCCATCCAGCAATCAGGAAGCTCCGGTCCTCTGTTGCGGTTGAAACTCTCTTTAGCAGGAATCATTTGAATGTGGAGGGCCCCCTTCAGCAATAGTTCCTTGGGTCTTCTGGCCTGGTCGACTACTGAAGTCTCCTCCCATCTGATGTGGTAATATTCCTTCCACACATGTTCTGCCAAATTTTTTAATATCTCTTTCTTGAAGGCATCTTGGTGCTCCTTCATCCTGGTCTCCAATTTCCTCACAGGCATGGCTTCTGTGATTGAAGAAATAGCAGCCTCCAAATTGACCAATTTTCGGGTAAAGTATTATTGGGTAGCTATCAAAACTCATGGAGAACTCAATCTTTGGCACTCAACTACATGAAAACTAAAGGCATCTTAACTGTTATATCAAATGCATTCATTAAGCTTTAGGCCTCAACAAATCCACCCATCCTAATTATTAACCCTTAACATATACTTCCACATACCCTAAATACTAACACATTCACTGATCTAATTAGGCACTTAGCAACATAATAAATGAAGTAGAAAAGAGCTCTTACTGCAACAAAGAGAACCCAGGACCAGGAAAGAACCAGAAAGCCACCCAATCCGTGACCGCATATAGTTAAAACATTGAAGGTTAATTAAAAAGTTGTTTAAAAACGGTTAAAATAGAGGGGACCAAATAGGTCTTCCCTCTGTTAAAAAGCTTCCAGGAGGAAAGTTCCTTGGTTCTGGTTTGACCATACGATCTCGCCAAAGCCAGCAAGGCCTCCATCAAAATGTTAAAAAAAGTTCAAAAGCTTATAAAAGATTAAAAACGTAAAAGCAGCCCCAAACCAAGCAGCCTCCCAGTCACATCCCAGCTAGATCATAAAAAAGAAAGAGAGAGAACTTTGTTTAGAAAGATAAAAAGAACGGTTATAAAACATACACCATCTGAGAAAGCACTGAATGCCTAGCTTTGAGAACCAGGACTGGTGGGTTAAAGAGTCTTTGAAGGCTAGCCATGTATGAGAGTCCAGGCCCTCCCAAGCATGGCAAAAATGAGCTTCTGAGGTATTCTTTTTGCCACCACACTGGAGTGAAATGTTGGGCATTGATGATTAAACACCTTCCAGGAGTAAATTTTATCTAAACACATTGCACCCTCTCTCTGAACCAACTTGTAGCTACAAAATGCTACAAAGAAAGACAGACTTTATGAGGGTTAGAGATGGCACTTGCCATAATTTTGAAAGTAACTAATTCTTTATGAGTTAGGCTTAAAGTTCCAACTTAGGTAGCTGCAGATATTTTACCTGTGGGCCCTTGTTGCAAAGTGTTCTGGAATTGGCTAGTGGCTGTCATATATGCGTATATACATGTATATATATATATATTTCACGGTACAGTCACTCCCATAGACTCTATAGTCGCAACTGCAACTGCAGTCAGTCAGCGGTCAATGGTCAAAGCAGCTAAAGCAGTATGGTCAATGGTCAAAGTGCACTCAGAAGTACAGTCAATCGCAGTGGAATGGCTTTCGACTTGCAATAAGTAATCTCAAGATTGGATTACGCATTAGCATCAGCAAGCGAAGCGGGTGAGCTCGCTTGTTCGATCGTGTGCAGTTGTTACACGTACGGTCAAAGGCCTACAATGAGCATGGTCAATGGTTAAATCGCCAAAATGAGCTGGTCAAACTTTGACCTGCGATCGCAGTTGTGACTACAGAGTCTATGGTAGTAACCCCCTCCGTACTATCAGGAGCCCATAACCCTGGTACTATGGAGGTTTCAATTGTCTGCTTGTAGCACACGTGAGCAGGATTGACAATGGCTTGAGTGTAGTATGCTATTTGAATGATGAAGTAACATGCCAAAATTGTGCTTTACAGTTCTACACTATAACACTGAATACTGTCTGCCATGTACATGTAGAATTGAATCATTGCAAATTTGCTAGTGAATGTTATACATGTATCCATGTAAATTGATACAAAGTACAGTACATTTTAAATATGGGAATCCAACTAGCTTTAAAATATACTGTAACCTGCAGTCAAAAATTAGGCGTGTATAACCAGACCATTTGATAGGAGCAAACATTGCCTTGGGGATAAGACTCAAGAGCACAAGCTGTGTAGTGCAAACTACAAACCAGAATGCATGATGCCATGCTGCCCTTTCCAGCTGATTGATTGTATGTTAATATTACCCACAGCTACCCAGGGTATTCTGCTCATTTCCTATGTAGCTTGTTCACACAGTGCCCTAAAACTACGGTAACCGTATTTGACACTTGTATGTACAGTATGCGTGTGATTCGATTCTTGCAGCTTCCAGAAGATGAAGATGGTCAAAGAGCAGCTCTAGGAATACTTGTGAAGGTAAATTTGCAACTACACATGGTAGTAGTTGCTTGTTCGGACAGTGAAGTACCTTATTAGTATTCAGTAGTAATTCTGTTATGGTGCTGTTACTTAATTTACATAATATGTACATGTATGTAGCTCATTAACTACGTCGCTTGTTACTCTCCGTGATAGGAGGGCAAGCTTACTCCTGAAGAAGCCGTGGCATATGCACAGAAACTTGGGTTAATGACCACAGGAATGGAGCGTTCACTTAGCTTATCAAAAGCCACACAACTTTTCAACTTCAGTGTATACAAGTGGACCAGAGCCAGAACTGTTCAGAGGCTGATCTTGCAGGTACATATACCTCATGTCTGTAATGCTGAGAGAAAGAGGGTGTTTGTATATAGTGAAGTGTATCTGCCTTGTACCTAGGCCTCCTCACCCAGATTTTATTTCATAGCCATTGGAGAAAAATTGAGGGAAGTCTCATTGATCTTGTGATGTGTGCGTTTCACAGGCGTCATAGTGCCCATTATAGTAGAACTAAATAATATTTTGCCAGCATGACATGGTCAACTACAGTACAAAAGCTTAATTGAATTATCAATGAAGCCACATTTGATTTTTCACCCTCGTTTTCTTACACAGTTTGACTTTCAATCTCAAACACTGTCAAACATCCAGCATGGGACAAGGACCAAAAAAATTGACTTTGGAGAGATCACTGGATACCAGAGTGAAGTGAGTTATTTCCACATAATAATGCGAACAAGCCCAAACAAAGAACCCTTCTTGTTACATAAGCAAAGTATAAGGTATTGCCCATGCCAAATTTTTAAAAAGGTGATATAGCACATAGATTTCAATTTATGCATATTTGCATACCTGAGTCATTGTATGGATTTACAGATATTGTGAACTGCATACATGTGTGCATGGAGCTGTGTTCAGTGAAGGCTACCATCGTTCGCTGAGCAGTAGAGAGGCAACTGATCATGATGTATAGTCAGCCCATGTTTGTATATAAAGTCAAAAGAAACATTAAAAAAATGAAAAGACATATAGGGATGGAATCCCCAAAAAGCAACCAAACAAGGTAGGAACGATGCCACAGTACTTTTATGGATTCCATGTACGTATATCTTTTGACATTTTTTCAACCAGGATGTTAGATTGTGATGTGTACATCTTTTGGCATTTTTCAAAAGCACTGCTTATGCACCTCGCTACCGCAAAGTTTCTTGCGTTTTAAATTCTAAATGTATACTTAGTATTATTGCAGAATGTCAGCTAGCGTTTATCTGTTAGTCTCGTTTCGTCCCAGGGGGTCCCCGGGCAATGGCATGTGTTCAAGATGGCCAGTAGTTTTCTTCCTAGCTACTCCAGCAGCACTACAACCTCGGATTCATCATCTCGGTAGATCGCCATCGCGTGCCTGTGGTGTTCATTGCTGCTCTGATGCAGAGTGATGAAGCGGCTTTTCCAATGTGCAGCTCCGACAGTATACGTACCTTGTAGATATGGTAGCCACGTACCAAGGTCCAAGGAGGAAAGACATAGTATCGACGCTCCTTCTCTGTAACCAAGTGACACTTCTAATTATTCGGCACTTCCGCGTTTCAGTAGAAATTTTGCAATTTCGCCTCTAATTGTTTCGGCGAGATGTGACAATAATTATTTATTTCCTGCCGAATTTTTTGACAATATACGGTAGCCCCTCTCTCTGTCCCATGGCAGCCGTGGCTGCCAAGTCGGTTTTTTTTGGTAGCTGTTCCAACATTTACTGGCTTCTGATTCAGCTGTTATTCTCGCGATTTAATAGTCGGCCCTGTGTACATCCCGGGGGCTACCCCAGCTCCAGTCTGCACCCCATGTGTAACCCAGGGTGTGATGATGTTAGCAAAAGGTCTGCATGCATGCCCCCCTAGATAAGACAGGCCAGTTTTACATGTATATTTGTTGTAGCCCTTAGATTGTGTAGCCTTAATACATACCAGCTACCTGTTCATGCTGCCTCTGTATGCCACGCGAGGCATATTACAATTGCGTATCCCTAGTATTACCAAGTCCATTGCATTGACATCGTTTCCTGGATATTTGCTGCTCAAAACAATACATGTATCGTAATCACTGCTAGCAGTAAAATAGGATCCTTCTAGCTAGCGTATGATTATCTACTGAGTTTACACAAGGTACGTTTTATGCAAATAGTGTGATTCTTTATTTATCATCTTCTAGATTCCACAAAAAAAATTAGTTGCCATCCAATTTAACCCTTTAATTACTAAGTTACGATTTTGAATTTTTTTTTCACAATATCAAAAACGTCAGGAAAAAGGTATCCTGACCTGGATTCGAACTCGCAGTGAAATAGGCAAGTGATGTTTCCTTGAAGCAAGAGAAAATTCTGCACACCATTTGTTGCTATGCCATCTTAGACGTGTACATGCTTCATGTGTACAGCAATGATTTATGTATTCTGTGTTTAGACCTGTTATTCCTGCAAACTTAGAACTGCAGAAGTTTAGTTTACAATAATGTCATTTTGCCTGTACTTGTTATCTACAGGATGGGCTGAGACTGTCAATTCAGTTTTCTTCTCAGAATGAGTATGAATTGGATGCTGATACTCAAGATGAGAAGAATAAGGTACTGCTACGTGTATAGATAACTTTATCGCTACTGTTACCAATTTGAAATTGATCACATGTTTGGGCACTTTATATGCACGATGTATGTAACGATAGTACTCTTTGAAGTTGTTATATGTAAGGTGGGGTCAAAGACGTCCGCAGCAGATATGGCTGTGTTGTTTCTTGAATTGGGGCAAGCCCCACACTAGTGAGTTAGCTAATCCCTTTTTTGTTCATCCATGCATCCATCAGATACTGGTCAGATTCTCATTTCCGTCCATGTCACGTGTACCTATGTTTTGTCACGTACCAGACTGAGTGGTTGATGAGAACAGGACAGTCAACAGGAGACGAGCCGCAGAAGACATTGTGGCTAGTCTAGAGATACTGGGCAGCAACAGAGGAATCAGGAGACGATGTAACAAGCAAGAGACTGACCTTATACTGCTTGCTCCATAGCATAGTGAGGCCAGGCTTAGTACTGCATGGCCTGCAGGCACCAGCGAGAGAGTTAGCAGAGGCTACAGCCAGCTTGCCATAAAATTAGCCCAAACTATAACTGTGGCATAGATATTATTATTGCCAGGTACCAGGGGAAGAAATAGGAGAACAGAGGCCAGACTACAGCTAGGAAGATCAGGCATAAACTGGAGTATTTCTCAGTGCTGTGGTTTTGATTTGCGTATTTTTATCGTTGCACATCTGTTTGTTACTGCATATTGTGCCCATGCAGTCACTCAGGTTGGGTGACATGGAGGGCCTCACTTTTTCACTACATGATATGTAATGCAGAGCACAATGATGTGTGTATGTAGCACGTGTACTTGATCAGGCTCGCCCCACACTGCCTGCATGTTGATTATTCTACTTATGAGTATAGGAATTGTATTGCATGCAGTGCCTTTTCTGCATCTGCAAAAATCTTGTGTGTAAAATATATATGTCAATCATGATTGCAATGTGACTCCAGTGACCTTACTGCTGCATGCCAACTTTTCTTCGTAATCGTAGCTGTCTCGAGCACTGAGGAGTGTTGCTGAATGTAAAGTAGGGTCATTCTCTCGTGTAATCGGACAGTAGATTTCATAATTTTGTGCTGTGCTGTAGACACCCCAAATACTCACTAGTGATAGAATACAGCTATCATTGGAATGTACAGGTTCTTAGCAGCATAACTGTGCAAGTCTTATGTTACTATGGTGATAGAGCTGTTCTTTTTAGTCTGAACATGATGCTGAAGTTTTTAGCGAATGGAAGCAGGCAAACAGCTCTATCTAAGGAATGGCACAACCTATGAACATCGGACTTGATATTTCGGACTGTACCTTTGGAAGGCTATAGTGCAAGCAACGGAGGAACACCAAACTTATAACTCAGAGTGCAAAGGGTTTGTAGTAATCGATCGAAGCCCCCACTCACTTCTGGTAATTTATGTGTAAGGCACTGTCAAACAAATATCCATTAATTATTCTAATACAGTTATGTGTAGACACTGCATTGAACTTCATTATGGCTGTGATTATGCATGTTGCATGAGGCAGAGCATGCACATACATGCTGCACATGTTGTGCGTATTTGTCAGCTTTAACCCAGCCTTTTGAGAACTTAGCGATGCCGTCTGCATGCCACTACGTATTTGTCGTTCAGGTTGTCTAAGAGGACTCATGGAGTGGTAGTGCAGTGCTGAGAGCACGACAGAGCAGAATTTGAGTTAGAGGTATAACTGAAGGCATAAGAATTGCTGAGTGAGCACTTTCTAAGTTCCAGGTGCCTATAGCTATTGGCAAACTGCAAGCTAATTGCTGAGAGTAGCAAGGCAAATAAAAGTGTTCAGTGGGCTGCAGATCTCACCTTTCGTTTATGTCTGTCATGTTTTGGGTCCCTGGGGACCCACCAGGATTAAAATCTTAGTGGCCCCTATCCTCTGTACATAATTTAAACCTCTGTGTATATCATATCTTCCATATAGCTAGTTCCGGCTGCATGCCCCTAAGGCAGTTACAATAATATGAATACAAGTAGCATAGGTAACCAGTCTAATCCTATAAGTAAAAAGTTACGGTATACCTATACTAACAACATGGATTCGAGTGTGATTTAGAAATAATACCATGTGAAGTTTGCCCATTGCAAGTGCAATTATTTTCAAATTGCACGAGAATCCATGTAATTCGATATTGCAGTCACAACCTTTGTTGAACTAAAAATGTGTACCATATGGAAATAATAGCACTCCTGTCTATAGAGGTAAAGGTACTATTACAACTATACTGTGTGATTAACAACTCAGCATTATGTGCATGCTGGTTGAAAGTTAACTGCTTACTTTAGTTGCTGCTGTTGTTCCCCTAGTGGTCACGCTACTGCTCCCAAAGAGAACATTAATGTGCCAAGCAGTATCCTTCTGGCCCCCTTGCTTGTGCTTCCGCAACTTCCTCATCTGTCTTGGGGGCTGCAAATGGTAAAGCCATATGAGCCCCACCCACTGGATTCAGTTTTGGCTTAGACCCCACCTCACTATCCTGAAGTAGTAAGGAATTGAAATAGTTCTTCACCATCATCGCTTTGACAAAGTGGTAAGTTTTTGTTTAGGAAGGCTCAAACTTCATTTCCTATCAACTACTCAGGTTAGCTAACTAATGCTGCTGTGTAGAGCCTGTTGATATGGTCAGACTCCTTGACCAATGGGATCTATGCAATATTAAAAAAAATCCTTAGTAGCCCCTTTCCTTCAGTTGACCATAAAGCTGTTTTCAAGTATCGGTCTGCAAGATTAACTCTGACTCAATAAGGCATGCACGCAATGGTATGTTGCGTTAAATTGTGTATGATATACGTTATTTTTAATTATGCTAGTGGTGCACCAAATCAGAGAGCTATAGCTCTATATGCAGTAATGAAAGGTTTAGTTTTCCATGCAAACTCGAGTACTGTTTACATGATACACTGCCTAGATAATTCTGCTGGGATTTTCCACAGCGGAATCAGTTTTGTATATCATATGCAGAGAATGTTATTGTCTTAGGTATGCTTTGATCAATAGCAAATAGTAGATACATTGTAAGTACATGTATGTACGTCTTTGCATCCTGTGCTAAGCACATGAGTGTGCATATGAGGAGTAATTAGAACACTTAGAGCCACCAACAATCAGAGATTCTAGACTTCATCTTGCCCAGACATTGTGATGATGATCTTGAGGTCACCCACAGCAGATTCCTTCACTGAAGAGGGACTCAGGGGAGTTGTATGGGACTATGAGCTCAAGCAGGATCGCTTTCCCAGATTTCTTGGGTTTATTAGCATCTCTTCACCCTTACCTTGTATGTATAATATGCTCCTCTAAGAAATGAAATTGGCTCGGCCCCTCACACTTGGTGTTGCAGTAGTCTCACAATCATCTGATTCAGTGGACTGCACAAGCAGTGCAAATCATGTACATGCAAATTGTATATAAGTAACCAGTGGTAAATTTGTTTTTGTCCACTGGTTTGTTTGCTTTGTTTTAGATTCTCATGATTCATAGTACGTATAGAAATTGCTTTCCTTAAGTTACTTAGTGGCATCATTTAGCAGGGGATGAAAGTTCATCATTGTGAGTAGCATCATTTAGCAAGGACTGATATTTCCTTATGTTTGACGAGGATTTTCTTGGAAATTCATTTGCCGCCTTGTATGGGTGCAGAGGAAATATAGAGGAAGCAGATTGATATTAAATTTGGGGTGCATTAAAAACAAACTCTTTAGATGCATATTGCAGTAAAGCTGATAATAAGTGGTGAATACTGGACGAATGAAAGACTTTTGCTAAAGGTTTGATCATTATGACTATGCATTGCAGATAGAGTATCCTTAACCAAACATATTGCTGGCATGTTTGTAAGTGAAATGGTTAGGATACTTATTAATTACAGAATTAAAATGGATTGAGAGTCTCTGTGTAAAGCAAGGGCATATCAAGTGCCAAAGGTGGCAAGAGGGCATGTAACTCAAATTCAAATTACTTCTATTTATAGAAACTCACCTACTGTATTTGCAACTCCTGAAGTATGTTTATAGTGTAGAATGGCATGCATTAAAAAGCAAGAGAGTTCTTTTGGTAGACCATGAAGTGGAACTGTCCAGTGGTTGCGGACGGAGCCAGCAGCCAGGTCTATCTGAACTTAATTCCAGTTGTCATATTTGAATTTTAACCATTTACATTGTGAACTATGTGTGTTGCGTGCTCTCCTCCCTTTGGGTTGATGTGCACCCTTGATAGAAGGCATGATTCCTAAATGTACCATTTTTAACAATGTCAGACAAGCATGCTTTCATTACTTATGGATGGCAGCTGTTATGACATGTGAAGGAGAAGGCATTTCGTATGCACTATGAGCAAGTTAAAATTGTGAATATAGCAAGAAAGTACTGAAACTATAATGAGTTGACAGGTTTGGAGGCTTGTACGTAAGTATCTCTGACGTGAGACTGAAATTGTAGTAGGGACCGCCCCCTTTCCTTTCTCTATAGCTATATGAGGGTAGACTTGAATTTTGAGCATTCGCTGGGAGATTGCCAGTTACTTGTGGAGACTGCTACCAGTCATGCAGACTGACCCTGTGTCCACAAAAATGTTGATGCTTAGCAGTGTGATTCAGAAAGTTCAAAATTGTAGTAGCTAGCTAGGTCTTGTGTGAATTAAAGCATGGCATTTTCATGATGAGTAATGTGTATAAGTTCATCTGAATATGCTGCAGTGTTTGTCTGTTGTGGCTAAATAAGTAAAGTATATACACCTGTTAGTGGACAAGAGGCTGTTAACCAAGTAATCTGTTTTTAGAGTCTAGCAACAGCATGTGTATTTTATGGACCCCTGATTTTGGCTGTAAGTATTATGATTAGGTAGATCTATGCATTGTGCAATTCAGAATTTACTATAAGCCAGCAGATTGCTGCTAACTCTTAAAAGACCATTACAGTGATATGTTTGTAAATTCATTCTCGTAGATGATTCGTCTACTTGCTGCAATAGTACGACAACACCTGAAAGTTTCTGCTCCACTACACCTCGAGGAGGAAGAGGAGGGGGAAGATGAAGAGAAACAGCAACAACAACAAGAGGGTGATAGCAAACTGCACGATCCAGTACCTACTCATCCATGTAAGAAGCTATACATACATGTGTTATGGATTTTTTTCCACAGTACATGTTATATGGATTTGTTTCCACATCAGTGAATTATGTTTAGAGGTTAAATCATGGCTATGTCAATGTACAGAGGTTAGATCGTAGCTAGATCAAATAGAGCACATACATGTACATATAACAAATTAATTCCTTTGCTGTAAGGATCACATAATGCTGGAGGGATATACATGCATGTAAGTACCAATTTGTTACATAGGCTTAACCTCATTCCCAGGCTCCACTCCCCAGATTTTCTCGCACCGTATAGAAAAACAGTGTGAGAAAAGGTGGGGAGTAGAGCTTGGGGGGAAAAAACTAACAGAGGCTTTCTTGGAGTAGCTTTCTGGTTGTCCCTACTGTTGTTCCTACTGTACAAGTCAAATATGGCATCTATGTTATTTACCAATGACACCAGTTAGTGTACAGACTGACCTGATATTTCAGCAATTGCGGTTTAATATTTCCAGTGTTGAATGCAACATTGAAGATTTCACTCTTATAGATGAATTAGATGAACATAAATGTCAAGTGCAGCAAAATTAATAGTTTCTTGTTTTCCAGCTGTAGGTATGGCTCCCTGGATTACCCCAAGTTATGATACATCTGTGGAAGTTACTTTTCAGCCTCCGCCGATATCTGCTCTCCCCATTAAAGAGGGCATGGTGGAAAAGAAGGGACACTCTGCTGCTTTTTTAATGTGGCCTAGGTGAGTTACTGAATTGTAAAACATTATTGCACTATATCTCGGCGGGTGTATGCAAAGAATGTTTACCAGCTGGGCATGTACTAAGCACATGACCAAGATTGCTTTGTCTTTTCTGTATCTGTATGTATGTGCATCGGTATGAATCACGTGCATGTGGGGCAGGTGATAGTTTGCAGGCCAAGTTACACCAAACTAACTTAATTTTGTGTTTCCTAGACAGTGAAAGAGCTGTAGATAATGATGAATGCAGTGTTGTTTTCTGTTAGCCTCATTCCCAGTCTCCACTCCCAACTTTTTTTGCATGTTGTAAAAAAACCGGGAGGGAGCCTGGTCAAATTTGTCAAGTGAAGTGCGTCGTATCTACAGGAATGGTGTGTGGTTTGTGGAATGCTCTGATTTTGCCGCGCTACACGTGCACATGGAGAGCCAGAAGAGTAGCTGAAAGTTTTCGTTCAAGCTTAGTGAAAGAACCATTCGGGATAAAAGACAAGGCCAGAATGTCAGTAAAACGCGGTGACTCCCTTTGGAGGCTTGCTAGTTTGAATGTCGCCACCATAGCCTGGCCACTAAATCTAGCTATGCACCAACATTTTTTTAAGCACTACAAACTCTAAAAAAGTGGATTACCCGTACCGCTAACTAAACGAAAAGGCCTAACCTGCTAGGTACTATATAAGCTACCAGTATCGCTAGCTAAACTAAGCCACCTAACATTTTTACAACATGCGGAAAAAGGCTGGGAGTGGAGACGAGGGAACGAGGCTAGTTTGCTGTTATGACTGCTGACTGGAGGAGCTATGTGTCAGCACTATCGCTGCACTCAAGTCCAGACCCCACAAGACTTGTTACTTGCAGTGCTCGCTCGGGGAGTCTAGGAATGAGGCTATACTACGTATAGCTGTTAAACTTTGCTAACCTGCTCTAGCCTCGTCCCCAGTTTGATAAAAAAATTGTGATAACTATTGACCGGGTTGGTATTAAAGTAGCCTCGTTCTCCCAGCCCACGAAAGAGTGGCCTAGTACACACTGTTTATACATGTGCAAGAATTTACAGAGCGCGGTCATGACATTTATCCATAAATGAGCTCAGTCACATGGCAATGAATGTAGTTTAGAGGTGGCATATGAGCATAGGGACAGAAAACAGGCTTTATAACCAGACAAGAGTAGTAGAAGGAACTGTAATTTTATCTGCTAGGACTGTATGCGGTACATGTAGCTGTCTTACCATAAAAATTCAGAAGAGTCTCTCTAGCAGCAATGACTGTAATTTACAGTTCTAGATCAGGCCTTCTAGGCTATCGATCTATGTGTAGAGGCAAACAGGATTGAAGAATGGCCCATTTCGGAAACTGTCACATGCATTGTTGTGACGTCATTTGGAGGACAACTGAATAGCAAAAAATGGCAAGTTTCTAGTTTTCATGGAGTTTGAAGACTCAGCAGAGGGCCTTAAGGTGGTGAGGGAGGTATAGATAATTAGAATATACAGTATCACTATGAAAATAATACAGTCACAGTGACAGACTGGCCGCATTTCCCCGCAGAATAGTACGATGCACAGTAAGCCGCTACAGCATTACTTTTTGCTTAGAGTTAACGGGTAAGACCTTAGCTGTGCCCTATAAGAGCATTTTTTGGCTCTTTGGTTTCTGTTCCGCATTAGACTCGGTCATAAATCCAAGCCGGCATTACTGACGGAAGGTAGAGGGCGTTTCTCGAAAACTAGGACCTCTCTTGAAAAAATTGCTCTGATAGGGCACAGATGAAATATGCAGTGAAATATGACTGTGCCATAAGTTTCAAGCTAGCTGACGCAGTAATCATTGGGAAATTTTCTGTGGTAATTTTTAACCATTCGCTAGTCTCGTGCCCAGACGCCCGCCTCCTGGAAAAGCGTCTGGCGACGTTGCGCAGGATGCTCGGTCTTCATTAAAAAGTACCAGCTAATTCCTTTTTCGACAGGAATTTCAAATGAACCAATGAAATTGTAGAAAATTTCATTTATAACACGTGTTAGTCAGGAAGTATTCAAGAAAGTTAAATAGTGAAATGGCTACTTGTACTGTCCAATATGAGACGTATCTAGTGCCGCGGATCGGCATGTCGATTTTGAGTATTGAGCTAGGAGTTATTCTTCTAAGCATCGTCCAGAAAGTGGGTTACGACTGTGCTATGGATGACCAGAAGAAGGCAGTGCAAGCATTTGTGGTTGGGAAGGATGTCTCTCTACAATCAAAGAGCAACTGTCCATCACGAATTGAACAAAGAACTCGAATTCCATGGCTAGCTACCCGACCACGGTGGGTGAATAATTTGTCAAGACAATGACGGTTCTTCTTTCCTGCAAACGATACAACGATCCATTCTCCCTAGTGCATGCTAGTAGCTCACTCTTTACAGCTATTTCACAAACTGTTATGCTGCTCACTATTTATATAGCCATGCATCTGCCGAGCTAGTATATTTAAACTTCTCACTATGAGATTAGCGGTTCCCAATTACGTATCCGCTAAACTATGAATATTTAATGAAGCCCAAGGATTATGCTGAATGACACCAGACTGTTCGACGGCGGCAGGCATGGTCTGGGCACGAGACTAACCGTTCGCCGACCTACCAAAATGGTGATGACATCATCTTGCCGCAGGCTGTTTTGCTTCTTCCTCGGGCTGTTATATATTTACCAAACAATATTGGTAGATAGAAGTTCATAAATTCAAGAAATAGTAATCATGTTTTTTTGTGAAAAGTATTCTCCCCATAACTCCATCGCCACATTAACAATGTAGCAACTCATGAGAAGGTATACAAGTGCCTGGAAGTATGCCAAGCTAGCTGGAAAAGTAAAGGGATTTTTCGAAGCGTATTGCTGCCTTGACAAGGCCCTCTGTTGAGCCTTCAGTCTTCGTGAAAAGCCTTCATATTCGTAGAAAATTCTTGTTTTCTACCTGGACTGTCCTCCAAATGATGTCACGAACAGTGCTCGTGATAGTTTCCGAAATGGACTATTGAACTAACAATCACTTTCTTGGTGTCTATAACTGGCAAAAACCATCAGTACCAGGCTCAGAGCTTACTATCTTCATTTTTTTGTTTTTCTCTTTCGTGAAATGAATTTGTATACGTAACTAATGTGCGGAGATTGCTTTAACGTTCCCACATCTTTTTCTTTTTGTTTGTTTATGTGTTTGTTTGTTCACCCACACTTATTATGACTTGTTATGTCATTGCATTACTATGCCACATCCACTGAAGCTATAACAAGTTCACATGCTCAAGGTCAATTATTCATGCCTCTCTTTCGTTTATTCCCACATTATGCTCACACCATGCAACCGCCTTTTATTCTGGAAATTATGCCTACATATTAGCCGTATCCTAACACATAAACTAACAAGATTAATATTTCATATCTAGTCAGGAATTTTCACATTAATCATCCAACTGAAAGCTGCGCACATGCAGGAACAGATCAGTCAGAACAAAATACAGCTATTGAATGAATCTGCTTGGTTAGACAGTCTCATCTTGCACAGCTTGCAGCAGAAATGCTGATTCATCAATTTCATAGTCGCTTCCAGTTAGCTGGCAAAATTTTCCAAAGCATTGCTACATAGCACTTTCTTGCTTTCTAGCAAACACAAAATTAAGCTCATTTGACATGCCTTGGTCTATTCGGCCTGCGGAAGGAGTAGAAACATGGCTACTAGTAGTGACAGCAACAGTATGTAACATGAGTCATACCGTATAGCGGGTTATTTTTGTGGGGTGCCAATTTTTGTTATTTTTGTGGTTAACCTAAGGTCACAAAATTTTCCTCCCACGAATTGTACGGTCGGTTACATCCATGTATATTGTCTATGGTCACATGTGCTGTACAAAGTTGAGCAGACTAGGTGCTAAGTCGACTTTCACTACAGCTCTCTATAGTACCTGTGTCCCGTTGACAATGCCCTGGATCGCACAGGGTCCTCTGTCACAAGCCACCCTTCATGCTGTGATCGAAGAAAGCAGAGGTGATATTTTTTAAAAAAAGCGAGGCCCGTACCTCTCCATTACCGCGGCGGTACGGTAGTTCTTCTCTAATACCGGTCTCCCATATGCCTTTATAGACTTGGTAGCCTCTCACGCACAACTCAATGCTGAAGTATTCCATCTCTTGTCATACAAAATCGTCGTTGATCGAACCACGTGTACTATTCAACGTTCATATAATGTCATCGCGTATTTGCGATCGAATTGCCACGAAGTTTAGAACCACAAAAATCATTTCTAACGGCCTCTCGAGCTATTCACGAAAATTTCCACCCACGAAAGTAACCCGCTCTACGGTACTGCCAGCGGCTGTATCTAACCGGCAGTGTGAGTGTATCTGACAGTGAAATTAGAGTACTCTTCTAGCGCTGTAGTGTCACTACTAGATAGGCTAATTAGCCAACCGCCATGGATATTGACTGAAGGAAGACAAACCCGCTTCCCGTTGGCAAACAACGGTGTAGAGAGAGAAATTCTGTTGAAAATAATAGGAGCATAATCGGGCGTAGTCTGGAATATTGTTGACCAGGTGCTTGTTACGAATGTGGGATGACAAGATGTTAGTTTTATACAATTTTGGTGTGTACATCCTGTGGCGGTTTTTCAGTAGCTATATGCTGTTGGTTGAAGATAGTATTTCAACGTGTGTTATTATAGGTGAAAAATGTAAGATGTCATCATATAAGTGCAGGTGTGGATTGTGTTGCGGAATGACACCACAATATGTTTGCAGATTCCCATTCCTATATCTTTCGACATAATTTTTTTTCCAACCAGGACTCGTGGTGCTTGTTATGTATGTGGGATGACAAGATGTTAGTTTTATACGATTTTGATGTGTACATCCTGTGCCGATTTTTCAGTAGCTATATGCTGTTGGTTAAAGATAGATTAATTTTTTCCAACCACGCACAGCCTACATGCCATACCAGCTAGAATCAATATATTCACGGCCAATACATGATTGCAGCATTTCACAACACATGACCTCCTCTACTAGTTATAACTTATCCTTTGCGGCAGCATGCACCCCACATCCTCCCTTCCACCACCTTGTTTGGTTGCTTGTGTGTGTGTTAATTGCTGTAGTCACTATTGTGCTAGCCTATATAATAATGTTATATATATTTTTCCATTAGGCGATGGCTCAAAGTGTGTGAAGGTGAACTACTGTACTCCAAGCCTGAAGATCGAGATGTACGTATATAAATACGCAGTTTATGATTTTGTTAAATACTCTATTAGGGTAAATTGCTGATACAAATACAAGCATATATCTTGAATCATGGTTTGTTCATCTTCATTCTACAGAATGCCCTGAACATAATTCCACTCAATTCCAGTGTGACAGCTGTGAAAAAAGTCGATACAAACATTTTCACAGTTACCCTAACTGGAAGCAAGAAAATCTTCAGGTTTGAATTAATAGGACACTCCCAAAATTAACATACGTACTTACTGAATGTATACAGAGGATATCGTATAGAGTTGGCAATATGGTTCTATGACGTGAAAGCCAAAGGATCCCGGAGGATACCGAAAGTTGGCCTTCGGGCACGTAACTGTATTTATTACCTTGGGCTAGGTTGGGCTTGAGCTCATAGGCCATCTTGCCATTCCATGTTTGCCTGTTATGGGAAAGAGTCCGATGTTCTTGGACACTCAAGAAACGACCTTCAGAGTTTATTTGCTACTTGCTGTGCATTCCTATTTACCTATATACGTAGCTGGCATACTGTAGCTAGTTGCCATGACATCATGAAATATTCCAGAAGCAGTGCATTCTACATTTTAATGAAATGGGAGTTGAATGTGTCTGCGTGTGTGTGTGTGTGTGTGTGTGAGTGCTGGAATGGAGGAAGAGAGAATGACAAAAAGAAACACATTTGCTGTAGGCATTGCATGCTATACATGTGCTATAGTGCTAGCCATGGACCCACATAGCAATGACATGAGCATGTGGGAACTTGCCCATGGCCTCTTGCTGTGTGCATAACATGTAAAGACCTGGAAACACAGAGGCTTAGCTGTTTTGGTTTCCTGCTGTTGACAAACGGGCAGGGTTAGCCAGCTGTTCCTGTGAATTAAGCCAATGGAATTTGTGAATGTGGTACTGTAGGTAAGCGTCCTTCACATCCCATTAGGCATCTACGTATGTATGTATATGTATGTATGTGTATGTATATGTATGTATGTGTATGTATGTGTAGCGGCAATTTGCTTTCATGTAGCACTACTATATAGACACTTATGGTGGAGTGTATTAATAGTTTCTGTTATGTATTCATAGCTACCTTCAACCCTTCAGTTATAGCTCCTCCCTGTGTACTATGCATGTATATATGGTAGTTGTTGATATCTGAGTCATCATGCAGTAATTTGGTTTTGCTTTTAGTTTCCGGGCCCTCAGTGATGCAGAAAAAACAGCTCAACAGGAAAGAGATGAGTGGTATGAGGTATGTATGCTTATTGTTACAGTAACATAATTATCTGCATTGCTTACATATAATACTAACTACATAGGTGTACACCTCACACAGTAAGCAATCACCATGTGTGAAGAAGCCTAGCCCTTAGAGCATGGATGTGGAAAATCAAATTCCATTTGCCTATTTGGAAGCTATAATCAAAAGTAACAAAAAAACATTTTAAAGAACATATAGGGATGGAATCCCCAAAAAGCAACCATACTACTGTTGGCGAAGTGAAAGAGTGTTGTTGTATGCGCAGGTGGAAGAGTATAGGTATCATTGTAGGTGTGGATTGTGGTGTAGAATGTGGTGTAAGTGGTACATGTATGTAGTCTAGAGTGTGTATTGCTGCATGTGGAGGATAAGTTGTAGTGTGAGGGGGTGATGTGTGTTGCATTGTGAAGTGCTGCAATTGCCACATTCTATTGGCTGTGGATATGGCTGGTGTGGCATGCCAGGGATTGGTGTGTGTGTGTGTGTGTGTGTGTGTGTGTGTATGTGTGTGTGTGTGTGTGTGTGTGTGTGTGTGTGTGTGTGTGTGTGTGTGTGTGTGTGTGTGTGTGTGTGTGTGTGTGTGTGTGTGTGTGTGTGTGTGTGTGTGTGTGTGTGTGGTTGGAAATTGGCAAAAGATATAGGGATGACAATCCGTAAGGGTATTGTGGTATCATTCCTACCTTGTTTGGTTGCTTTTTGGGGATTCCATCCCTATATGTTCTTTCAGTGTTCTTTTTGTTACTGTTTTCTGTTGTTTTTTGGGGGGAGGAGAAAGGTATGAATGGTGTTTAAATGGTGTGGTTGTGTGGGGTAGATGAGCGGTATTAGCTAGCTGTATCCACATATGCTGCCATTCATGATGAACTAACAGCACCTATAATGTAACAGACACAGAATGCACTTTGCACTGCAAAGCTTTCAGTGGGGCTTAAAGATACAGCAGAGTAGCAAAGTACAGCTAATGTGAATTGTAGCTAAGCACCTACCCACTTGAAAATGCCACTGTACACCCACTCATTCTTGTACGCAACATTGTAATGGCAGCCAGCTGCAGTGTGCCGACTCCATTTAATGCACATCATGGAGGTTAGTATGCTCTATAAAGGTGTAGCAGTTGTATCAGTGTTCTTACTATTATAACGTAACTACAGCAACTCACTTTGGGTCCGCCATAAAGCGTACTTCAAGTATTATAAGCGTCTAAGCAGAACAGCTTGTGCTCGAGGCTGCGTTTCTGGTGTAGGCGTAACCACCGTTTAATGCGCGGAACGGAACAGAACAGCGTATAGTGGCAAGTACTTGCTTCAAGTGCTTGAGAATCACTGCTGAACGATTTGATTTGTTTGAGAACGCTATGGTGTGGGTGCAATAGCCCGGATCCAGTAGCGCTTCTTCGCGCTTGAATCATTGTAATCGCTTCAGTCATTGTGCTATTCTCTCAGAAGAAAGAAGCAGAAGATTGACAATTTGCCAGTTTAGCGACTTGCCGATTTGGCACTTCCGCAATGCTCTCTGACAGCTTTAAGGGTCTTGGTACTAATGAAAACACTCGAGAATGACAGGTATAGTCTACAAAAGCTTATGACTAAAATCTAGCGCAGGCTTTTGAACATGTCATTTTGTACACATGCAATGGGGCAGCCATTTTTTTGGAGCCATCCCTATATATGGAGTACTACCGTACTCCATGATTATTACCAAGGTACATGAACTCAAACTTTCTGTGGCTTCAACTTTGTGAACGGTAACTTTGGAGGCTAGGAGCTGTCAAGCTGTCATTAATTTATGTGCTAAGGGCTTCATTATGCCCTGACTATCACTGAATGTCTTTAAGCCAAGCTAAACTCAAGCGCTGACCTTCATACTCTCCCTGTTCTCGAGCTGTCAGTGTCTTCCCTCTACCTGATGGGTTATTTGCGATGATAAGTACTGGATTGAGCGCTACCAACTGCGTTCCTGGTGCTAGAGGCTTGCCAGTTTAAAGCAGTACCACAAAAAATAAGCGCTTAGATTCTTTCGACTGGTAGGTGGAGCTTTAGAGTGATTTGCTGATGTCACTGACGTCAGTAGGGATTAGTAGGGGCTCCCTTGGAAGCTTGTTATCCATGCCAATATCTGGTAAGCTGTGAACGCCAGTATGAGTATATATATGCTCTCCGCGATGAGGAATGGCAAACGTAGATTGTATATAAAAGTGTCCAAAGAAGCTATAGCTAGAAACACCAGTTTTTAGAACACAGAAGGTCATCTTTTTTTGAAGCAAATATTGCAAATCAACTATGCATGGCTGCTAGTGGAGAGCAGAGAGACATGCTGAAACTCATGCATACATCGCTTGATCATCGATTATGTTGTCTGTCTGCCACTGCTCATATCTCCACTTGTATATGTAAACTGCACAAATACTACGGACCTGGGAACTATAGCCCATCTACCCTGTGTACTAAGCTAATACTGCAAGATTGCTCGCCTCACTCTAAGGTACTTGGCAATTATGCATACTGCTCTACCTATAAAGAA
Source organism: Phakellia ventilabrum (assembly GCA_963921505.1). Classification (NCBI taxonomy): domain Eukaryota; kingdom Metazoa; phylum Porifera; class Demospongiae; order Axinellida; family Axinellidae; genus Phakellia; species Phakellia ventilabrum. The sequence continues at coordinate 2,895,419 of OY997398.1, read as the reverse complement.
TGCATTTCTATGCTCGATGTACGTCAGTTATTGCATATGAAGGCCAGCGAACTGCTATGATGCTCCACAGCTACTGATTGTATACAATATCTACACCAAATTATCTATACCAAAATAAAACTATACCCAGATAGGGGACTGGATGCTAGACTATACTTTATGGTCAAAAAGACGTGTGTGTACTTGTATGACAGTATGCACCTATCCTCGACTTCTGTAAGGTCTGGAACAACTCTGTTCAGGACGCTGAATGTATAGGATCCCTTAACCATATCTCTTTCTTCATATTTAGAGGTCCACAATAGCCACACCATCATACATGATAATTATTACCCTTAAATCACTCTTACCTGCTTGAATGGGCGGGCAAGGGCCAAGCAGTATCCAATTGACCAAAAAGAAATATCCAGGCTAAGTTTCACAAACATTGCGCTGTAGGAGTCATTTACCACAGTAGAGCTAGCTTTACGGCAAATAGAACTGGGGTTTGGCCTCGGCGACTTCACAGTATACTGATTACTTACCACATTTAGTTATAATCTTGATACCTATTTACAGCAGGCAATTGCTTGCCCCTCAAGGCAGTCTCTGAAGTACGTATGTACATCATTAGGGTTCTGCATCATTGAGCTTAGTTAGGCATCCGTAAAAAACATTTATGTGCCTGAAATGACTTATAGCTGTAGTTATTGTTTTATCACTGCAGGCCGTTTTAATTGGATGTAACCGTCGAAGGGAATCTGATGCAAGACTGAGGAAGGGAACCATTACAGGTACGTATAATTGTGCTGCCTCTTGGTATGCAAAGTGAAGGACTAGGAGCATTCTAGACTGTGATAGAACTACGTACACATAGCCTTTGATTGATTCACAAACATTAAGATTTGTTGGAACCAGAAATGAGTTTTACTGACACGTTTCTTATCCTCGGTGGCAAAATATTGTCCAGTGAGTGAAATGTGGTCCAGGCATTCAAGATGTCTGAAGTGTTGATAAAATAGAGGCGTGTAAACTGCATAAGTTTCTGCCATGAAGACTTTTAGCTACACAAATAATGCAAGCTGGCCTACACGTGCTATAGAGCGCTATTAAATATAGGAAAATGGAAAATAAAAGAATGTTGTGATGCATATACATGTACATATCAGAAAACGTAATGTATGGCATTGTGAGAGGTTATTAAAGAATAAGTCCAGTCGATTTGGTAGCCACTGTTTACATGTTGGTTTATGCTCCCTCTTTATCCTTCTCTGAGGCCTCCTTGAGCTTCCGTTTTGCCCAGAACATCTCTTTCAAGTCATGCAAGCTGTACATGGTGCAGAAAGAGAAGTTCTAAATAGAAAAGAAGCTCAAGGGGGCTCTGCCGATTAGAAGGAAAAGAGGGAACTTGAACCTATACAGTGTTTACCAGATAGTAACACAAATATCTTTGACTAACCTCCCACAATGAACTATGTTTTCTGTACGTGTGCATTCTTGTGTTTCATAGTGCTCCCATAGTTTGAGTAAGCTAATTTGCTTTATTTGTGCAGCTGCAGAAGGCAGTGATTTCATGACCAAATTTTATGCTATGTGTATTCAATAAATGGTCAAGAAAACCTCCCTCTATCATTTGCTATAGCAATGAGCCTCTATTTCATCAGCACTGTAGACATCTTTATGACCTCAGGTTGCAGAACATCCATGCTATAATTCAGATGATTAAGTGTTGCTGTTACAAGTTGTAGATGCTTGCATGTACTTGAGTTTCATTTGTGTACGTTATTCCAGAGTCACATAGAGTATGTAAGGTTTGGTTATAATGTTTCCATGTAGGAAGATTATCGTTATCTATTCTTATGCAGCTAAAGCAGTGATGGGTGCAAAGAGTCCCCGTGTGAAGCGCATTTTTACAACCAAGCCCAAGGTAGCTAGAAGGCATACAGAAAGCCAGCAAATTCTCAGCCAGCTTAACAGCAGTGAGGAAGAGCAGCCAACAAGCCCAACTCCTAAAGGTAATCGAAGAAGTGAGTCGGTATCAGCTGCCACAATGAGATCTCGATCGTTAAAACGAGGCTCACACAATAGTTCATCATCTGAGCAACGCCGTGGTACATTTACAGTATACAGTGACAGTGGATATGATGTTACGTCTCCATACACTCAACCAGTAGAGTTTGCTCCTTTCAGATTGGAACAAAAGGACACTGGAGAGTTACTGAAAGTTTTAAAGGAGGTGTGTGTTACATCATGCATGTTTTACACGTATGTACATGTATGTAGCACTTATGATACATTGTACTTCCTCCTCCAAAAGTGATATTTCCAGTGCAGTATTCAAATGATGATTACTGTTTGCGGTACGGTGTTATTAACTGTAGAAAATTCAAGAAGGGGCAGTAAAAAATATACTCTATATATACAGGTCTCTCATAATGCCAGACATCTGTATGTAAAAAATAAAGTTTTATTTTATCACTTTAGTCAATATGCAATGCATTGTAGTCAATATATACATGTACGTAAGTGATACAGAATCTTGTGCTGTCTCACTTATAGTGAAAGTGCTGACGCGGCAATTTTATAGTGCGCTTCTACTTAGCTGCCAGAACCTGCCAAAACATGATCAGCATTGCTGCTGCAGTATTAATTGAGTTAGCACTTTTAACATTGTATTGCTATAAGTATATACACGATACCTATAGCCTACATGTATAAATATTACTGGAATAACCTTTGTCTGCTTCCATAGGAGCTGAAAAGCCTTTGTGAAATAATACTGCACACTTCGACAGGCAGTTCCAAAGTTGACATGATTGTGAGTTGAATGTGGTAGCTGTTTCTACAGTTTCAATTGTGAGACATGTGCCATATGATACACATGCATCACATGTACATGTGATTGTGTGCATACATGTGTATACGTTTTATACATACACTGCCAAGTAAAGGGAATATACGTAAGCAACAATTAATGTTAGGTATACAAGTTAAAAAAAAACATTTTAAAAGTGAAGAACCATGTAGGGGGATGGAATCCCTAAAAAGCAACCAAGCAAGGTAGAAACGACACCGCAATACTTTTATGGATTGCTGTCCTGCATCTTTTGCCATTTTTGCCACGGTGACCTCCAAGCAATATAGGCTTTAAATACATGCTCAGTTGAGCTACCAATTACGTATTAATTGTCATGAACGAAAATGGCGTGGAACGGCAAGTGTTCACTTTAGAGTGCTAGTAATCACTGCCAGAAACTATGAGTTCTTTGAAAGCGTTCTGGTATGAGTGCAATGCACAAATGAAAATGTCGCTTCTTCGTATATGAATAATTATAATTACTTTAGTCAATATCGTGGTAGCCTTGCTGAAAGAATGCCGTATGGCCGGAAAATTTGGCGGGGAATTTAATTTGGCGGATTGGCGGATTCGTGAGCGATCCACCAAATTAAATTCCACCAAAATTTTTGCGTGATGTCATTGCAATGTTCGGTGGGTGGGGTTTCCACGAGTTCGAGCGAGGGTAGCCTCGTCCCCAGGCCACACCCCCCCCACAGTACGAAAGAGTGGCCTGGTATCCACTGTTCGCGCATGCGTGAGATAATTGGAAGAATATACGGAATAGGGTCAGTAAACGTATCCGTGAACCGTCTTAGTCACATGGCCAGGAGTAGTATTGAGACAGTATATGAATATAGTAAGCGGAAGAACTACAAACCAGACTTTCTGCAGCTGAAATAGCTTTCTAACCAGTTAGGCATACTTGAAGAACCTGTAATTTTCTATCCGCTACGATTATAATAGCTATATTACCATAAAATTTTGGAAGCGCCTCTCTCCTGGCAGTAACCGTGAGCTGCTCGATTTTCAATCGCAGATGTGGCCTTCTAGGCTTTTCAGTGGCAAACGGGATCAAAATTTCAAACTACCGATCACTGTCTAGGTACGTAGCTAGCGAAAAACCATCACTACAGGCCCTCAGGTCTGCTATCTTCATTTACACTTTCATGACACGAAAACGTTAATGGATTTGTAACCAAACGTGACGTCATTATATACGGATAGAACACGATAGTTCCCGATTTACCTAGATTTCTGGTAAATTACGCGCATGCGCAAACAGTGGATACCAGGCCACTCTTTCGTAGGGGTGTGTGGCCTGGGGACGAGGCTAGAGCGAGGGCAGAGGCATTCTACAAGTATTTCAGCTGAGAGCACCTGACATACCCTACGGATTGTGCCGTTTCTACGCAGAAACAGTGAGCAGGCAGCGAAAATCTTTATAGCGACGAAGGTATCCCTTCGCATTACTGCTACATGTACTGCGTAGCTACTGCGTACGATATGGGTCCTTGTGGTGACCACTTTCTCACTTACATGAGAATTCTTCATCCACACTCAGTGTCCATGTACGTTTATAGACATGATGTCCTCAAACAAAGCTTTCTACAGACAGCTCAGCTGCAATCGACACTTCCGTTAGTAACTAAACTGGGTTGGGCATTCGGGTTACATGCTGTGTGACATCATTGCTCACGAAAACCAAACCACCAAATTAAAATCCACCAACTTGAATTAAGACCAATCCGCCAAATTTAATTCCCGCCAAATTTTCCGGCTATACAGTAATAATATTACTAATAATAGTATACTTGTATGTTTTCATGTACAAATGTTGTATACTAATTACAACTGTTACAAGTGAAATACTATTCTGAGTTTGAAATAGCTCTAGCTCTGTGGAGGGAGGTATACTATTAGCCTGTGATAGGTTGGTTTAGTGTAGTATTACGGAAAAATAGGGCTCTGAAATAGGCATTTGGTCATCAAATTGTACTCGCTATTGCTCATACAATTTTGTCAACCAAATGCCAATTTCAGAACCCAATTTTTCCCTAATACCACACTTAACCAACCTATTACCTATACTAATAGTAATCAGAAAAAGATGATTTGCCCTTTTAGTGACTTGCTGATGTGGTGCTCTAGCGGTGCTCTCCAGCAACACTAATAGTCTTGTTACTGATGAAAACACTCAAGAATGACAAGTATGGGGCTCATAAAGGCTTATGACTACATATAAAGCAGACTTTTGAACATACCATTTTGTACACATTTAATGCGGCGGCCATTTTTTCGGTGCCATCCCTACATGTGGAGTGCTGCCGTACTCCATGATATGTATGAAGGAGGGACCAGAGAGACAAAACAAATATCCAGATTGTTTTCTATTTTTATGTTCTGTAAGGGGATAAAATACGTGCCTTTTAAAATATTCTTAACTCTGGCAATTAGTGGCCTAGTGGGTACCCTAAACTAGCAAGCTAACTGCAAGCAGACATCCGGACCCCATCTGTTTTATGGTACCAATGAACCCTCCTGTGAAGCTCAGAGGACATATGAGAGATCAAAAATGGAACTCATGATTGAGGGGCAGGTCATATGGCATCTTGTGAACGGTATAAATGTAAGTAACAGCTTAATTGAAGTTTCTCTTTCACTTCTACGCTCTCTGAATACTTGCACTGCCAGCCCTCTGGCTGAAAATAACAACAAGACCAACCTGTAGTTGTTATTTAGTTGTGTTAATTGGATGAGAGTAATATAACTGCTTTCGTGGGTGTTCTTGGCAATGCGTATGCTGAGACCAAATGAAAGAAAGAATGGCTTTTCTCCAATAGACTCATGCCACCACTGGTTTTTGAATTGATATACATGGCTTCTAGAACACCAAGCGTGAATATAATTTATTCTTCTAATCGAGGGTGATCACACTGCCAGGTGTAAAGTATAGTGGGTGAGTAGAGATGCAGATGTAGTGAACCACGACCTGGGCGGGACGAGACGGATCGCGAGTGAGCCTGTCGCGAAAATAACTAACCCAGAACCATGCCTAACAATGCTGCTGGCGAAACTACAAAAAAGTGACTGGTCTTTGGCAGATTGCTGTCTCTATCTGCGACATATTTTCAAGGATCAGCTGTGGCTGCTATGGGAGAGTGGAGAGCCTGCTCGAGTCTCATGTGCGCATTGCTCGATCGTGGCGTCGGTTAGTAGTGCTTATATCTATACAGCTTGAGGCTATACAAACTCTACTAATCTGGCAGTTGTAATTAGCCTAAAACTGTGTGGTAGACTTGTCCAGATCTGTAACTCTTTGCCCGCCACAAGTTCCAAGACAGCATCCATGCCAGTGACGCCATTTTGAACACGTGCCCCCATAAGAAGACATATAAAAGATGCATAGTTTTGTTTTGGCCATACGTAACTCCTCAAAGAAACCAACAGTAAAGAAACCCTAGGTTGAAAAGCTTAGTTTTCACCCAAGGATCAAATGGTATAGATTTCAATCCTCTGTGACCCCTCCTTCACACCAAACATTATATTATTGAGCATGACCACTCTGCCAAGTGTAAGTACGGTGGGTGAGCAGACAGTGTACCGTAAGTTCTGTGGGAAGCAGAGATGTGGATGTAATGAATAATGACCTGGACATGGTGAAACGCGGATATTTTCACGAAGCAGTCTCGAGAATAACAACTAACCCCAGAATAATGTATGCTCCTGGAGAAGCTACTAAAAATGACTGGTGTTTGAGAGATTGATGTCTCTATCTGCAACATATTTTCAAGGATCAGCCATGCATGGCTGCTACGGGAGAGTGGAGAGAAAGGCTGTGCTATTCGAAACTCACATGTGTATCGCTTGATTGTGCAGTTCATACTTAGCGCTCGTACTTACACAGAGGTTACACAAACTGCATTAACCTGGGAGCTGCTGTAAGCCTTCCTTGGTGAAACTGTGTGGTAGACTTGTCCAGATCTCTGACTCTTCATACGTGGGCCACAAGTTCAAAGATGGCATCCATGGGTGGGGAGAGTTGGCATGCCATCAAAAGGCTTTTTAACCCACCATTCCTGATTCTCAAGGTCAGGCATCCAGCAGTAACTGGGTTTATTGTATAGTAAGGGATAGTAGGAGTGGTTGTAGTAATGATTTCAAATGTAACTACCAGATCGCCATTTTGACCACGTGCTTTGTAGGCTTTGTCATGCAAAAAATTATTTACATCCCCTTCTTATCTTTCTACTCGGCAGAATGTTTGCACCTCCCTTAAATCTTTATACTTGGCAGTGTATAAACAGGCAATCTGTATCTATCTGATCAGGAACAGGAAAAGTATAGCTATACCAAATTGTGGTCCATTGGCCTCTGCATAAATCTGTGTATGCGCTCCAACAGAAGAGAACCACTGAAATTGTTTCCTTCCTTGAGCTATACACAGAGGCCATTGTGTGCTATTGTGGTGGGAAGTGCACCAATTAACTCCAAGATTAGTCTGACATGGGCACTGGTAGTGCTTGCTATATGAAATTCAGCACTGGGATGAGATGTAAAGTAGTGAACAAACTCCCTCAAACCTGGGCATCCATTTTCTTAACTAATTAATGCTTTATTGCAACATAATTGTTCAGTTATCATGTGGCCATGCACATTACATCAGAATTGCATCGTAAGAATGGTAATGACCATCCAAAGTCTAGATATTAATCTCAATCCCACACTACCTGTGTGCCCTAGGTAATTCAATTAGCTGCTGTGACCCACATGACTGCTATGGAGTAGACAAAGAGGGCGAGCATAACCTAGCTACTTTTTGTTTTTCACCCAGGTGGCAAGATTAGGAAGCATTGTCGCTGCCTTAGAGAATCAGCATTCATCAGGTGGTATAAGCAGTCCAGGGTGAGTTTCTGTATACACAAAAAAAATCGTTGAGTGGAAGCCTGGGAAGGAGCCTATCAGATATGTACTTAGCCTCGTACCCAGGCCACACACCCCCTCGAAAGAGTGGCCTGGTATCGACTGTTTGCGCATGCACGCAAATTACCATGTTTTTATTATTTACCCGTACATTGATACGCATACGAACCGTGTATTATTCGTTTCACGCAAGTGAAAAGTGAAGACAGCAAGCTTTGAGCCTGGTACTGATGTTTTTTTGCGAGGTAGATTCCTAGAAAGTGATTGTCAGTTCGAGTCTTCGATCCCGTTTGCCTTTGAAAGGCTTAAAATGCCCGATCTGGAATTGAATCGAGCAGCTCACAGTCACTGCCAGGAGAGAGGCGCTTCCAACTTTTGATGGTAAGACAGCTACCACAGTGTTAGCGGATAGAAAATTGCGGGTTCTTTTACTATTCCTGGCTAATTATAAAGCCATTTCGGTTGTAGAAATCAGAACCTAGTGCCTATACTCGTATACTGCCTCCGTACTACTCATTGCCATGTGACTGAACTCGTTTACGAATACGTTTACTGGCCGTTTTTCGTAAATTCGAACAGTGTGTACCAGGCCACTCTTTCGTGGACTGGGAACGAGGCTAATATGTACTATATTTGCTAAAAGCATGGAAGCATACAGTGTCTTTATTTTTGTATGCTTTCCAGAAATCACATTTTGTATTTGTTTTATAGACCTCTTGAGACTTCTTTAGAACCTCCCATGGGCCAACCTGCAGAAAGCAATATGTCACGTGAGAGTGATGGTGGGTTTGTGTGTATGTGTGTACTTGTATTATATGCAATCCAGCATTGAATATACATGTAAGCATGCCTGTACACATGCTCTAGCCATCCAGTAACACATACATGTAGTAGCAAAGTTACGAAGTCACAAAAACATTTTTAACAAATGAAAGAACATCTAGGGATGGAACCACAACTGAACAAGGTACCAGAACACTTTTACGGATTGTCATTCCTGTATCTTTTGCCAACGGGCCTTGCATGGTGCTTGTTACATTGGATGACAGGATGTTAGATTATGATCTGTAAATCCTGTGGCGTTTTTTTTGTAATTTTTAAAAAACCTTAATCGTAAATGGATTAATGAATAAAGATTATGCTGTAAAGTGTGTTATTATAATTGAAGGGTCGTTGTAAAAGTGGGTGGTATACATGTATATGATGTGGGGACTGAGTACAGTGCATGTTGCTGCAAAGGAATAATTATAATTTAATTTAAGTGAGGTCAGTGCTGCAATCATTTAGCTATTGGCTGTGGATATAGATGGTGTGGCATGTATGGTGTGTGTGGTTTGAAAGATACAGGGACGACGAAAGTGTTCTGGTGTCGTTCCTATCTTGTTCAGTTACTTTTAGGAGATTCCATCCCTTTTTAAATGTTTTTTTTTATGATTTGCTTCTGTTATTTTTTGGTTGCTTCTGTTATTTTTTGGTTGCAGAGAAAAGTATGGATGGTTGTGGTTGCACGGCTGCAGCTTGTAGTACTACTTGCATGTATACTGAAGTCATGCAGGCTCAGACGTAATCTCAACTCCGGACCCCCCACGTGCCCTGGGGCATGTTGGGAGGGTCAATTTGTCTACTTTTCTGACGGGGCAAATGGGGATGGTCTGGAGTCAAGACTAGCTCAGATGAATGCTGCAGCTCATAGCTAGATATAGTTTTACTTTCATGTATACTGAAGTTAGGCTCATACAGTACACAACGTACAACAATAATTCATTCACAAGTTACTTGTAGAGTGTTAGCAGGGACAGTTATAGTTCACAGGGTACCACAAACAACTGCAAAGCAATGCGGGCAAGGATTGTACACATTGTATAGGCTGTGCTAAGGCATTTAACTTATTTAAGAGTATAGCAACAGTAACTAAGGACACCAATTCGCAAACCAAAGAGACAAGGTCAGATTTACTGGTGTGAGTGATTCGCTACTTGAATGGAGCAACGTCAATGCAGGTACAAAGACACATTTTAGAATCAGCAGGTACAGCCATGATTCCAGCGTACTCCATTATGGAGCTACAGCCACTCAAACACACATCACTTCCACCCGCAAATTGTACTGCTATTTTTTGGCTTACCCCAGCGAAGGCCTCAAACCCAAATGCTCCACATGAATTTAGAGCCATCTCAACTCTTTAAAAACTGTGGGTGGCAGCACATCTGTAGCTGGTGATAAGTTCTGCTATCGGAATTTCCTACTCTTTCTTAACGTTAAGAGCCAATGGTGATGCATCTCGCATTAAGTTTTGAAGCAGAATTGCTTGTGCACCTATCAGGTACACATATACTAAGATACGGTGATTTTTATTGTTATTACTGTGTTTTGGAGTCGCTAAGCCCCTGAATTGCCTGTTATGACGGACTGACTTACAGGCAAAACCGATTGCTTAACCCCACCTCCACATATGCGGTGCAGGATAATGAATCCTGTACACATAAATAAATTTCTACAGCTAGAGGTTAGAGAAGTTTAGTTTTATACAATTCTTACATCAATTGTTGCTGTGCCAGTATCTAGCCATGTAGGCATACAAAATCTACTTTGTTGCATATATCACTGATGATATTTAGATACCAATTAACCCACTGGCAGTAATCACGAAGGGCAAGACACCTGCATTTTTGAAACACACAGTTGTAAAAGATGGGTAACTTCTCAATGCCCATGTGCAATATGAGAGTACATATGCTTGCAGCAATAACTCAAACGTTTTCACATTCAAAGGTACAGGTGGTGTTACAATTGTGCAACAATTTATGAAAGATGGCAAAGTTACTGTGGCTGGTATCTCTAGAACGGAGAAAACTACAGGTTTTTAGCTTGAATAAATTTAGTAGGAGGTTAGTACCTATACTGTACCAGAATCATTCCATAGCTTCTTTTCATTGTAGAGGTATGCTGGCTGAAATATATGCATGATCAAGGAACCATTTCTTGCTGTACTGGATATTGGCACACTGGCATCTTTGATCTTCACACCCATTATGGAACAGTATTAGCGAAAGTCGTGGGCAGTAGGTCCACCCTCACTAAAATCTGAGGCTAGTAGTGAGTACTTTATGCTGCTTAACTTAAAATATATTTTTATTTAGGATCACCTTTGCCAGCCGTTGACACAGTGGAGCACACTACAGATACCAGTGATGCAAAATCTAGTTCTTCATTCCAAGATGTGTTGCAGCAGACACCACTTGGAGAGCAGGGATCTTCTGTTGAGCAAATCCCACCAACTGCATCACAGAATGATTCTCCTGCTGATCATTCTCTGCTCAAAAAGGTTTTACATCACCTTATTCTTTGTTAAAATCATAACTAGCTACTGGTATGAACGTATAACTAAGGGATGTATACTCCACCAGCACAAATAATATGCTAGTAGCAATATCCAAGCTGAATCAGATACGTATGACTAGCCAGTTTGAATATAGACCTTTAATGTGGAATGCATGGATGTTAGAAACAGTTCGTAGATGATCCACTTTCTATGCATCCCAGTTAATTAACTTATGTTGTCTACACTGCCGATGTCATACACTAATTTGGCTATCCATTTTATGCTTGTCAATGTGTTTCTTTCTCCTGGTATGAGTGAGTAGACTGAGAAAATCTCATCCCACCTGTACATTTTTGCCACCCGGGTGTCATCCTTTTCCCATAAAGATAGCATAGAACTAACTAACATGTGGCTCTGCACGTTGCTACAATTTTTATGCCGTTGAGTTAGAGACGTCTACCTAATGTCTACCCTGCAGTTGCGCACTTGATAAAATCGACCAGGCCTTTCTCGCTTATGTGTTGATTGAGTATCAACTTTAGCTAGATTACTTGTGCAAGGATGATATTTACATTGTTACATTATGGTACACTGCTTATAGTGCAACTGAGCTTATAGTACAACTACCAACTGGAGGTCCACTGATAAGTTAACACTTTTGCCGTAATTTAGCTGTGCAATCGCTACAGACTAGTTGCCGGCTCTATATGGTTCCAGTTAGTTTGGTCACCACTTAGCACAGCCTTGAAGATTCTGTTGAAGTCAGCATTAAACACAGGCCTCCCAACCTGTAATTGAATTTTGTACTATGACATAGGTGCATGGTGACCGAAGGCCACTATTGGCTGTGCAGCAACCACCTGCATGCAGTAGGGGGATTATTTTCAAACTGTTGTTGTTTTTGCCGTGCATGATCAAGGCTGAGGGAAAATAGTCTTATTCACGTGCAAGATGTTCAAAGGAAGTCCATATGCAATGATCGAGGTGCTAGCATTTGTAATGTTCTAGCTGTATAGCTGCTGGTCACTACATGTACATGTACATGAAGCCAGGTGTGCTCAACATTTCTACATTGGTTTATTTGCTTGTTTGTTTGTTTGTGCATCTGCACGTATCGTTGTGCGCTAAGATACGTGTACATTAGTTTCATTACTATCCCATGAGTTGTAGATGTATGGGACTGACATCCGAGCCAGACACTTGGATTTGTCTGCAGTGCAACAAAGGAAAACAACACGCACCTTGAGTCTGAACCCTACCTATGACCTGCTAGCTATTGCTGTCATGCATACACTATACAAAAACGGTACAGGTATAAACGTAACCTTCCAATCATACATTTTACTGTGTAGTCCTGCACGTGAACATGACATAGCATGTGTTTTTCTTTAACAGTCCAGTGATGATGAGAGCTCCAGTTCCCATCGCTCCTCCATGTCACCCCTTCAGCTGTCACCTCTTCAGCTATCACCACTTTCTTCACCTCTATTCAACTTTCCACTTATATCTGGAGGTGCTGTTCCTCCTGCACCACCCCTTCCTGGCAGTGGTGCTCCGCCACCTCCTGGCAGTGGTATTCCACTCCCCCCACCACTTCCTGGCAGTGGTATTCCACCCCCACCACCCCTGCCACCTCCTGGCGGTGGTGTACCTCCTCCTCCACCTTTTCCTGGTGCTGGGTTGCCATTTCTGCTGCCACCAGCACCTACATGTGAGTTAAGCAGTATAATATTATATAGTGTTTGAATCACCCACCATCATATCCAATCCAGCACCTTTAAGTATCGTGTTATCAGTTTCTTCTTTATTGGCACCGGACCTACATGGGTATAGATACATATATTATGGAGTACAGTAGTACTCCATATATAGGGATGGCTCCAAAAAAATGGCTGCTCCATTGTATGTGTACAAAGTGTTATGTTCAAAACTCTGACCTAGATTTAGTCATAAGCTTTTGTGGACCATACCTGTCATTCTCGAGTGTTTTCATCAGTAACAAGACTCTTAGCGTTGCCGGAGAGCACCGGTGAAGCACCACATCGGCAAGTCGCTAAACGGGCGAATCGTTTTTTTCTGATTGTTTCTCATTCTGCTTCAGCCAGGCTACCGCGATATTGACTGAAGCATTACAATGATTCAAACGCGAAGTAGCGGTATTTCTTTTGAGCTACTGCACCCACACCATAGCATTCTGAAACAAATGAAACTGTTCGGCAGTGATTCTCAAGCGCTCGAGGCAAGTACTTGCCGCTAAATGCTGTTCTGTTCCGTTCCGTTCTTCGTAATGGTGGTTCCGCCTACACCGGAAGCACAGCCTCGAGCACGAGCTGTTCTGCTTTAGGCGATTATAATACTTGGAGTGCGCTTTATGACGGACCCAAAGTGAGTTGCTGTAGCTACGTTATAATAGTAAGACCACTGATACAACTGCTACACCACTATAGAGCATACCTGAGCATACTAACTTCCATGATGTGCATTAAATGGAGTCAGTACCGCTACTGCTGTGCACTCACGACCATCCTCGCCCACATTACCTTGCAGTTGTTTGTGGTGGACCTTGAACCATAGCTGTCCCTGCTAACACTAGAATTATTATATATCGTCTGCTGTTTAGCAATCACCTGAGCATATCACCGGAGTAGTAGATAATGTATTACCTATGGCTATATATACATACATGCGTATCGGGGATCGATAGCTCTATATCCCCACCCCCCCAAAAAAAAAACTGAAACAAGTCACAAAAAAACATGTTTTAAAAAAATGTAGAGACATATAGGGATGGAATCCCCAAAAAGCAACTAAACAAGGTAGGAACGAACGACACCACAGTACCTTTACGGACTCCCATCCCTATATCTTTTGATATTTTTCCAACCACATGCACACCATAATCCCCTACAAGCCCACAGCCATAAATGATTGCATGTACAACACACATGACCTCACACTATAGCTACAACTTATCATACGCAGCAGCATGTACTGTAGGTAGACTCAATATAGCTATACTGCCCAATCCACATCTTTCCACACATACCAGCCCCACTTGTACGACATTTCGCCTGTAACAACACACTACTATCTTTTCGACGACCAACAGCATAGTGTAATCCATTTGCAATTAAGATTATAACCATACAAGAGTGCTTTCAAAAAACTACCACATGATGTACACATCACTATCTAACATCCCGCCATTCCATGTAACGAGCATAAGACCTGGTTGGAAATATATCAGAAGATATAGGAATGGGAGTCCGTAAAGGTACTGTGGTGTCGTTTGTTCCTACCTTGTTTGGTTGCTTTTTGGGGATTCCATCCCTGTATGTCTCTTCATTTTTTTCAAATGTTTTTTTGTGACTAGTATAGCTTAATAGCTAGCAGCTAGATGACAGTTATTATACTTATAAATGAGGAAGTGTAGTTTTCTAAGTACATGTAGTTTCTATGTAGTCCGCATTTTTCTGCACTGAGTGATGTATCACATTGTGTAAAACTGGATCATTCAGACAAGTGTCTGCCTACATAATATATGTCAGCTTATTTTATTGGGCATCTTACGGATGCACCGGGAAAGTGTCTGCATCAGTAATCGCTCAGATAAAGTGTAAATGATAATAGTAGAGCTCTAAACATAATGTTGTAACATTGATATTGCTTCTACAGTGCCACCAAAAAAGAGTCCGATTCCTAATAAGAAGATGAAAAGGATTTATTGGCAAACAGTACCACCAGGACAGGTATTAAAACTCTTTCTTTTGTACTGAAAGTCACACTCATTAATTTATGAAGCAGACATTCAGCTCTATTATTGATCAGAGCATGAAGTGTAATAGTAAAGTTTACAGAACGTGAGGGTGTTCATTTATCTCTACAGCTTTTATTTTTGTGATACCTGAGCTGATAGCCCATCCAAAGTACATTGTTGCTATTAGCTCTCACTTGTTCGCATCCATTGCAGCATATATATACCATCAACTTCCGGTCATTATCATTATAGTTTACATAACCTACACCTAGTACACTGCAATGTTTCATGCACTGTATGTGCACTAGTACATTATGATTATTTCTAGTTTAGTAACAAATGCTGAGTTATCAATCTGTGTTTGACATGCTACATATTGTATATACTAGCATCAAAATTCTCTTGACAAAGTCAAAAGATTGGAGGGAGTTATAGGAAAATGAAGGGAAGAAATGACAGGGAGGGTGTGGCTGAGAAAATCATGAACATGTACAGATGCACAGCAAGAGCACATAATGACCACTTCTCACATCATTGTGATGCACAGTTACTTGCTGCTGATGGTGTTTTTTTACTCTGTCAAGAGAAGTTTCAGGGTAGTACAGTATGTCAAAATATTATCTTTCCTATAGCCACTTAGGCCTCTTCAAACTTACAGCATATATTCAATTGATATCTCTATGTAGATTATGAAGTCCGGATGGATGGAATGGTCGCTAAAAGATCATACGGGCTCACTTAATTTAATTGAACTGGAAGAGCTTTTCTGTGCAGGAGAGAAAGATGAAAAGAAGTCACAACCAAGTATGTTATTACCAATCAACTCTTGCAAAATAGGAAGTATGAGATGATGTCTTGTATGATTATTATAAATATTTTGTGAATATTGCTGTGT
Organism: Phakellia ventilabrum; assembly: GCA_963921505.1. Classification (NCBI taxonomy): domain Eukaryota; kingdom Metazoa; phylum Porifera; class Demospongiae; order Axinellida; family Axinellidae; genus Phakellia; species Phakellia ventilabrum. The sequence continues at coordinate 2,879,707 of OY997398.1, read as the reverse complement.
ACATGTGCTTTCAGGTTTTTAAATTGGTACTCTTATTTTATATTTTTAGCCAAGAAAGTGGTTACTGTATCACTGCTGGACAGCAACAGAAGCCGAAATATTGAAATTTTCCTACCTAGCTTTCCACTCTCCCTTGCTAACCTGGCTAGTACCCTTGACACCCACCTCAACTCAATTGCAGAGTCATCACCCTTGCAGATAGAGCATGTTGTTGCTCTGAAACGGTATGTACTGTGTTTTTACTGAAGGTGTGTGTAGCTAGGTAGATAAGATCTAGGTATTATTATATATTGCAAAGAGTATTAATAGCCATTGGCCATCATGGGTAATATTCCCCCGTATTTCCTAGCCATTCTTGCCTTTTGCGAGGGGAGAGCATGTACACACACATTACTAAGCAAATTATATCTGGTTCAATGAAGAGAACTCCGCAATAGAATTTACCAGGCTACAAAAAAGCTAGCGAAAGAAACACTTCTGCTATAAATGAGCCTCTAAGTGTACAAGAAATGCGGGGCTAGGTCATAGTGTCGGTCAGTGATCCCTGCCACCAGCCAATGTGCATAATTTTTTATGCTGTCAAGTAGTTCTCCAAGGTAAATAAAGTTACTCCAGCCTTCAAATTACAAGCCTTTGCTTTTTTGTTGCTCCTACTAGTTGTCAGAGAGCTAGTTTAATTTCTGCTTAGTTATGAGCCAGTCACCCTTTGTGATGGTAGGTGCGATTTCATTTGGCCGTGAGTGTGTCAATTTAACAGAAACAAATGCTACTTGACAATCATTGCGCTCGTGAGGGGTAATATGGCTAGGCATTGCACCCCTGTGTAGTATTTTCCCCCGCCTTCAGCTCCCTATGCACTTGTGCAATACTATAGCCATATTTACTGGCTCTGGGACAGAATCTTCACATTGGGACATGTAAACTTTAACTTTACCTCCACAATCTGATGATGCAGCTTGAAGACTTCTCACTGTGATTGGTCAATTATGAAGTGTACAGTATACACTAAGCTGTCAGTATTGCTATACAGTTTCTTACAAACAGAAGCGCAGCGAGGCCAATAATCGCGTTCAATGGGCTCCAAATCTCAGCTAGCGTTTATATATATATATATGTAGATGTTCGTCACGTTTTGGGCCCCAGAGGGCCCCCGGGAATCAAGATGGCGTCCGTGCAGATACATGTGTGCCGTCTTCAAACTCTTGGCACACGAAGAGTCAGAGATCTACACAAGTCGATTACATAGTTTTATTAAGGAAGGCTTACTGCAGCTCCCAGGTTAGTAGAGTTTGTGTAGCCGCTCTGTAAGCAGAGACATGAGGGCTGGTGACCGACGGCACTAATCCAACGTAGTTTCAAGTGGCATAGCCACTCTCTCAGCTATCCCGTGGCAGCCGTGGTTGAGTCTTTGAAATGTGTTGCAGACAGAGACGTCAGTCTCCACAAGGCCAGTCGTTTAGTCGTAGTTTATCCATCATCATGGTTCCTTGGTTCAGCTGTTTATTCACGCGACTAGCTGGCTCGCAGAAATATCCCCCGTGTGCAGGTGTCGCGAGCTCCATCTCCACATTCCAGCCCCGTTTGCAACCCCGGGACCTTGTCATCGCGTCAGCAGGCACTGATGCCCCCCCCCCCCCCCTCTTAGATATTTAGTGATGGGACAATATGTCTGTCGTATTTTTTTAAGGTGTAAAAAGTTGCCCATAAGCACCGCGAGGCATCTGCGCTTGCGTAACCCTAGTATGATTGTAGCTGTTGCTACATGTATGTTGGTCTCCTGGTGATTATATCTAAAAACCATCCGGGCATTTTTATATGAATCAATGAGTCAGCTGAAACTGTAGAATGGATCAGTTTGAGCAACTAAACTGAACTTACAGCGAAATAGCTGACTCAGCAATTTTACAGTGCTTTGAGTTAGCTGCCAAAACTTATCAGAAGAAGATCATTACTACCTACCGCTTCCTTGCTTCCTAGCCAACACAGACTGGGCTACCTTGCCCCCAGTGGGCTTGCAAACGTTTAGTAGTTCCACTGTGCTTATTGGCATGCAATGATGTTAATGTGTGTGATAAATTTGGACATACAAACACGGATAACATGAAACAATGCCAGCTGGGCACTTCTGTCTGGTAAAAGTATTGATCTGTGAAATGATAAGCTGCCCGAACTGATTACTGGTTGAACAGCTTACACTCCTAAGTGTAAAATTAATGATGCATGTAGGTATGTTCGAAGGATCGAGGGTTGATCATAGAGAGGGATCGGTGCAAAAGTATCACTTTTAAACTCTAAAGTCAGTTGCCCTGCTCCTACTTATACAGTGTTTGGTGCTACATGTACAGAGCGGTTGGTCGCTGCGTGTCCAACCAAGACAGTTAGTAGCACTAACATAATGCAAAAAATCTTATTCATAGCTTGCCTGTATGCAGAGATATATGTATATTCCAGAAAGAGATTAATAAACCGTTTAGCCTAGTTTTTAAACAGCTAGGGCTATTTTGGTACATGTATCAGTAGCTTACAAGCCAGACAATTAGCTTATAAACTGGTGGCCCCTGCTTGTATAATTACAAGCTGGTCACGTTTTGAATCATGATCAGTTCACACCTCCTTTTTTCCTAGCTTAAGTCGGTAGTGTACGTATAAATAAAGGTCTCTTTATAGCACACTGTAAAGTAAAACATGTTCGTTGCCACTTGTGCTTGTGTACTGCACAGTAAATTTCTTATGAGATTTACCTTAGTGCATACTATTTCAACCTACAGATTTCAGCCAACAGTGGAAGACAGGGAGATGTATAAGAACTACAAAGGTGACAAAAGTCAATTCCAGAATGCTGACATATTTCTGCTGCAGGTAATAAGATAGATATTTATTGAAACACCCATTTGGACTGAAATGCCAGTACAATTTAGTTGAATTACATACTCAAGGGGGGGTCACTCCCATAGAGTCTACAGTCACAACTGCGACCGTGGGTCAAAACCTTGATCAGCTCTTTTTAGCGATTTTGACCGTTGACTACGCCGATTTTCGGCCTTTGACCTCACGCGTAACCCCGTCCAGATTTGCCGTTTTGCTGGGATTCTCAGCGTGCTTTGACCGCAGACTGTGCGATTCTGAGCGCGCTTTGACCGTTGACTGCACCCTTTTGAACGGCTTTGACCGTTGACCGCTGACCAACTGCGGTCGCAGTTGTGACTATAGAGTCTATGGGAGTGACCCCCCCTTGATACTCTGTGCCTGCTAAGCTGGTGCTGATGGTCTTTTGCCATGTAGATGCCTACAAAGGTATCGTTAGTTTGATTGTTCGATCCCGTTTACCTCTGAAAAGCCTTGAAGGCGAGATCTGAGATTAGAACAGGTAGTTTTGCTATTTTTGACTGCTTAGAAAGCCTTTTCAGTTGTAGGAAATCAAAAATCAGACAGTCTCTAGTTACTATACCTGTATACTGCCTCCTCATTATGTGACTGAGTTCGTTCGTGGACAAGTTTACTTGCCCTGTTCCGTAAATTCTCGCGCATGTGCAAACAATATGTGTTTCAGGCTCTACTCTCCCCTCCACTAGAGCCTGGGAACGAGGCTACTCGCCTCAGTGTCAGTTAGACAGCTTCACCTGGGAAATTGTAGGTGCCACCGCCAAGTAGGGTCTTGTCTGGATGTCTTCACCATCGCCCTGCTGCTTGGATTAGCCATGCAGGCAAGCCAGCACCTGCTGCTGCTGTGGCTGCTCTGATCCTTAGACTGTGGGAGCTGTACTAGTGGCTGTTTGGATACCCTGCTGCTTCGTCAAAGTACCAAAGTGAGTGTCTGCCACGTCAGGTAATGACCAGAATGATGCAAGAACAATGGCCTACATGATCGTCTGTGATTGCCCGTGGCACTCAAGATATTTGCACATGGCTCTTACTGGGCAAGTTGATGTTCTGGTAGCTGCATCTGGGGTGATTGTGGACCGCCTGAAGTATTGCCTTGATCATAATAGACATGCTAGACTTGATGGTCAGGTCTCTCCGGCAGAGGTGGTGGTACTTGCTAAATCAAGTACCAGTTGGTGACGTAACCTCGTTGCCCACATTATGGTCTGATCTTTATTGTGTCTTTGCCACAGTGTGTGTTTCAGCATCCTCAGCATTGGGTACGGTGATAGGTAGTCTGACTCTTGATCTGTCTCCTTGGTGGTGTTGAACTCAGCATTGGTACGGTGATAGGTAGTCTGACTCTTGATCTGTCTCCTTGGTGGTGTTGAACTCCCCTCTTCAAATAATGGAGTAATGGGGTATGTGCAAGGATATCCCTGAAGCCATATTTGAGATGATAGTGGCATATGGCTGCTAGGTATACGCTGATGGATCGATGGGAAACGATCCAATAAGCATAAATACAAAAGTATCATAGAGTAGTTTCAGATGCTGGTAGAGGGTTGATGTCATACAGTTTGCAGAATTGCTGACTGCAGCTCTATAGGTTGTTCATGTGGAGTCAGCTATATACCCATATACTGAATCGTTAGGAGGTTGCGGGTCAGAGTAACATCGCGGGTGCAGGGATGGGTGTGGGAGTGGACACAGCGAGAGGGGCTAGGCTCCAAAATTGAGTCATCTATATTCGAGAGAAAGCTTCTGCTATAGTATTATCTGTGCCAGGAATGTGCTGTAGTACTACAGCAACGTTATGGCTTGCTGAACAACTTCCTAACATGCTCCAAGAGCTCAGGGCTCCTGGAGGTACCTGAAGGCCAAATATCAACCACAGCGTGGTTGTCACAGTGAACTAGGAGCTTTTTACCCCTCCAGGCGTGCCCCCATGCCATGGCTGCGACCACTATTGCGAAGCCACTGACTATCCCAGTAGGCTCCGTAGCCCAGATTTCCGGACGCATCCATAAAAAGTTGAAGCTGTGGTGATGGAGTCCAGTGGCCTTGCAGGAAATAGCTTTGGCCATTCCACCACTGAAGGTCTGCTTTGAGTTGATGTGAATGCAATGGTGGTATCGGGCTACTTGTCTTTCTTAATGGTCAGGTCTCTCCGGTAGAGGTGGTGGTAGTAGCAGTTGGTGACGTAACTTCGCTGCCAACATTATAGTCTGATCTTTATTGTGTCTTTGCCGCAATGTGTGTTTCAGCATTCTCAGCATTGGTACGGTGATAGGTAGTCTGACTCTTGAGCCGGCGGGTAAAAGTGCGCTCAGTTGGGATGATTATTCACGGCAAAGACCAGTTTTCCTATCACTAACAGTAGTTTACAGCTTGGTGCAGGACGTGCTATGATAGAAGAGTCTGAGCTCTGACAGGAGTTCTGTAAGTTTATCTTCTTGCAGTCGGGCGATCTGTGCAACGGTGTCCAGTTCTATTTTCAGGAAAGGTAGAGTGGTGGTGGGGTCTAGTGTCTTTTGCTCTTTCACAATGATTCCCAATTCTGAACAGAGAGCTGTATAGCATCTTTCAGCAGTGTACAGTCTTCAGTTTGTGGGGAACTAGTGAGCAAGAAATCATCTAAGTAGTAAATGACGTGTGGTGTGTGTGCTTAATCTTTAGTAATCTATGCTAGTGTGCGTGCAACTAAGTTAAATAGGTAAGGTGCTGAATGCAGGCCAAAGAGGAGGCACTTGTCGATGTAGAACTGTTTTCTCCAGTAAATACCAAGGTAGCGCCAGTTTTCTTTCCGAACCGGACCTTGTCGAAACACATTCTTAAGGTCAATCTTGGCTAAGAGTGCACCGGGTCCAAGTTTTTGGCATATTGATTCACTGTGCTACACTGCAAAGTTAACTTGTCAGGGTCAATATGATCGTTGATGCTATTGCCAAAAGGAGCCGAAAGATCGTAGATTACCCTCTAGTCCCTGTCCTTTTAGTGACCATGCCCAACCCAGATCATCTCTAACCTACAATTGGTGGTGTTGCAAAGGGGCCTGCTATTCGTCCTGCCTTGCATTCTTTGTGTAGATGTGCATCAATGATGTTGGGGTGGGCATGAGTAGAGGCTACGTTAGTGCTAGTGTGACTTGTGCTCAGACTCAGACTATGTCAAAACCATTTGTTATTCCGTGTTGCAGTCTTTCTATGAAACCCTTGTCGGGGTAGGTTTTCAAATATTGCATAAAAGTATGCGATCATAATGGGGCACTGCAGATGGATTCAGAACTGAGGTTGTGGACACCTACACTTGGGGTGGGGTCCACCACAGCACTTGCAGTGATGTGAATAGGGATATTTGTGACCTCAAAAACAGGTGCCCTTGTCGTTGACTATACCACATGCTTCTGGCTTGGCTCCAATGCGTGCTTGAATCCCTCGCCTGAGGAAATACTCCCGGTGGGTGTGAGGCTCGGACCACCCACTGCTCCCTTGTTGTCCATGTGTGCCTTGTGATTGACTATGAAAGCTGCTGCAGGGTTTTCTTCGAAAGGGGCATGATGTGAATTAAATGCTATCCCATCTAAGCAGGACTGGCGTTGGAGGAGTGAGTCAGCAGTAAAACATGTTCCCCACAGCTCTGAGTCAACGGTATCAAAGCTCAGGCTCTTATTAAGGGAGAGCCTCAGACGAAACTGTGTATCGTACTGGAGCCATGCATGCAACTTAAATTTACGGCTTTTGCTAGCCAAAAACTGCTGGTACCGAACATCCGAGGTGCTGCTGTGGGAAAGTATGATGCTACTACCGAGGCATAACTTGACCAGGCCTCTAACCACACAGTGAAGTCGGTTATTTCAATGGCCACCTTGGGCATGCGTGAGATACGGTCACGGTCATGGGGCTCATGCCTCTGTGTAGCAGCATGCAGGAGGTTGCCTTGTATGAGAATAGACAAGTCAACAAACTCACCACGAACAATCTTGGCTCAGATCTTGTCTGGGATAGGAGGGAGGCTGTGGGTGGGGCTACGAGACCTAGTTGGATAATAGCAACCAAACAAGATAGGAATGACACCACAGTACTTTTACGGATTGTCATCCCTATACGTATCTTTAGACGTTTTGGGATTCCGTCCCTATGTTCGTTCATGTTTTGTTTTGTGACTTCATATCTAAAAAGCAGCCAGGTATTATAAATCATCCAACTGAAGGTAGTACTCAGCAATGGATCAGTCCAAGCTAAATGTAGCCAGCTCGTCTCATTGTGCACATGCAGCTTCCAGTGAAAGTGCTAACTTGGGTAATTTTGTTGTGCGCTCCCAGTTAGCCAGTAGTATATCACTACCTAGTACTTTTTTGCCACCTAGGCAGCGCAAAACCAAGCTAGCTTGACATACCTTGGCCTATTGGGCCTGTCAATTTCCACTAGCTTCCACTGACTTTGCTTGTGGCTATAGTGGCATAGTAACGTAATGCTGTAACTTGGCGTACATGATGAGTACAGATGAACAGCCAAACAAACAGACAGACAGACGCATGAATGTAAAGCATTCTTGGAACCAGCTGAGTGTACACCCAGCTGGTAAAAAGCATGCCACATACACTCTATCTTTCTAAGAAAATTTTCTGTTTTTGGTACTATCGTGAACTCTATGCTGAACACAGGGCTGGATAGCCAAGGGCTACAGGCACGTTCTGCATGATATGTCTGATTGTGGCTTATTACACACGGTATGTTGATGCTATGTGATTGAGACACATTACAAAATACGTACTGCTTATATTCATAGACATATACATATACTATTGTTCCTCAACTTTACGTTTCACACTTTGCTTTCAAAAAAATTGGTCCCTGCTTTGCTCCCCTAGCTCTCAATACTTGCTCTTCTACCTTGTTGAGAGAGCTAGAAACTTGTAGCAGATTAACATGTCTCTGTATTGTAACAGCTTAGTGGATGTAGACTAGGGAAGAAGCCTCCCCTGTCAGGCTCTAATGACAGTGACAGATTTAGGTGGTTGTAAACTGCCATATTATTAACTTGTACTTTTTGGGCTAGTACTATACTGTTTGTAATTGGTACGCTGCTTGTTTTCTTTAGCTGTGTGAGATTCCAATGCTACCCATTAGACTTGACCTGCTATTCACAACTAGAGAATTTCCTGCAAACTTGGAAGGGTTTCAACCAGTAAGTTAAGATTTATACATTGGTGAAAGTAATAGTGATTTAATCGGTAGAGAGCCAAGAAGATTGATTGTTGAAATTTAGATGAGCTATAATAGTCACAGTGAAGAGTTAGGAAGACATGTAGGGGAAAGAACTGTAATAGACGGTGTAAGCTATAGGCCGTATAGCGGAAAAATTTGGTGAGCATTAAATTGGGTGAAATGGCTGAAAATGGCTACATTAATATTGGGCAATTTTAAATTTGCACTTCAGAGAATCCAAATGAACCGGGGAGAATATATTATGTACTGAATAAGTCATCTGCAAGTGATGAAGAAACAGAACCAGATTTTTTTTTAGCTTTATATCTCGGCTGAACATAGACTGCATGTACATGCCGTCATAGCCCACATCCTCTACTCTGGCCATGTACCAAGTAGGTTCGATCATGGGCTGGCCCGCTTTATTCGCCCTTTGGACTCCTAGAGCTTGCCACTCATGAGCAAACCATAGATAGTAGAGTAGAGTAGAGTAGTCTACTGTCTATGATCAAACTATACCTGGTACAGGTCATAGGTAATTGTAACTAACAGTTTTAAAATCAAGTTGATATTTTATATCTAAAAATCAGCCGGGTATTTTACATAAATTATCCAACAGAAGGTTGTACTCAGCAACAGGTCAGTCCAGGCTAAATCTAAATGCAGCCATGGAATGGATCAGCTTGCAATGCTAATTTTATAGTGCACATCCAGATAGCTACCAGAACTTGCCAAAACAGGAGTATCATCACTACCAAATCACTTTTTTGCTGTATAGGCAACAGAATCTAAGCTATAGCTTGATGTGCTTGAGCCTACTGCGGCTACAGTGGCATAGCAACTCAATCACGTAGCTTGGCACACGTGAATAGTGAGGGCGCACAAATACAGACAAACGCAGGAAAAGCAATCTTAAGAACCAGCCGAGTGTGTGCTTCACACATGCCTGGCTAGTAAAAATAGTTGCGGTGATACACATAGCAGGCACTACGCATGCATGCATGCACCTGTGAGCAAGAAACTGCACACACACAGAGCCATGCAACTACAAATCAACACTCTTCATTTGTGAAAAACATCAAAAGCTGTGGGGCAAGCTATGTATATCATAGAGTTTAGAAGAGGCTCAAAAGGCATCACATGACACAATACAGCAAACCGGCTAACATGCATCAAGATACAAGACGTGCAGTATTACCTACAAACAGCGAAACACTCCCAGCAACTCTAGCATGCATGAATAACTGCTAGTAGCTATAATAGCTGCATAAAAATTCTGCCTAAGCCTTATAGTGTTAATTTGACAACCCCCACAACAAAACTAGCCGCAGATGAAGAACAGTAGCTTATACCTATATCTCTGATTTGTGAGTAAAAAACTGCTCTATGAGTCAATTTCTAGCACAATTAACAGATCTTGCACAAATTCAAAATACTGTAAACCAGTTAAAGCACTGTATATATGCTCATGCACTACGTGAAATATTGCGCTTGGGCATGGTCTCAAGGTCAAATATATTAATTTCTTTGCCTCATGCTATGTTTGCCTCTGACCTACGCCCTCATGCAATATTTAATGTAGTGCACTCGCTACAGTTAATTAATGAACGTCTTCCATTTCTTCCTCTTGAACATACCTTGTGCCCCAGATATACTTGGTCAGAGTATAGTATAATTATATACTGTACACCCTTAGTAAAGATAATATTCCATACATGTGTTACCTCTGCAGACCCTAGAACTTGCCTGGCAGGCCTGTCATGAGCTGAGTACAGTTGAAGGATTTGTGGAGGTGTTGCAGTACATCCTCACTATTGGCAACTACCTCAATGCTGGTTCAAAGCAAGGTGGTGCTTATGGATTCAAGATGGCTACATTACCAAAGGTTTGCATTGTCCTTTAAGGGAATGATTGTGGGTAGTAGAGTGAATTGCACTGAATATAGATGATTTTAGATAAGTCTTAGCAAAGAACATGCAAACTAGTACAAAATGCACTTTTGTAGCATAAGGCAAAGTAGAAAAACATTAGGGGTGAAAAATTACTTTTGTACCTGTATGGATGTATCAGTCATGTAGGGAAAGACAGGGGCCTGGGCTTTCATTATTATTTTACCTACGTATTATCCGCCCATGGGCGGAACACTTAAGTGCTAGCTGAAAGAGGGGGGTGGGCGGATAATACGTAGTTTTTATAAATGCGATGTAGTATCCGCCCACCCAGGAAGTTCAGCTATGATTATGTAATTGCTAACCTAGTGTTTTGTTGACTGTAAACAATAATCAAGCATAGTATACTGCAGAGTATAAAAATGCAAACGCATACAGGAGTGCTGAGTTAGTCTTCAATATCATTAAAAGGGTCTAAGTCATCTGCATCAGCATCTTCTGTGTCTTCTGAATCTTCTTCATCTGCTAGTGTATCGATACTGCTGGCATCTACTGCAGGGACTTTGTCACACACAAGGTCATCTTGAGAATCATCCAGACTGTTTGAGATCCCACAAACCAAGAAAGATTTCACCAGGAGGTCAACTCTGATCCCACGCCAAGCTTTCGAAACCCAGCCGATGACATCTTGCCGAGTTGGCTGCTTTAGGTTTCCCTGTTTAGTGAGGGCTCTTGGCATTCTCATCCACTCCTCCCAGGACTGCCGTATTGCCTCCTTGAATGGCTTGTTCACACATCTGTCCATAGGCTGGGCTGGTGATGTACAGCCTCCAGGAATCAGGACAACTTCAGCATTGCAGTCACTTTTAGCAAGTTCGATGTTGTCACTGTTTTGATGTGGCCTATACTGATCCACCACGAGAAGTCGGCGATGGTCCTCCTTTCCATATATCGATCGGAGCCACCACTGGTACTCTTCTTTTGTCTGCCATCCATTTGTTGTTGCACGCACTCAGATGTTGTCTGGTATGTTGAGTGCTCATCTAACTCGACTGCCCAGAACACCACCCTTCTCTTTAAAGAAAATAACTGCAGGCAGCTTCTCTCCTGCGGCTGTTGTTGCTAAGGCTACAGTAAAACCCTTCTTTTCGGCCTTTGTGGTTTTAATTCTAATGTCCTTCTGGCCTCTCACATTGTTGGTCTTGCCCCTAGGCATGTCGAAGCGCACCATCGTCTGGTCCATGTTAATGATGTCAGCTGGCTCGATCTTGTGGGCTTTTCGAGCTTTGATAACGCTCCGGCGAAAGTCCTGGAGCTGTTCTACAAAATCACTAGGCACCCTCTGTGAAGCGTTGGTGCCCGCTCTCATGCCGACTCCAAACCGTCGCTTCCAGCATCGTAGCCACATGTCTGAAGCCTTGAAGCGCTCTGTGATACCCATTCCCCCAGCAATCTCTCTTGCTCGTCGCAGCAGCATTTTGTTGGTCACGACACGTCCCTCTGACCGTTCATCTTCTAGGAAGTCGAACACCGCTTTATCAAGCTCTAAAGACATAGGCGGTCTACCGGGGTGCATCTTTCTCTTCTTTTTCGCACTCCCGACATTGTGCTGTAACAGCCTGCTGTATTGTTGGTCCCACTCGCGGATTCTCTTCCTATCGACTCCAAACTCCCAGGCAGCACCTGAAATGTTTCGACTATGGCTGCGCAACCACTCCACTGCTTGAATCTTGAACTCGACTTTGTAACTTGATACGCGATTTGCCATCATGAATAATGATACCATTGATTGAATGGTTAGATCATTCTTTTAAGTGGGACTGTCCCTACTCTACGCATGCGCGACTTACCGGACCTGAGCTAAAAATTTAGGATTGCCCCAATAATGGCTACACCACGCATGCATAATTTACCGGACCTGATCTGAAAATGTGCACTCGGCATAAGCTAAAAAGGTCACGCATGCGTTCTCTGCCAAATCAATGGGATGTCAGTAGAATGGCCGCCATCTTTTGCAAGGAGAGTGTTATTCGTGGACATCATGTATACAAGAATGTTTGGACACCGTTTGTGGGCCAAATTCTCAACGCTAGGAGAGAGGCTGGAAATAGCCATGACAGACATGCAGTTGTAGTAGTCTTTGATAGCTATGTAGTTGGACACTTGCCTCGAGAGTATTCTAGAATAGCATGGTATTTTCTGCAGCATGGAGGGATGATCTCATGCGAGATTACTGGCAGAAGACGTCGTGACAATACTCCTGGTCTGGGCTAGTTGTGCCATGTCTTTACAAATTCCAAGGAAAAGAGAAGCTCGTTGTAAGACTGCGAGAAGTGATTAACAAAGGCAACAGCTAGACTACGCTGGAACGCAGTAACCCCTCACCAAAATCGGCTTTTCTCAAAGCCATTTACATGTAATAAAAGTTGTCACCTACTTGTGCTGCCCGAGTAAGGGGTGGGCGGATACTATATATATAAATACCCTCCCACACAACTTTTGTTCAAAGAAGGAGGTGGGCGGATAATGCATCATGGGCGGATAATACGTAGAATACGGTACATCTTAGCGTGCATGTGAAGCGTGCATACAGCATAATTAGGGCATCTTGTGGTACCCTTGCTGGGCTATTACTAATCCATACTTTCTAACTGAGGTTTGCACTGTCTCAGTGAGCAGTCTTGCACAGTCATTGAGAGTATTTGAAGGAGTTGCGCTGCTTTCAAAAACTGTATAGCTATCCTCCAGGGATGGGTAATAATTTCATACACTAGATTAGTATTATGCATGCCAAAGTTATGTACTATCCGGCCCAAAGAATGCTACATATAGCTCCACAGCGTTTTTTGAGGGTACAGTTAGGTACCCCCTTCAAAAACGTTGGTTTAATAAGTACCATTGGAGTTGTGAATGCAGTCAATTTTCAGTAAGCTTGCAAGAATGTTTCTTGAATAGTAAAGGTACGGTAGTGATTTTACCTTGCTATGGCAAATTGCTAAACTTACACAAGATCACGTGTAGAGCTGCCGCATTGCTCCTCAGCCAGAACACTTCATCAAAAAGTGTGGTGCACATGATGTCTTCCAGCCTCCTCTGTATCATTAAATATGCACCACAAGCCTAGAAGGTGAAGCAGTCAGGCCAACAGTTGCAGGGCTTGCCACAACATTGCCTTAGTTTGTTAGTATATGTAGCAGACACTTAATTAGCGCTGATGCATTTTGTCACCCTTGGTATAGCTACCTCTGTATGGAAGGTCATGATGTAAGGCTATGGGCTTTATTCAGAGTGGCATATATTGCACAGTTGTGTTAGCCGTGTACCCAGGCTCCCCCAAACGTGTGCATTACGTAACTGAGTGAGCGAAGCGAGCGAGGGAAAAGCGGGGAGAGCCTGGTGCGATTTGAGAACGTGCCACATTAATGGAGTCCCCAATTTGAATTAATGTGACTAAATAACGTGCCCACACATTTGACTCATTGCCCAGTGTACTATACAAGTAGCAAAGTTTTATAGGTGTTACATTTCGAGTCTAGGCTCCAAGACCAACTTGTGGTGACTGATTAACAAACTGTATAGCCTCGTCCCAAGGCTCTTCCCTTGAGCAAGACTGATATTTCATATCTAAAAAACCAGCCGGGTGTCTTTTTACACAAATTATTCAACTGAAGGTTGTGTTCAGCAACAGGTTAGTCTTAGCTAAATGCAGCTGTAGAATGGATCAGACAGTCTTAGTATGTAGAGCTTCCAGCGATAGTGCTGACACAGCAATTTTGTAGTGCGCTTCCAGTTAGCAAATCTTGTCAAGACAGAACTATCATCGCTACCTACCACTCTTTCGCCGTCTAAGCAACACAAAACTAACCTAGCTTGACGTACCTTGGCCTATTCAGCCTGCAAACTTTCAGTAGCTTCCACTGCGCTCGTGGCTATAGTGGTATAGTAACGTAATGACTTAATTTAGCGCATATTAGCATATTTGCGAAGAATACATATTTGCGAAGAATACACACACACAGACAGAAAACATGAAAGCAATCTTAGGACCAGTGTGGGGCTGGGGCTATTAGACCGTATGAATTCAGTACCATACATGGAATGCTCAAACGGGAGGTTGGAGCACATGAGATGATTACTGTCAGATAGTTCAATATGCTCGTGTATACCAGAAAAGCACTTTATAGTAGTACAAGGGATTGCACCTCAGTGTACTACAAATATCAAGTCAGGAATTTCACAGGGAGTGTGCCCTTGGTGAACAACTTACGGAGGCCAAAGTATGCAGCTTCAGGCCCCATTGGCCTGAAGCTGCATATTTTCAGTCACATGAGCCCAAGATCATAATGATATGAACTGTTACCACTGAAGCCAATTAAGAAGCTTTTAAGTGGCTTTGCATGAACACCCATAATACCACTAGCAATGTTGACTAAGAGCACTGCAGTACAGTGAGATGCAATCTCATGTACCACTGTAACGTGCTTTTGAAGAGTCAGGCCCGTCTCCTCATAAATTGTGGCAGCAGCGTGTTTTCCTTGGTGATAAGCTCTGCTTCAAACTTTGATGACGAGATGCACTGCCGTTGGTTCTCTGCAGAGCCATGACATTATCACTTAAATGTATGTAGACGGAAGTTCATGTTCATCTACATATTATTATGGTTCCAACTCCTCTGCCATTGCTGCTAAATATACTGTCAGGTGCGTGGGGTATGTATTCTTGGAACACCTCTATAATGCAAGGTTTCTTTAACATTACTTGTAGAGCTTGGTAGAGCTGGGTCTGGGGTCAAGGCTATAATGTTATGTTGCCTTTAATGGATATGTTTGTTTTTTAGCTTTTAGACATTCGGGGCCAAAACAAGAAGTTAAGTCTGTTGCACTATCTCGTCCAACAACTCCACAAGCATCAGCCTGAGCTGCTGAAACTTCCAGCAACGATGCAGGCAGTTGCAAAAGCTTCTGAAAGTGAGTTATAACTGCATGTTAAGATTCTTGTCATCATTGTGGTTAACTTCAGATAGTCACCTTTTTTGTATATATTGATAACAAGTTACAATAAAAAATGAAGAACCGTGTAGGGATGAAAAAGCAACCAAACAAGGTAGAAACAACACCACAATACATTTACAGATTGCCGTCCTTACGTCTTTTGCCATTTTTCCAACCACACATACACCATAATCCCCCTACATGCCACACCCATATCCACAGCCAATAAATGATTGCAACACTTCGTAACACGACCTCACACTATAACTTTTATAGTAACATGCATGTAGACTGAATAATGTTCACCCCACATCCTCGCACACAATCCACACCATGTTGAGCGGCAATATCTAAATGATTGTATCTACTCGCAATGCAGACCTTTGTCTCCCTCACGCTATACAGATCTAGAGCTACATACTATAGGGACTACAAACTGGGCAACACTCATGATTAGCAGAGGATATACTATGTTCAGTAGTGAGTAAGGATATTTTCTTCAAAGCCAACTGACAATTAACAACAAAACTACAGCAGAGTCGTTTCCCCTCTTTACAGAGCACATCCTGAATGGCAGCAGTGTTTCTTTCTCCAGGCGGGTCCTGGTTGCATACATGGAATAGCAGCTATAATATCACAGTACACTTAATTGTGGAGTATTAGTTATACGAGACCACAAACAACTGCGTATATACAATGCAATACGGGCAAGGATTGTACATGTAGGTCGTAGGAGTGCACAGCACTGAGAGGGTACTGACTCTATTTAATGCACATCATTGAGGTCAGCCTAGCAACTCACTGCTATGATGAAATGCACTCAAAGTCCTGACAGAAGCTGATGCACACCTCAGACGTCACAAGCAATATAGGCTTCAAGCTACCTAGCATGTGCTCAGTTGAGCTTCCGGTTATGTTATTAATGGTTATGAACGAAAATGGTGTGGAACGGCAAACGTTCCACTTGAGAGCGCTAGTAAATCACTGCCGAAAACTTTGAGTACTTTGAAAGCACTCTGGTATGATGCAAAAGTCAAGTAGATCTAAAGGAGGTAAGAATGCATAGCTATAGATAGCATAGCATGAGCACAAGAGCCATGAAATGGGTCGCTGTGTATATAAGTATTTAATATTTTCACGCTAAAGAGGCTCCTGGAGGTGCGCATTATTTAGAAATGCATGTGTATCATAAACTACACAGTGGTTTCTCTTCCCATTTTATATAGCACTTGGTGGGCTGATTGGACCTTCAATTTTATTAGCTGGGAGCTTGTGTACCCAAGAAAGTGTTATTTTTTTGATATATTCTGATTTTGCAGCTTTACTATGCCATATATACTATCATTGATAGCCTCATTCCCGTTGAAAAATTGACAAATTGAAAAACAAGAGAGGGCCTGGCATCTTTTCTCACATGATTCATTATGCATGCATAGGTGGGAACCCATATTTGAAAGACTACATTTCTACCTTTTTGCCAGCAACACTACTTTAACACTCAGTCTGTGACACCTAAAGATTAGCTACGAGAAGTATTGATTCGCTGCCTTTCCTCAGTGTCCGAGAACTATAACTGTGCTTTTCTTATACACACAATTACACGTAATTCATTTCTACCCCCTTTCTACCCTGAATGTCACACACAAGAAAAAAAGATATCACCTGTTTTTGGGAGGGCCTGAGGACGAGGCTAATCATTGAGCGACTAGGCTTTGAGATCACACTCCCATTAATACTGCTCAGTATTATAATCATTGTAGGCACATCAGCATTAAGCAGTACGCAGTGCTGCATGTATATCATGGAGTACGGTAGTACTCCATATGTAGGGATGGCCCGGAAAAAAATGGCCGCTGCATTAAGTGTGTACAAAATGGTCTGTCCAGAAGTATGCTTTGCATGTGGTCATAAGCCTTTATGAGCCGTACCTGTCATTCTTGAGTGTTTTCATCAGTAAAAAGACTCTTAGCATTGCTGGAGACCACCGCTGAAGCACCACATTGGCAAGTCGCTAAACGGGCAAATCGTCCTTTTCTTATTGTTTCATCTTCAGCGATATTCACTGAAGCAATTACAATGATTCAAACGCGAAAAAGTGGCATGTCTAGTGCGACATTCACCACTACCATGCCACCTTCTCAAATCACAAAAGATCAAAAGTGCATGGCAGAACTGATTAAAGAACTTAGATTTCATTACCTATCCCTGCACAAGCAAAGCTTCATTTACTGTATCTGGACATGCCTTACAACCATAGTATTTGAGAAACAGTGACTGAATGGTCTTAATAACACAGTATACGTACACTGATTATGTGATTGAATGGTCGTCACATTCCTATGACCTTGCTGTATGGCGGCCAATTTCAAATGGACTTCTTTCTCCTTTCCAGTTTCCATCTCAAGTATCCTGGCAGAATTAGAAGGTTAGTAAGCGTTACTAACTTTATTCTACAGTTGTTAGTCCAAGGGCCAGATTATGTAAAGTTTAATGAAAAGTGCAACGTTGAGCCACATTCAACAAGACAATTAATGGCATGGCGACTTCCAGTGAGTTTTGAGACCATGCAAGCGAGCAGAGACTCAAGCAGGATTTGCACATAATCCTTTAGGGTTACCAACAAATATCAAGTGACATTTTAATGTCCAGCTACTTACCACTTGGGTGTGAGCACCTAGTTCAGTTGGACCACTCGATTGATCACTATTTGAATGGCTAGCAAGCTTTTGTAGTACAAATTTATTCATCCAGCTCAAAACATGAAAATTCTCATAACAAATTGTGTGAGAATTGACTGGTTACACAAATACATTTTGCAGCTACTGTGGAAATAAGTATCCTAGAAAAGCTAGCAGAAGTATAGGACGTAGATTGTAGAGTCTATACCTAGGATGTCATCAGTACTCCAGGGGAGAAATACCCTGGGAAAGGGTTTTGAGAGCTTGTGTTCCTGGGGTAGGAGCTTTTGCCCCTCAGGTGTCTGGCATGTACGTGTACAATATATACATGTATTATTTGTGCTTACTCTGTATATGCTCAACAACCGAACATTATAGTGACTGGTGTTGTTTGGTAGCCCACATTACCTCTAAAGTGTCAGATCAATGTCTGATACTCTATCAATGTTTAACTATCATTTTATGTTGTAAGGATAGGCTGACTGATAAGTGGAGCTCCTGCCAATAACGATAGTGAATTCTGAGCATCAAGCTATATTTGAGGTGGTGTAGCAACAAAACAAAAAAATATTTCTTTGGTAGGACCTATACTGTGTACGCAAACCTGTATATTCTGGGGAAAGTATTTCACTAGCTTAATTTCTGTAAATCCACTAAAACTGCGAAATTATGCGCCTTGAAAAGTTGGTGCTGTATGGTTTGGTGTCAGGGATGAGGCTATAGTTTCTAGGTGATCTTGCTGTCAGTTAGAACAGTTTCATCCACTCACGATTGACTTGTGTCCAAAGTCTGATGTCACATGACACTGAAATATCAATATCTCAGAATCCTGACATACATGCACAAAACAGTGTACCAGGTGTCGGTTTCAATGGTGGGTATGAGATGCAGAATATTTTAACGTGCAGTTACTGTAGTACAGATATCTACTTTGCAATGATATACATATATATCAAGCAGGTATGCTTAGACGAACATATTTATTCCATAAAAGCTTGCTAGCGGTTTGTATAACGATTAATTGCGAGGTCCAACTAAACCAGCTGCTCGTGGCCAAGTGGTAAGCATATAGCTGGATCTTGCCATTTAATATTTGATGGTAACAGGTATATAATCGCATGTAATCAGGCTAAAATCCCTGCTGGCTTGGAGAAACTGCCCCCTCAAAACTCACCCAGGGCCGTAGGAGCAGGTGCGGCAGGTGCGGCGGCCACCGGACCAAAGTTTGGCGCGCCAGCCAAAAAAAATCGCTGCGGCAGATAGTCTTTCAACAAATTTAGCAAAACTTACGTTGCTTCCTTGACTTGGTAAGTGGAAAAACTGCCAAACGCTACACTGATAACTTTTAGTACATAGTTTATAACGTATGCACGCGTAGTGGCATCACGGGCGTTACGTAATTATGGCTACATTTTTCACAAAATCGCAATTACATACGCAGCCTGAGAGCCACGCCTTTAAATTCTGCGAGCGTTAAAGGCTTCAAGCATAATGGCTAGGTTTGGCACCACGTTGTCCGACTCTTGCTATTTCACCCCAAGATTGTACCAGAAACAATCTCAGATGGTCTAAAATCCAAAATTTTCCTGGGTGGGCATGCCCCCAGACCCGCCCAGCAGACGCGCTTCGCGTGCCGCGCCTATATCGATCCAGCCTGCCTCGCTGCTCCGCTGGACCAATCAAAATTTGCTTCCTAGGGGCCTGTCACCTCAAGTCGCCATGCTGTTAATTGTCTTGTTGAATGTGGGTCAACATTGCACATCTGCTTTTCATACTAGAAAGTGATACAATTTTCTGTATCAACTTGCACACTCCCTGGCAGTGTACAGAGAATCGCTTAACTGAATTACTACATCACATGCATACAGACACTGTATACTAGACATACTAGACAATGGTTAGGCCAATGGCCAGATTACAGAGATTGTAATGGATGGACTATATTGAACTGTAATAAATGATGGTGTATTTAGATTTCAAGAAGAACAAATGAGACAAAAGGAGCCTTAAGTGTAGAAGTGGAAGTGTTTCGAGAAAGAGTACAGCCTAGTGGTTGAGGGGATCATGCAGAACTATGTAGTGAAGGCAGTGAGTGGTTCAGGATTGGGAAGATACAGTAAAGAGGGCAAGATACTGTGAAGCGGGTAGCATCAAAAGAAATTGGGGAGAAGGTGATAGTGTATGGCACAGCAGTGAGGTGGTGGGATGAGGAGATTGAGGAGAAGATTAGGTTTAGGTGGCAGGGTTACAAAGAGATTAGTAGTGGTAGGGAAACCTAAATGTGCGGAGAGCATTACAAATTATGTTCAGAAATTGAGGAATTGCATGATAGAAAGAGTTTTTGACATTAAATTTTGTTGTCAGGACTTCAAAAGGTAATCAATCATAAGAGTATTATGGGTAGTTCAGGTTCATGTATAATGAATACAAAGGGAAAGTTAGCTATACTATATTACGAAAGGTTGGGTACAACATCTGTAGGTAATCAGTTTGATGATGAATGGAAAGTGCATGCATGTAGAGAACAAGGTGACAGAATACAGTGAGATGTCTAGTTCACGGAAGGATAAAGTTTTGGTAAGTTGTACAGAAATTAAAGAGAGACAGAAGAAAACAGAATAGGGTATATTTCTAAACCATAGAAACAACGTTTGTATAAGGAAGGTGATGCTGATGACTCACAGAGGCATATTACACTTTTGAATGTTGTTGGTAAGCTATTTTACAGATTTTTAATAATCGCTTGGTAATTAGATTAGAATCAGAAAGACCTTCATGAGATAGACTAAGTGATTCTAGAGCTAAAAATGGTGATAATGCCTGTACATTAACAAGATCATACGAGGCATAATGAGGGAGGAAAGCATGCTTATCTTTTTTTCTAGGCATGAGCATCAGTTGTTTTTTTCCACAGGAAAAGATCTCACGCCTCCACTACCAGATGCCATCGTCTCTTCGTTGCTTGCACTTACATTGGTAACTGCACCCATATCTCTTATACCTACCACTCTGACAGCAAACGATGTGTGTGTTCTTGGAATGGACACAATATTAGAATGGACCCTAAAGCCTGGATGACGCAAAATTTAAAATTATAGATCATGTAATATTGAATTTGGCGCAGAATTAGACGCAAATTAAAAGCGCATACGGTACAGCGCTTACATAACACATACCATATAAGGACCTGTGGTCTAGGGCTATTCAACAACAGGTGGAATCAGCATACATACAGAAGTTTAATGCTCATTCCCTTTGGGTTATGGGCTCCTGATGTAATACATGGGTTTTGCAACAAATGGAGGTTAAAAGGTATTGTCTGAAGATGCTATTACAGGTACATGTTCATGGAAGTTGGGAGATAAAAGGGTTGTAACTACTACTCTTGGGCATTGAATTTGCTCATAATATTTCATGGGATAGTCACGTACTGAAGGTAATAATAGTGGAAAGAAAAAATATTCAGTGCAGTTGTAAGGAGGATGATTATTGTTACTTTAGATTACTACTAGACGCTGAGGGGGAAATGAAACCATGTAGAGGTAGGAAGAGGAACTCCGCATGTACCTGTGGGTGTGTGGTCAATGGCATAAGCACTATGACAGCAAAATGAGTATATTATTACTGTACACTGCCAGGGATCAAAAGTTGACAACATTGTTTTGCTTGTTCTACTCACACTCATTATCATTGATAAGTAGTGCACACTCGTACTTGTTATGATCTTGTCAGGTTATCTAATGTCTTGAATAGCATATATTTTTGTAGTGTATACTGTTTTTGTCTTTCTTTGCAACATAGGGATGCGTAAGGAACTTGAGAAGATTGAAAGAAATGCAGCTAAAATTGCAAAACATCCAAAGATGCCGACTTTAGCTGCAACTGGCTTACATAACACATACCATATAAGGACCTGTGGTCTAGGGCTATTCAACAACAGGTGGAATCAGCATACATACAGAAGTTTAATGCTCATTCCCTTTGGGTTATGGGCTCCTGATGTAATACATGGGTTTTGCAACAAATGGAGGTTAAAAGGTATTGTCTGAAGATGCTATTACAGGTACATGTTCATGAGCCGAAGGCGAGCGATATAATGCTGCCCACAAGTGCAATACTACTCTTGGGCATTGAATTTGCTCATAATATTTCATGGGATAGTCACGTACTGAAGGTAATAATAGTGGAAAGAAAAAATATTCAGTGCAGTTGTAAGGAGGATGATTATTGTTACTTTAGATTACTACTAGACGCTGAGGGGGAAATGAAACCATGTAGAGGTAGGAAGAGGAACTCCGCATGTACCTGTGGGTGTGTGGTCAATGGCATAAGCACTATGACAGCAAAATGAGTATATTATTACTGTACACTGCCAGGGATCAAAAGTTGACAACATTGTTTTGCTTGTTCTACTCACACTCATTATCATTGATAAGTAGTGCACACTCGTACTTGTTATGATCTTGTCAGGTTATCTAATGTCTTGAATAGCATATATTTTTGTAGTGTATACTGTTTTTGTCTTTCTTTGCAACATAGGGATGCGTAAGGAACTTGAGAAGATTGAAAGAAATGCAGCTAAAATTGCAAAACATCCAAAGATGCCGACGTAGCCAGAGCCACAAAACGAGCCATTACGTGCTGAATACTCATTGCCATGCCTACTGGAAATATAACCAGAAGCCTCCAAACACCTCGATATTCTAGACAGGTCAATTGTGTCACAGTGGTGTCCACATTAGAGAGGTTTCACTGTATTCCACTTTCACAAGTGAAATAATGTGTTTACTGTATTTCCTTGTATAAAAGCCCTCCTTAACTCTTTGCACGCCATGGGCACATTTATGTGCCTATATAAAATAGAGAAAACTATGTACTTTATATTAACGTCTAATATAAAAAGTCCATATAAATTCACATAAGCCTTATGGATATATTAAAACTTGGCTGGGAAAGAGTTAAATAACGCCAGCCTGGTTATTGTCGTTAATAAATGCCGGGTTGTAATTTAATGCCAGGTCAAGATGAGGGCATATGCCACCTCACACACATGGACTGTTTAATTTTGCCACCTGCCTTATGAGAGCAGGCATATTGCTACTGACATATCATTGGAAAATCGAGTATGGTAATTAAACTACTAATCTCCATCTGTATCTGGTTTGTTGCAAACTAGACACAGACGTGTATGTGTCTAGTTTGTGTGTGTGTGTGTGTGTGTGTGTGTGTGTGTGTGTGTGTGTGTGTATGAGGCCATACTTCCAGCCAGCCTACTGTTTAGTGTCAAAATAGGGTCAGGCTAGATGGTAGCTATACCCTACTGAAAAATCTGCACCTGAGACATGCATGTTTAAGGCACCTGACTGGTGTATCCAATCATGCATGTTTTTTTACCTTTCTTGAATGTTATCAATGTGCAGGTTTCATGCATGTTTCAGAAACACGCATGAAACATGAGGGGATTTGGGACGTTTTTGTGGTAAATTTCTAGAGAAATTCATGCATGATTACAATGCATGTTTCATGCAATACAAAACTTCCATGCATTGAGCATGTTTTATGCATGCATTAAACCTGCAAGATGCATACTTCTTGCGCTGTAGGAATACTAGGATTTAGGGTACTTTTCATGCATTAAATTAATGACAAGAAACCTGCATGTTTCATGTATTAAACCTGCATAGCTTTTGGGCTACAGTAATAGTTTACTTTCGTGAATGAAAGACAAGAAATCTGCATGTTTTATAAACAATAAACCAATCATATGTCACATACATTATATATGCAGAAGCTGGAGGCAGTAACAAAAAATATAGTACCTAGCTATGTTAACAGTAATTTAGAGGTACCTACTGCACTGACAGTCCATTGCTTAATTCATTGACATAGTGTCATAGTGCCTTTACATGTAACTATACAATTAGTTTAATATCAGAGGAGCCATCTGGAAAATTCAGCTTGCAGTAGTCTGTGATGAAAGGCATGAACGTATACGTATATAGTAGCAGGAATAATTACGGTAGGAAAGCCTTACATGTACATATAAGTGTATACACTTGCTATAGCCAAGCAATTGAAAGTACATTTATATGTGGCTAATACTGTGGTACTATAATAAGCAAGAGGCTTAACAAAAAATAAATCATGGTAAGCTAATAGCCTTCAGGTAAAAAAGCAATTAAGGTAGGAACACCACCACCATACAGATGGGATGTCATTGTACAAGTAGGTGTGCAGCTTGTTTGCATTTTTGGGATTCCATCCCTTTACCGCATATTCGGGAGTATAACGACCCAGCGACTACAACAACCCCATATATATTATAGAAAAACCCATCCTGATTTTACCACCCACTTCCTGAATAGTACAACCTCTCTAGTACAACGACCCATGAATAATTTTACGTATCAAAACTTATTATTGCACAATCGAGCATGATCAAAGTTTGCTGTTTGGCAGCGTATGTGTGATTTCGCTGGGCCAGCTTGTTTGCTCTGAAAGCAAGCGGTACAAGAGCAGTAGTAAGATCAGTAGCTATCCTTCTTGACGCTCACATCACACGTACACTAGCTGGCAGGGTAAGTATAGATCTATACGTTAACTAATCTGAAATGTAGCCACTAACGCATTTTAATAACTGGTAGGTAGGCCTAGAAGTACAGACAAATGAAGCTAGCAAGGTTGAAAAACTCTCGAGTGAAAGGCCATCATGTAATCATGAGTGAATCAAGACCAGGACATACACTTACTTGGAACCAGGCAATCCTCATAGCCCGGGAGTTTCATGTAGCCAGACTCTCGATGGAAGTCCAGATGCAACGATTGTGATGGCAGCAATGTCGGCCATATTCCAGACTCACTTGCCCTCCTGCTTGTCTGAGAAGACTGAAGCTGCCTGTGAACTGTTTGTTTAGTCGTGTACAATGTCATGTGTACTGGCAACTTGCTACGCTAAATAATACCTGCTTTAAATTACCCCATAAATAAATGAATATAGCAAGCCATCGGCGCTACTAATTTTGAATAGAACGACCAGTCATTATACTCCCAATTCTACAGTATCTTTTTTAACTACCTAAAAATGACGTAGTCATTGCAGAGATATTTTTTACTTTCAGTCTGCACTAAGGAGCCAGTATTTGACAGGCTTATTGTTTTCCGCCCACATTCATTACTGATGTAAATTTGCTTGTAATGTCAATTATAAAGTACTTGCAAACAAAAGACAAATGTCTCCTGGATGGTAAGGCGAATACAAAAACATCTCTTTCTAGAAACCAACATCTTTTATTGTATACCATAGGTGATGCAAATCATTAGTATTGTACATGGAATGATTATATAATGGCTCGGTATTTCTGGATTGTGGGAGAGGTTTTACCCAAAAGTGTACCACATTCAAAGACGGCTCCAAGAGCTCAAAGTAGTCGACAAAAAGCTTGTATCTCTGAAAGACTACAACGTAGCGAGCTGCGGTTTGGGAATGACAGGTATGGTCCACAAAAGCAATCTAGGGCGATGTTTTGAACATATCACTTTGTACACATACAATGGGTCACTGCTTAATGTACTGTCACGGGTTACAAATTAAATTATCTGACTGGGGCAAAAACTAGTCCTGCAAAGAGTCAATATTCTCAGAACCAAGAGCCCTGTGAATTTTAGCATAGCTAAGCTTTAGTGCAAGACCAATGCATACAGAATCCCAAGCGTCACTCCTGTCCTGCTGCCTATAGAAATACCACATCGTAAGCGAAGCCAATTTGGTCAAAGTATGTAAGTAAGCATTTTTGAAAATACAGATTCCAGAACAAATGTCAAGTACACGCCCAGTGACACAGCATGCACACATTTTCTTTACTTACCTACCTAGACTGTTTTTGCTCTTTTATGGGTTGTGTTCTTTCTTTGTGTGTCTGAGTTTGAGCAGTCAAGGGTGTTTTGTACTGCTTGAAAACAACACATGCCAGCTATAAAGCATCCCATTTTCTATTTTGTTTGGCCATATCTCCTTACAGAAAATGAAAGTGGAGAAGCTTTAGGAACACAATAGACTATAGTTTGCCTCTCTATGCCAAATATAATTAACCGCCTCTCCACATATGCCAATGTATTTAATCCACTCTATTACGTTTTTACAGGGTTTTATATCTCAATATCGAACTGAATTGGAAGCACTGAACCAAAAAGGACAGGAAATGAGCACAATGTATAGGACACTCCTGGTAAGTTATTTGTTTGTTATCATACCTATGTTTGTTGCCAATTTATGGCTAGTTTTAAGTAACAAAAGAACATTTTAAGAACATATAGGGATGGAATGCCAAAAAAGCAACCAAACAAGGTAGGAATGACACCACAATACTCTTACAGATTGTCATCCCTATATCTTTTGTCATTTTTCCAACTACGTAGGTGTGATTGTACATATGAGTGTTACATGGGATAACAGGATGTTAGATTAATTACGGTGTGCGTATAGCTACATGGTGAGGTTGTTTTTTTAGTAGCTACTTTGGTATAATACGGTAACATGTTATTGAAAAAGTGTTCAGTACTAAAGAGTATTCTGTTGGATAAGTCAAAGGGAGTCATTGCAGGTGGAAGAGCTAGGTGTCATTGTAGAAGTAGGTGTGGATTGCGGTCTAGCTAGGATGTGGGGTAATTAAGTGGTACATGTATGAAGTCTCGAATGTGTATTGCTATGGAGGATAAGTTGTAGTGTGACGGGGTCACGTGTGTTGCATTGTGAAGTGCTGCAATTGCAATGTTGTATTGGCTGTGGATATAGCTGGTATGGCATACCAAGGATTGCACGATGTGTGTGTGTGTGTGTGTGTGTGTGTGTGTGTGTGTGTGTGTGTGTGTGTGTGTGTGTGTGTGTGTGTGTGTGTGTGTGTGTGTGTGTGTGTGTGTGTGTGCGCGGTTGGAAAAATGGCAAAAGATATAGGGATGACGATCCGTAAGAGTATTGTGGTGTCATTCCTACCTTGTTTGGTTGCTTTTTTGGCATTCCATCCCTATATGTTCTTTCATTTTTTTTAATGTTTTTTGTTACTTAATTGTTTCTGTTGCTTTTTTGGGGGAGAGAAAACCATGGATCGCTGTGGTTGCACAGCTGCAGCTTGTAGCTACATAAGACAGTTGTCACACAGGCCCGTCACACAGTACAGATGTACAACTATAGTAGGGACAGTTATAGTTCAAAGACCATCACAGATAACTGCAAGGCAATACGGGGAAAGATTTCAGGTCGTAGGAATACACAGCATCGAAAGCGAGGCCGATACTGACTCTATTTAATGCACATCATCAAGGTCTAGCAGTTGTATTTGTACATTCTTTATGTTTATATATTTGTTAGGGCAACTCACTGCAATGATAAAGTGAACTCCAAGTCCTAGCAAAAGATGGTCCGTGCCTCGGCCGTCGCAAGCTGAACGCGCTCAGTAGTTGAGTTTCCGGTTACGTTATTAATAGTTGTAAATGAAAATGGCGTGTCACAGCAAGCGTTCACTTGACAGCGCTAGTAAATCACTGCCGCAAACTTCCAGTTCTTTGAAAACGCTCCGGTATGAGGGTACTACTCCATGGATATTGTCGTTTCTTCGCGTTAGAATCATTACAATTGGTTCAGGCATTATTGCGGTAGCTTCGGAAAAGAAGAAAAGAATGAGATAGACCATTTGCCCATTTAGCGACTTGCCGATGTGGCACTTCAGCGATGCTCTCTGACACCCTTAACAGTGTTGTTACTGATGAAAACACTCGAGAGTGACAGGTATGGTCCACAAAAGCTTATGACTAAGCTTAGGGCAGAGTTTTGAACATGTTACTTTGTACACATGCAATGTAGCAGCCATTTTTTTCCGCTGCCATCGGAGTACTACCGTACTCCATGATATTGTATGTTCTCACTATGTTTACCAGGAATTCTGCTATAAGTATACTGATAATTAGAAGTATATATTGCTAATGTACTGTGAATATTGAAACATCAAACTCACGAAGATAGTTAAAGTGGGCCACATTTTTACCAGCCGGGCACACACAAAGTACATAACTGGCTGGTGCTAAGATTGGTGTACGGTTTTGTGTTGTATGTCCGTCCATATGTATCATGCGTGCAATGATAATGTCATAACCACGTTACCATGTGACAGTAGTTGTCCAGTGGAGCTGCTGACAGTTTATAGTTAATAGTTACTAATTTAGTTGGCATTACCTAGTCTGCGAAAGAAGTGTAGATAGCAATATATACGCTGCTGTTCGATGTTGTGACTGGATTTGCAATGAAATTGCTGTGTCAGTGCTACATGTATTGTTATAAATTCCATGCAGGTTGGAGCACTTAATGCCAGACCCCCCCCCCCAGATGTATTGTTATTAATTCCATGCAGGTTGGAGTACTTAATGCCAGACCCCCCCCCCCCCCCAGCATTTGTTGCTTGCAGTGCACGTATAGGGAAGTCTGGAAGCCAGGACTACTGATAGATTCAGCCTTTTAAAATCAACCTGCTCCATAATTGCATTTAAGGAGGCCTTACCAGTTGCTGACCATTGGCCTGGATAACTCGGGATCTCAAAAGAAACCTGCCCTGGAAAGCATTTTGACAATACTCATAGCTGCAATTACGCAACCAGGACCTACATAGAGAAAAAAACATTCAGAATGTACACATATACTAGTATAATGCACAGGGCATTGTGGGGCAAGCCTGAGCAAGTGACTGTGCATAACATGAATTAGAAAATGTAGAACAGTAATTTGGTTGCAAGCCTAAACTTATGATTCAGAATCATAAACACATTACTAGGTGAATGCAGGACATTGTGGGGCGAGCATGAGCAAATGTTTGTGTGTAACATCAAGAGTACAGATAACAAGTCTTAGAGTGATATTTCATATCTTAAAAACAAGCCGGTATTTATTATGTCATCCAACTGAAGGTTGGGCTCAGCAACAGGTCAGTCTAAGCTAAATGCAGCTGTAGAATGAATCAGCTTGACTGGACTGTCTCATCATGTGATATATACAGCTTCCAGCGAAAGAGCACAGCAATTTTGTAGTGCGCTTCCAGTTAGTGATTAGAACTTCTGAAAACAGAATTATCATTGTTACCTACCACACTTTCGCCGTAGTAGGCAATACAAAACTAACGTACCTTGGCCTATTGAGCCCCACTCGCTGCGCTCGTGGCTATAGTGGCTTAGTAACAGAATGACGTAACATAGTGCATGTGATAATTGTGGACGAACACACAGACAGACACAAAAATGTTAAGCAATCTTAGTACCAGTTTAGAGCACGCGAATGGTAAAAATTGCACTGCGGATATAATATTTCTGTCTGCAACACATGTTCATGGATGAGTCACAGGAGAGCAAAGAGACAGGGTGGAAACTCCGTACATATCGCTTGATCCCCAGCGCTCATATTCCTACTTTTATAGAAACTATGTACACAAACTTTAGTAACCTTTGAGCTATAGTAAGGCTCCAACTCTTCACACGCCACAAGTCTGAATACAGCTGTGTCAGCCCTGCATGCTTACGTCTGACCTCATGAATGCAGTATTACTTTTGGCCGCGGCGCGTGCCTTGTTAAAATAGGCTCAACAGATCTAGAGTATTTGTGGTATTGAGGCAGCCCCGGTCTGTCCATCCACGACAGAAATTGGCAACTGACTACACTAAGGTACTCATGCTCGCCAACTATGTACATATCATGATGTATATACCACAACAGCTTATCACATGGCCAGGCAGCAGTAGCTAGTCTGCATGGCCTCATGCATATTGTGATTGTCATGTGGGAGGGCTGGGCCCTGGAGACATGGTACATTGTACAATGTATCACACAAGCTAGCCAACTACATCCCACCCATAACAACACACTTTAAAATACTATCTTTGACCAATAGCATACTGGTTATTGACCCATTTGCGATTAACATATTACTAGGAATACGCAATAATAAGCATAATATGCCTCACGTGGCTACCAGAGGCATGCATAAACAGGTAGTTGCTATGTATTAAGGCTGCACTACCTAAAAACGACTGTAGAAAAAAAACCTGGCCTTCAAAAGTAGACCTCTAAGCTGTATCACGTGTATTAACCCCTGGGAGGCATGCCTGTATGTACTGACATCATCACACCCGGATTGCATGCGGGTTGCCAGATGCACACAGGGGCGACTATTTTCGCGAGTCAGTCGCGCAAATAATAGCTGAACAGAGAAGCTGGAGCAGGTACGAAAAACAACTGATATCCAGGTGAGCTATGTCTCTATCTACAAGACTTTTCGAGAATCAGCCACGGATGCCACGAGAGAGCAGACAGAGGGGCTGTAGTGCTTGAAACTCTCGTTCGCATCGCTCGATCGTACCGTCCGTGTCCAGCGCTCATATCTCTACTTATACAACGGGTACACAAACTCTACTAACCTGGGAGCTGTAGTAGGCCTTCCTTGGTAAAACTATGTGGTAGACTTGTCCAACTCTCTGACTCTTCATGCGCTACAAGTTCAAAGACGGCATCTCTGTAACTGCCAGAGACACCATTTTGAACACATGCCGTTGCCCCCCGGGACAAAACGTGACCCACGATTGTTTTGCCTTGCTGCGCTCGGCAATAACAAAAACACTTTTGAAAAAAACGCCACAGGATGTTCACATCATATCCTGTCATCCCATGTAACAAGCACCATGCAACCTGGTTGGTCAAAAGATGTAAGGATGACAATCTGTAAGGTTGTTGTGTATGGTGTTGTTCCTACCTGCTTTTTGGGGATTTAAAAAAAAAAGGTTTTGGTGACTTCGTAAAAGATTTGCTATAATTAAGGCATATATAAGTGTAGAGAATACAGAGATACAACTGCTAGACCATATTATGGAGTCAGTACCCCTACGTTCTCACTGCTACGACCTATGATCCTTGCCACCCAGGCTGCCTTGCAGTTGTTTGTGGTGCTCTTTGAACTAGAACTGTTCCTGCTAACACTCCACAATTTTAAGTTAATGTTGTACATTGTGTACTTTGTAGCTATTGTCTGACCCTAGCTATATATATGATGACCTGAAAGTATAATAGACTAGTTATATGCTACAAGCTGCAGCTGCACAACGACAACCATCCATTCCCCCCCCAAACAAAAAACCAGCTACACAAGTCACAAAAAACATTGAGAAAAAAATGTAGGGGGATGGATCCAAAAGCAATCAAACTAGGTAGGAACGACACCATAATGCTTTTATGAATTGCCATCCCTACATCTTTTCCCATGATGCTTGTTACATGGGATGACAGAATATTGCTGATATCGCGTGTAGGGGATCATGGGTGTGGGTGTTTGGAGAAATATCAAAAGATGTGGGGATGGCAAGTTGTATATGGTATCATTATATTCCAAGCTAATTAAGTTCATTTTGTGTTGGCTAGAGAGATAATGTCCTAATTAATCCATCTGTAAATACGCCCTGAGAACCACTAACTATACAGGCCCTCGTTTTGGGCAGTAATTGTGCATTGTCATGGTGTAAATTGCACAATAAGTGACTGATGACTGGCTGACAAATAAAAGAATATGATCATCCAGCCAAAATTATAGGCGAGACATTAAAAGTTGAAAACAGATAAAAGCAAAAATACTCTACCTATTGCATATTCATAAGTTTATTTTCAGTTTTGAAGCAGTGTACTGACCAGTCTGAGCTCTACCTCATTTGGGATCGCTGTTGTCAAGTGGTAGAAACCTTCGACTTAAAAGCTGATTGAGGGCATGGTTTGGAACCCCACCTGTTTTCAGCTCTTTTTGCACTTGCATTATAACTATGATTAAATCTTTCGTGTCTGAGTCTACAATAATAGCTGATACAATAATATAATGCAGAGATCATGCCGTGCATGTATGCATGGTCATAAGAGGGGAGTACAGGGAGCACTGGGTTTCAGGTACTTGGAGCAGGGACTAGCTACATCCAACCAATTAATTCTTTCCACCTCTTCCACCAACTCAGCAACTCCAGCAACGAACACCTATCAATCCTGTCCATCACCTCCTCAATATGTCTTTCAACCTCCCCAACATTAATGCCACCTTCACTTCCTTACCTCCTCTTTCATACTCCTCAACCAATTTTTCAGCTATTACATGAATTGTGGTATTGTAGCCACATGTGAATGTAATTGGTTCCCACTCCAATCTTGCAATCCAGGTTAAATTTGGAGAACTTCCCAGCACAGACTCAGAAGATTTTTTTTCATCCATTGCCAGATTTATTGGCCAAGTTAAGAAGGTCTGCCAGGAGTTATATCCTCCAAAGGCACACAAAAGGTACAATGTGTGTTGTAGTCTAGCAGCCTATCTAGTAAATGTGTGCTTTAACCTCTAACATTTTACCAGCTGAGGGGTTGAAGTTGATACTAAGTATTTGTCTGTAATGGCTACTAATTGGAGGGGTACTACATACTACAGAATTAGCTGAGTCAACACTTTTGCCATAAGTCGATCAATTGTAAGGTGGAACTCTTATAGACTAAGCTACATGTACAGCCAAAGGTGACTCATGTGGAAGTTGTTTTCAGATCATGCATGTAAATATCAATGTTGTTTTTGAGCACAATATATTTTGCTTTATTGGTCCACCAGTGATAATGATGTATAATAGAAAGATAAGGTTTCACATAGTACTCCAGACATTGAGAAATAGATATTTCATGTATTATTGTTACTTCATTAATCAGCCCTGTGCAGGAAAGGAAAAATGCAGAGGTAAAGCAGGCATCAAAGCTACCTCTCCCTGAAGAAACAGATTCACAAAAGGTATATGCATGCATATGCACAATTCATATTTAAGTTAACAACAGTGTCATTTTTAAGACACTCTCTGATATGAAGAATGTCCTCTGATATAACAAGACTGATATTTCATATCTAAAAACCAGCCGGGTGTTTTTTTACCATAAATCATTCAACTGAAGGTTGTGCTCAGCTACAGGTCTGTCTATTAGTAAGCTAAATCCAGCTGTAGAATTGATCAGCTTGGCTAGACAGTCTCATCATGTTCCAGCGAAAGTGCTGGCAATTTTGTAGTGTGCTTCCAGTTAGTGATCAGAACGTTCCAAGACAGAAATATCATCGTTACCTACCGCTCTTTTGCCGTCTCGGCAACACAAAACTAACCTAGCTTGACATACCTTGGCCTATACTGTTGAGCCTGCAAACTTCCAGTAGCTTCCACTGCGCTCGTGGCTACAGTGGCATAGTAATGAAGTGACATAACTTAGCACACGTGATAATTGCAGACAAACACACACTCACACAGATACGGGAACGTAAAGCAATCTTAGTACCAGCCGGGTGCACATGAAGTGTGCGCCCGGCTGGTAAAAAGTAATTAGAGATATGCAAACATAAGATGCTATGTACCTGTACAAAATGTACACTGTATGCAATTAGTGACTGCTTTATATATTACTAACCTATTTGGCTTTCCCTTATGCTAATACCATAATATTATGTGCCTGACTTTGTGTAGACTCTGTTGTGCTTACTGCATAAAGTGGTCATTCTAGGCTATTGCAAAAATGCCTAAAGGGATTGCAGTGATTTTAACACGAGGAAATTAAATGACATTTTCTATGGGGGTATTGCACTCACATTAGCATTCTTAACTAACACAATATGTGGCAGTCCCGGGTAGAAAACGAACATTATTCCGTCGCGTATTTCGATCGCATACGCGTGTTCAAAGCGCTGTATCCCTGAACTTCCGTTAAGGGCGGGGCTCATACGCACTACGTAGTAGCGTCAATATGTGAGGCTTCTACGCAGCACGAGCCCCGCCCTTAACGGAAGTTCTGAGATATAGCGTAGTGAACGCGCGGGTGCGATCGAAATGCGCGACGGAATAATGTTCGTTTTCTACTCGGGACTGCCACATATCTGAGTCATCAATTGTTAGATCCTACATATACTTGGGAGAGTGAAGAGATTGGCTATATGCAACTTGAAATTCATGCTCACATTGCGACATTTTGTCTCCAAAGAGAAGCCTTGCTTGCTGCAATGTTTATCAGTAGATCAAGCATGACCACATAGCCAAGTGTATGTACTAGCTCTGGTGAGCAGAGATGTGGGTGTAAGTATGGCAGGTGAGATATACAGATGTAATGAATCATGACCTGGGCATGGCTTAACTATGAATTATACACATCATGCCAAGATGCTGTGAATATAAGCCTCCAAGTTG
Source organism: Phakellia ventilabrum (assembly GCA_963921505.1). Classification (NCBI taxonomy): domain Eukaryota; kingdom Metazoa; phylum Porifera; class Demospongiae; order Axinellida; family Axinellidae; genus Phakellia; species Phakellia ventilabrum. Next base: position 2,845,820 of record OY997398.1, on the reverse strand, counting down.
GTATACCTTCTCACATGCCTGAGAGTAAACATGCAACTGCCATGGGCCTGCAGATGAACTGATTTAAACCACTTGACTGTGCTGTTCAGCTTGACAGTATATGGCCAGGCTATTGGGAGGTTATGAATACCTTCAAAATAGTTAGGATCACAATAGTATACATGTATGTTTTGCCCTACTTTCATTGCTGACATTTATATATGTAGTAACTTGGTTTGTAGAAAACCTAATGAATATGAATCTGGAAGACCACGACATGATGGTCGAAGCGAAAGCAAATGAAGTTTATATTTATCAAGTTGGTACAAAGAACAGAGAATTATACTGTACCTGTATTATGCTAGCAGAGTGGGGTGGGACAGGGGGTGGATTATATATTTAGGAGAAACCCAAAATAGGAATAAAACTTTGCATTACCCATAAGCAATATACATGCAAATCCTAACCATATGTAAATAGCTAATATATGTATATGTATATTTCATATTGCTAGACGATTGTTCCAGAAGAGAGAGGACTGACCATGAAGACAAGTGTCACAAAGGTAAGTGACCATTGTTGATTGGTCCCACTGATAGTTCAGAAAGGAAAGCTGAGAGTGGCTGTTATATTTAGTAGCATATTCACACAACCAAGTGTAAGGAGCGAGTAGAGATTGATGTCTCTATCTGCAACATTTTCAAGGATCAGCCATGGCTAGTATAGGAGAGTGCTGCTTGAAACTTACATTCGCACTGCTTGATTGTGCCGATCGTTTCTAGCGCTCATATTTTGAACGTGTACCTTGCTCCCAGGAGCGGGACCCACACAGATACATATATAAGTATAAATATATGTTGTTGTTTTTTTCCTATATCTCATCTTAAAACAGAAACTGAAACAAACTTTTGCCCTAAAATTTTACCTCCATGATCCAAGGGTCACAATGATGTAACACACTCCTAATGAACCTCCTAGTTTTGCCGTGATTATTTAAACATTAAAATTTTGGGAGTGTATGTTTACACCCCCTTTTCACTTAACACTTTGCACGCCCATTAAATAGTAGTAGTACTTCTAACATAGTAATAACAGGAAGAATGAATCTTTAAAATGACTAGGACATACCTCAGAAAGAAGGAAAAAAAGGGGTGAGAACCCCCTCGAACCCCCAACCTCCGGATCGGATCGAATCGGCGGCATTCACCGCAGAAACTATACCAGAGGCGTGGGTACCTACGTTAACAAAACTTCTGCTTTTATACCCGTGACGCATAAATGCGTCGTGGGCGTGCAAAGTGTTAAAACTATTATTATGCCTTTGTGAGGGCTCTAAATGTCCTACTATGCTTGCTGATCAGCGTTGGCTACTAAAATTTGTTGGTGATTGTTGTACATGTATATGTAGGCAAATTTAAGTATTGTACATACGTGTAGGATAGTTAATCACCAGCACGTAGTTAAGGCAGTTTTTGTAGCTTGTCCGAGTATTACTTTTATCATGTAGTTTTCTAACTTCATTTCCCACTACAGGCAGACAGTTATGCACCACCAACTGGCCATTTGCCAATAAGTCAGGTACTCATTAATACACCTTGTTAGCCTCATTATGTGTGTGTTCCTAGCTGTGGGCCTGGTACTTTTACTCACGTGCGTGACACGTAGGCTAAAAGGAAAGTAGAAGGGTGAATTTTTACATGAGGGAGGACAGCTGCAGTTCTCAGACAATAAAGGCAACGAATCCACACTTCTTGTAGCTACTGTTCAAACCCCATTTGTATCACAGACAGACTAAGCACTGAAATACTGTCACCAACAAAAGGTAGAGAAGTGCAACAGTCTTTCGAGCAGTCTTCCCACACACAATTATGTAAGTTAAATCACTTGAGAAAAGGCTCTCCAGTGCGAAGCGTGTAGAGAGCCTTTACGAATTATTAGAGGGCCGACTGAGAACCCTCCCTCCACACATCTTTTGTTTTCAGCATAATGTGGCAAGATTATTCTGAAAACAAAAGATGTGTGGAGGCATTTGAGCGGCAGTGGACGAAAGGCGGCTTCAATTTCGAGACAGCCGAGCTGGAACTGCCTTGGGATGTGTCTGTATTGCTATAATAAGCTGCACTCGATCCGCCTCGCCCCATCCAAGATCCACTCTCCAAGTCAGATAAGTCTCATGCACCTCACTACCACGAGGCTCCATGCATTCTAAATGTACCTTAATATTTGGTTATATACTGGTAGTATATGCAAAGTTGCCTGCTCTCCATTTCTATAGGCCAAGCAACCATCACCTGCAACTTTACCAAGAAATTTAAAACCCAAAGAAGGCTACTTAGAAAAAAGAAGTAAAGATGGCAAAAGATGGGACAGAAGATACTTTGAACTTGAGAGAGGCCAACTTCATTACTACAGAGGGAAAGGCCAAAAATATAGTGATACCATACGTCTCTATGGCAGTGTTTCAATATACCTCAGTTTTGAAGACTTGAAGGTGGTTGTGATAGACACTGAGTCACGTACATGGCACTTTAAAGCTGAGACTGCTGCACTGGCATCTGAGTGGCTCAATGCATTAAAGCTACATATCCATGGACCAGTTAGATAGCACAATCTAGTAGATTACTGAATATGCAAGAACATGTACTTTTTGTGCTTTTTGTTAGATACAGCTATAGAAGTAATGCTTGTAAGCTGCATTGTCACTATGTTACTGTATAAGCCTTCTATTTGGATCTACTGTTTCATTGCATGTTTGTGCTGAAGATTTAATTTGAGAAGACAATGCATACAGATGTTAAATGTGCTGAGGTTTACATATGCATACAGGTGTTAAATGCATACAGACGTTAAATGTGCTGAGTTAAGACACAGAAAGCACGCTGTAACTAGGCCTTGCTGTATGAGAGTGCCTAGCTGCCCAGATATCTGTTGTGAAATAACTGCAATCTCATGTATATATATATACTCACAGACGTTAAATGTGCTGAGGTAAGACACAGAAAGCACGCTGTAACTAGGCCTTGCTGTATGAGAGTGCAAATCTAGCTGCCCAGATATCTGTTGTGAAATAACTGCAATCTCATGTAGAGTTTCTTCTCACTCGGTGGGGTGGGTTTCACTGAGAAATGAATTTTTTGGTTACATGAGACTGCCTCAATCATTAGTGGCCTTCGGATGATTCGTTTCAAGAACAGGAACAGTAGGTCTTAACAGTTAGACTTAAGCCTGCTCAATTAAGTCCACTTTGGTTTACCGCGTCCTTCATTAGGGCCACAAGTGGACTTACAACCGTGAACGAATTTGGTTTCGGCCGGCATTTTAACCCGATCGTAAGTCCACGGAAGCATCCAATACAGTTGTTTTAAGGTAGCAAGGGAATTGAACAAATCCCCGTAAAACTGCTCATGAATAATTAATGAGCAATCAGCGCAGCCACGTTGAGCTACATAAAGTTACTTAGATTCATTGCACTATTTACATTTTCCCATGGTGGCAGCCAGAATCAACAGCGGGGGGGGGAGGGGGGGTGTCACTTTGATGCGGAAAGCAGCGCTTTCAAGGGCAAATTCGGCACTTTGATGTGGCCGAGCGGTACTTTAATGTTTGCTTTCAACTCACTTTTTTTTTTTTTACAAGGGAAACCAGTGCCAAGTGAGAGGAAAGTGGTCGATATTAAAAGTGGTCAAGGCCCAGAAGCTGCTTTGCAAGAACCTCCAGCTCCCAACGCAGAACACCACCCAGCTTGGCCACGGCACGCAATAAGTGACTGGATTTGATTCACAACTGAACAGTAGCTACATAGCTTTACAGAGCTAGTGCATACATGTATCATGCAGGCGCCTCCGAAGTAAGTGAAATACACAAGTCCAGAAATACGCAATAAGGCATATTACGAGTGTGTGTGGTCTATCTGACTTATACCACATTGCGCATGCGCACAATCAGCGCGGCGTAGCAACATCTTGCCTCTAGCTGTAAGAATAAGTGTTGGTTATGAGCCTATGTAACCAATACTTTTCAGCCAATCACTTATTATAGATGATGTAATGTGGTATAAATATAGTTAAGCTTTGTTATGGGTTATGTGTAACAATACATGATTATATGTGGTAATACTTTGTTATACATGGTTATGTGATTATACAGTTATGGGTAGTTATACATTGATATCCATAATTATGTGATTATAATAATAATAATAATATACTCATGTTGCTGCCGTAGCGCTTACGCCATTGACCACGCACCCACAGACGCAGGCGGAGCTTGTAAGACCTCCAGTCAGAGGACAAGAGCAAGAACAACCAGAGACCATACCATCCTGATCACCATACAATTCCTTCTTCCTAGTCTCCCATATCAGTAATACAAAGCTCTTAACTAGCTTTAATAATGCTTTAAAATCATCCCTGTTCCAATTCTCAAATCCTAAAATAAAACTTGCCTTATTAAAATTATCAAGTGTACTAAACTCCCCAAACCTCCCCCCAATAGATTTTCTAATTCAACCATGAAATTATTTCTAATGCTGTCATATGCTGGACACTCCCAGAGAACATGTACCACACTCTCACATTCACCCCTGCATAATTTACACTGCCTATCATCATTTTTACCCCTATGTCTTCCTAACTCTTCATATTTGGTTATATGGTTACAATTGGTTATACTTGGTTGTACATGGTCATATGTGGTTATACGTGGTTATAATTAGTTATGATTGGGTGTACTTGGTTATACATGGTTATACGTGGTTAATGTGGTTATGGGTGATTATACATGGTTATATGTATTTGGTTATAGATAGTTATAATTTAGTTATGCATGGTTGTATGTGATCATATTTGGTTATACTTGGTTATACATGGTTGGATGTATATGATTATACATGGTTATACCTGGTTATGGGTGGTTATGTATAGGATAGATCACTGCGTAGCGGAGTGTATAACCAGTTATCTACTGCGAGAAAAATTATACCAGGAAGATACACCCCGCTATGCAGTGATCTATCTATCTTATACTATGCCTAAGTCATTCTGACAAGAGTTTTCAAAGCATCAAGAACTACATGGCAAGCTACTGCTTGCCAGAAGGTTCGAAAGGTGGCATTCATCATGACGCGATAAACTGGGTTTGCACTCGTTCATTTGTACATATTGTCGTGTAATTATTTCCAAATGCAATCCATACTAACTCTATATAAATACTTACAAGACAGAAGACCAACTACAAACCACAAACTTTACAAACTACAGTGGAGTCCAGATATGCATACATTGTTCCGCGCATTAAGAGTAGATTTCAAAAAATTACTGTATGTACACTATTTACTACGCGGTTTAATGTAGAATTTAATTTTGGAATATCTGTACCTATAACTATTTACTTTTGTTTGTGTAAAATGGCTTTCACAATACACCCATAACCAAATTTACCACCAGAACCACCATAATTTAATTTCAAAAACAATAAAGGGCAACAACTTCCCAACAGGATACCTAACGCACTATTCCAAGGATCAAAGTTGAAAGCACAGCGTTACAGGACACACCTAACAGTCTCCTTTAGTTTGCCAGTACTAGTTTTCGTGAATTGAGATTATCCTGGTATGGAATAGGATGCATTTCTCTGCACCAAATTATGTTGGTGTCTGCAGCTACTATCAATGTAAATCTCATCCAATACGTCAGTTGCTTAAGTTTCCTCTTGTTTTTCCAAAACGAACAACAATACATAACCAAATTAACACTAGGCAAAAATATCTAGTACAGAGAAATGTTTAACGGCTTTCACAATACACCCCATAACCAAATCTACCCTTGTTTACCATACGTCACATGGCAAGTAATACTAGGCCTTTGCCACTAATTTTTTCGCTCACCTCGAGCGCTCGCTCTACGTAATATGCACGGAGCACGAACGCCTAAGTAACAAAACAACAAAATTTTCTCTGTTAACATACTGTTCCAGTTCAATGCAAAATTGTCAAATAGTATAATTGTACCTCTTTTAGAACCAATGCAAGTCTTATCTCTATGTTTAGTTGGCATAAATTATAAATTATACTGGATATATAAGAACACTATACTCCAGATCCGTACCAGTTTTTGGTTATCTGACAGAATTGATAGTCTAATGAACCCCCCAAAAAAGCTGAAAGTTTAGTCACAATTATGTGGCTACGATCGATCTTAATTAGATTTGGTCTTTGCAATGTTGGGTGGAATAAAATATTAAAATTTAATTTCAAAAACAATAAAGGGCAACAACTTCCCAACAGGATACCTAACGCACTATTCCAAGGATCAAAGTTGAAAGCACAGCGTTACAGGACACACCTAACAGTCTCCTTTAGTTTGCCAGTACTAGTTTTCGTGAATTGAGATTATCCTGGTATGGAATAGGATGCATTTCTCTGCACCAAATTATGTTGGTGTCTGCAGCTACTATCAATGTAAATCTCATCCAATACGTCAGTTGCTTAAGTTTCCTCTTGTTTTTCCAAAACGAACAACAATACATAACCAAATTAACACTAGGCAAAAATATCTAGTACAGAAAAATGTTCACCTCTTCAACTTGTTTGAAGATTTTTCATTGCATTGTTCAGCTACAGAACTTGATTTTGTGTGCATCATGCTGCCAGGCTGAGCTCGCAATTGCAAAGCGGAGTTTCCAAGCTTTATTTATCATCAGAATTGAAAAAGAAAAGCTATACTGTGTTCCACACAATAAGAGTAGAATTCAAAATGGTTTAAATAAAGAGGGTATAACCACATTTTTATATTCAAATAAGTATAAAAACAATAGGGAAACACTTGATATGTTATCTCAAAACTTATTTTTCCATATATAAGAATTAGGGAAGCCATATGACCTCAGCACGCCCATAGCACCCACCCACAAATGAAAAAGGTCAAACACACACCCACAAAACAAAATGGCTACTTGCTATTATGTGCTTAGAAGACCAGAGGCCGAAGCAAGCTTATTGTGATAGTAATCGCTTCCAAGTCTCCCCGTTAGGAGTCACAGTTGATAGCGAAGGTAAGTGTTCGCTGTGTGTTTGATAGGCTATACCAGGAGAACTGGCTGGAACAGGTTACGACGAAAAAAGGTCAATCGAACTGGAGTATAGCTTCGCTTTGCTCGGAACTAGTTGCAAAAATGGCAAAAGATATAGGGATGACAATCCGTAAGAGTATTGTGGTACCATTCCTACCTTGTTTGGTTGCTTTTTGGGGATTCCATCCCTATATGTTCTTTCATGTTTTTTCGTTACTTCCCTTAGGGAACGGTCCAGTTAGTCCAACAAGTCTGTTTAAATAAAGTCTTGACAGTTTCTATGTCACAGAGAGTCCTTTAAGTGTTACTAACATAGCAGAAATGGCAAGTCTTAATGATTATTCCTTAGGGGACGGGGCAGTTAGTACAACTAGTCAGTTTAATTAAAGTCGTGACAATTTCTATATCACAGACAGTCCTTTAAGTGTTACTAAAGTAGCAGAACTGGCAAGTCTTAATGATTATCCCTTAGGGGACGGGACAGTTAACCCAATTGATCAATTTAAATAAAGTATTGACTGTTTCTATGTCACAGGGAGTCCTTTAAGCATTACTAACATAGGAGAACTGATCAATTTACATAAAGTCTTGACAGTTTCTATGGTACAGAGATAAGTCTATGGTTAACTAACATAGAAAAAACTGTCAAGTCTTAATGATTATCCCTTAGGGGGCAGGACAGTTAGTCCAACTGGTCAGTTTAAATAAAGTCTTTGTCAATGATAGTCCTTTAACTGTTACTAACAGAGTTGAACATGCAAATCTTAATGATTATCCCTCAGGGGACGTGGTAGTTATTCCTACTGGTCAGTTTAAATAAACTCTTGAGAGTCCTTTAAGTGTTACTAACATAGCAAAACTGGCTAGTCTTAATGATTATCCCTTAGGGGACGGAACAGTTAGTCCAACTGAGCAGTTTAAATAAAGTCTTGAGAGTTTCTATATCGCAGAGAGTCCTTTAAGTGTTACTAACATAGCAGAATTGGCAAGTCTTAATGATTATCCCTTAGGGGAAGGGACTGTTAGTCCAACTAATCAGTTTAAATAAAGTCTTAACAGTTTCTATATCACAGATAGTTTTAAAAGTGTTACTAACATAGCACAACTGGCAAGTCTTAATGGTTATCCCTTAGGGGATGAGGCAGTTAGTCCAACTAGTCAGTTTAATTAAAGTCGTAATAATTTCTATGTCACAGACAGTCCTTTAAGTGTTACTAAAGTAGCAGAACTGGCAAGTCTTAATAATTATCCCTCAGGGGAGGAGGTAGTTCGTCAAACTGGTCAGTTTAAATAAAGTCTTGACAGTTTCTAAGTCACTGAGAGTCCGTTAAGTTTTACTAACATAGCAGAACTGTCAAGTCTTGGTGATTATCCCTTAGGGGACGGGGAAGTTAGTCCAACTGATCAGTTTGAATAATGTCTTGACTGTTTCTATGTCACAGATAGTCCTTTAAGTGTTATTAACATAGCAGAACTGGCAAATCTTAATGATTATCCTTTAGGGAACTAGGCAGTTAGTTTAATTAAAGTCGTGACAGTTTCTATGTAACAGAGAGTCCTTTAAGTGTTATTAACATAGCAGAACTGGCAAATCTTAATGATTATCTCTTAGGGAACTGGACAGTTAGTCCAACGGATCATTTTGAATAAAGTGTTTACAGTTTCTATGCCACAGATAGTCCTTTAAGAGGTACTAACATAGCAGAACTGGCAAGTCTTAATGGTTACATTCGATAGGAAGTACTTGAACATACTGGGCAAAAAGCTCCCTGTTGATCTGCCCTGTCTGTATAACACTTGCATACTCCTTCGATCCTTCTTAAGATCAGCATCGGGACTAATGCCATGCACTGGGGGTCACTCATGTTAGTGATGGGAGTATTGAAGAGTTTGCTTGTGAATGCAAGCTTCGGAAACTTTCTGTAGCATTCATACCAAACCACATCAGTGTTTGTTATATAGTTTCTGGAAAACCTTTTCTATCACTGGTGGATTAGGACAGTGCCTACTGTATGTTTCTCCCCACTTAGGCTTTGCTTTGCATGTTTTACTGGCAACACTATTGCTTTTGCATGTGTGTGCCTGGTGGTGGTAAGGACAAAAGATAATGTCTGTGGCCGTGCTTCTGATGTGCAGACCACCTGGAATACAAGGCTTATCAGAACCACGGATTGTTCTTTGCATATCACACCCTTCTATTGCACAGGGAGTTTGCTGGCGTTTAGATGGATTAGCTACCGCCGAAGGGTCTGGCCACGCAAGACAATGTTGAGTGCTGCACCGTGGCTAAACAGGTTTGGGACAGTCCTCTTAGGGTTCAACGAGCATGCTGGTTTCTCTGCTGGCTGGAGCGGTTGCGGTTCCTGATGGGGCTAGGGATGAAGCCACTGGTTTAATAGCAACAGCTGGGAAGGGTCTGGCCACGCGAGACTACACTCAACACACAACAGTAGCAGCATTGGTCCTACAGAAGTGCTATTCAGATCCTGTGTTCTGTGTGTGTGCATGTGTGTGTGCATGTGTGTGTGTGTGTGCATTTGTGTGTAGCTACATTTATATAGTACATGTGTCATATCAGATATGCAGTATTAAACTACTTTCCTTAGAAAACACCACTATCTGAGGCCAGGGGTAAACAAACGCAACACCAGTATACCAATGTGGACCATGCCCACTTTTCCAGAAAAATTCTACTCAGTATTTCCATACCACAAACTGGTCACAGGAAAAGCTTGTTTACCTAGAAGTACACATCAAGGAGGATCTCGGTTGGTTCTCAGTATTCATATCGATCAGGTTCTCTTTCTACCAACCACAAATTGGCTCACAAACATATCATCAATTGCCGATGTTTCAACTGCTGGGCTGCAGTCTTCATCAGGGCAGAACATCAACAGAGAATACAGGCAGAACTCGAGCATTAAATAGCCTAATCTAGAGTCTATAAGCGAAGGCGTGCGCTTGTCAGAGAGCTCACTCATTCTGAGAATTTATGAATTGCACTGTAAGTAGCTGTTGCTAGCTAGTTTAGTTGCTAACGCGAAAAATGATTTGATTGGCTATAGTATAAATACCTTATACGATGAAACCCTCGGGGCCTATGGGATTTAGATCCCCTTGGAAACCTATAGTATAGTATAGTCGGAGACTGCGGTTGAGATTGAGACCGAAAATGTCGTCTATAGCGCTTTGCGCGGGGCTCTAAATCCCGTAGACCCCTCGGTTTCATCGTATAACCTATGTATAGGATATACCACGTCTATGAGGAGTATAAACGCCGATAAACTCCGCTAGACGGTTTACCCGAGGCGTAGCCGAGGGTAAACTGTCTAGCGGAGTTTATCGCGTTTATACTCCGAGTGGGCGTGGTATATCCGGCTTATACCATATTGGCCAATCACATTCACTGCACTAATGTCCCTTGACGACAGTCATTTGCACTGTGTTGCCAAGACTCGTCTCTCGAGTTAGCGTGCTATGGATTTTCTTCGCGCTCCGCTAGTCAAGCAGCACTGCAACATCTTCTAGTCGGCACGTCTGACGCTCCACCCCTTTTGAGCTCCTCCCTTCAGCGTCATCACGCAAATTGAGAGCTTTCTTTGAAACCTAGGCTGTGCTATAAACCTTTCTTCAACTCACTGTTACAGTGTTTCAGAGCATTAGAACTCGAGTGGCGGAACTAGCATTTCGCAACGACAGTGCAAATGAAAATTAATGGTAACTAAGCGTGTCCGCGACTATTTATAGCATTGCGCAATAACTACAGGCGATATTTAGCGGAGTATATGACCCGTTATACTATACCTAAGTCATTCTAACCAATCAGATTTCAGCATTACAGGTAAATACTGCTTCGTATTCTACCGCGCGAAAAAATATACCCCGATTGCTTACGTAAAGCGGGTACCCGATTCCGTTCCAGTCGTTCAAATGTTCAGAAAGCTGTGGTAGGGCTGGTGGCTAGGGTAGCCTAGGCAAGACGTATGGCGTTTTTTGCCCGTAAATCGATGTGGGATAGCACGGTAAGCTATTGGTCTCCGTCTATAGCTAGTTTTGTTGCGTTTCTGTGTGTTTGTACGTGTGGCCACGCTGCCAGCCTACCGTTTTTTTTTTGCCAAAATGGCGCTAGGGCGGGCTAGACGGGTAGCTACCGTGGCTATTAGCTGTTGTTCATGTCTGTTACAATTGCTGGGAGTGTTTCGCCACTTGTAGCTACTATTTTGCGTTGTGAAAGCTTGCTAGCTACCTAGTTTATCGCGTCGTGCTGAACGGCACCTTTCGAACCTTCTGGCGAGCAGTAGCTTGCCTTGCAGTTCTTGATGCTTTGGCAACTCTTGTCAGAATGACTTAGGCATAGTATAAAATAGATAGACCACTGCGTAGCGGGGTGTATGACCCGTTATCTACCTTGGGAAAAATTATCTCCCTTGGAAGCCTCGGAAGTAGCTCGGGCTTCGCCCTCGTAATTCCTCGGCTTCCGCGGGAGATAATTTTTCCCGCGGTAGATAACGGGTCATACACCCCGCTACGCAGTGGTCTATCCTATACTATACTCCGCTTTGCAACCAATGAAATACTATTAAAGTGATGTAATATGGTATAAATTTAGATATATTGCAGGGCCTGATGGCGCGATTGCAGACAGTGAGGCTCGATGATGATAATATAGTCACTCCAGAAATTGGAACATTTAATGCTCCTTCTGATGATCAAGATTAAGAAGACTAGGAGACCAGAATTGTTGTATCACCTTCGGTAAATATTGTATTAAGGAAATTGTATCTACTTGGCTTTGGTGTTTCTTTTTTCATTGCTTGGTATCAGCTGACAGTATTATATCAATAATTGGGGTGAGCTTCAGTAAGCTCCACATAGGTGTACAGCACAGTTTGGTGCTATACCAGTGGACAGACGTTATCATCTCATTGGCTCCCTGTGGGCTATGGATCAAGTTTGGAGGGGAAGAACTTGTGTGTACTAATACTAGAGTAGTTGCATCACTGAGAGGCTGGTCCGTAGCTGTAGTTTTGATGCACATGTATGACATGTACTGTAGCTCCTTGGAGAGGGAACAAAAAGCCTTAGGAGGAACATGCATCACAGCAATACAATTTCGACTAGTTAGCCTTTGCATGTACATACGGTATATGTACTGTTAGATCATGTTTTTTGTTAACATAGCTGTATACGAAGAGCTCAAAACCAGAGTGGTCTAACCCACAAATATTGAATTTACTTCCCTAAACTTACATGTTTCATGAACTACTGGAATTTAGAAATTTTGCCCATAATTATATATGCTCATGCAATAGACCATCCAACTTGAGTTGGGTTAGCCCGCTATGGTTCTAATTATAATTTTTATTATGTATCCATGACACCTATGCAATGCAAACCTTGACTATACACTTAACCATGCTCGTCTGCTCTGCATATACTGTGATTACAGTCCCAATTCAACTTAGTGGGATACGGGTATGGGGATTATCTATAGTGAGGTGATTATAGTGGGGGTCACTATTTCAGGTGAAGACCATGCAGCTGTTAGCTCAGCGGCCAGCGAGACAGCCACTAAGAATCATAACAATGCTGAAAGGTGAGGTTATAGATACTTTATGCCAGGATGTTACTGTACTAGCTTAAGGTACAAACCTTACTGTCAGCTGTACATATTCTGGAAGTTGAATGCATGGAACAAAGAGGATGTTGACACTGAACCAAACTTTAAAAATACAAATGGAAAGCCCTCCCAAAGCTATACTGCAGTACTACACACCCTGAAGTCATTCTACCACTTCATTGGGTAGTTTTCATAAAGTCGACTGCAAATCGTGCTTTGAAGGTCTCGTCAGAAATAGTGAATGGGTACCAAAGTGGGTAATTTGTGTTCCAAATGTTATGCAGGTTGAATGCAATTCCTTTCAGCTTTAGTAGGTGCGCGTGGGGCAGGGAAGGGTGTGGGTGAACTAATAGTTGATAGAATAGGGCAAACAAGAGGGACATCTGGTGAACTAAGCCGGACTTGGAGCTTATTGGAAAAGTTAGAAATCTCTCTCAAGGTTACACTCTGTGCTGCATGTTGCAACTGTGAGCCATTTATGACCACATTGTCAAGTTCAATTGGCGTATCATTGGAAATTTTTTGGATACTACCATGCCATTTTGTGTCCTGATACTGCCGTGTTGGGTAAAATGAAAGCATGAGTGCTTCAGCAAGACGAGTTGGCATTTTATTAATCCATGTCAGTTCTAGTGAAAGTGAAACTAAATTAATCGTTTCTGGTGCACCATAGTGCTGGTGTGCTTTGGAGTCAAGTTGTAGCTGAACAATAAAGGCTTCAGGAGTTGTCTGTGACTGGTATAACTTTAGCAGCTGAGAGTAATACACGGAACTGTTTGGATGAGCATTTTGTGTGCTGTTGGGTTTATCATAGCCAGCATTACCATAGTAGTCATGTATAGAATTCATGAACTCAAAGTCTGATTCATTGTAAGTATGGTAAGAAAATAATGCCAGAGGATTTGTGCTGTTTGCTAATGTAAACACAGTACCATTACTATGAAAAGTATGGCCACTAATCCAACCACCTGTATTATGAAACGGGATTGTAATAATGCCATCAAACAACTTAAAACTATGATTTGGATCTGCTGCATTGTAGCCATCGAGTGATGGTATTGAAGGGTAAAGATCTGCCAATGCTTTGCTAATATAATCATAAAGAGGGTGTCCATAACTTGCCTCTAAGGTCAGATTTAAAAAGAGACGTTGCTCCAGCCAAGAATTCTCACAGTTAATATAATTTTGTCCACTTTTAGCCCTCTGCAATGCAGAATTGGTCCAGTTAACATTATCACCCACATCAGGTAGTCCCCAAATATGCTCAGGGAGTTTGATTAAAAATAAACTAGCATTTTTCACCTGAGGATCTGTGATATTGCATTGTGTATCTTGAATGCACTGACGATATCCAGAACTTGCAGCTTGAAGTTCTGCCATCTTACGAGGATCGGATGCTATACCCTGAATCCATGTATCACCAATTTCTTTTGAAATAACTGGACATTAATACTGTTTATTCTATACTCCACCTGTGCATAACATTATTGTTACGTAGAGCTACCGTGCAATATTGTCCCGTATTGCACGGGCAAATACGCATGCGCAGTTGAACCGTAAATTTGAATTTCGTAACTTGATTGGCTGAACAGTGCAGTGGCCGCATTTGCGCCAATTTTCACGCTGTCATATCTCGACAACCATTAACGAGACACGAATGATTCTTGGTACAGTGCATGTACTATCTGTGAACTAAAGGAATCCCACGCTAGAAGTCTATAGCGCTCTCCGTTCCAGAGATACGCACCTCGGTAGCATCGCCATTTGCCGTGTGATCGAAAATTCCGCGAACTCCGCCCCATATCTTCCTCGTGGTTTGGCAGAATGACTTTATTTCCGAGTTATTACTACAGTAACGCCTCCTGTACAAACCACCCACGTTTCATTTTGTACATTGTTTTCTGAATTATACATGCCATGTAGATCATTGTGAACTATCATCGCTGTTTGTAAAAGTAATAATATTATTGTGCAATGTTATGTGCATGTATTATCCAGCTATGGTCAATGTAGTACAGCTATATAGAATAAATCTCTTATTACACCCATTCCCATGCAATACGGCATATTGCACTCGTGCAGGGAGTATTTTTACTCGTCCTTCGGACTCGTGAAAATACATCCCTGCACTCGTGCAATATTCTCCCGTATTGCATGGGAATGGGTGTAATAAGAGATTTATTCTATATAGCTGTACTACATTGACCATAGCTGGATAATACATGCGCATAACATTGCACAATAATATTATTACTTTTACAAACAGCGATGATAGTTCACAATGATCTACATGGCATGTATAATTCAGAAAACAATGTATAAAATGAAACGTGGGTGGTTTTTACAGGAGGCGTTACTGTAGTAATAACTCGGAAATAAAGTCATTCTGCCAAACCACGAGGAAGATATGGGGCGGAGTGCGCGGAATTTTCGATCACGCGGCAAGTTCTTGAAAATGGCGAGGCTACTGAGGTGTGTATCTCTGGAACGGAGAGCGCTATAGACTTCTAGCGTGGGATTCCTTTAGTTCACAGATAGTACTTGCACTGTACGAAGAATCATTCGTGTCTCGCTAATGGTTGTCGTGATATGACAGCGTGAAAATTGGCTAAAATGCGGCCACTCTCTGTTGGGCACTCAAGATGAACTCCACTTAGGAAAAGGTATGGCAGGCAATCCAGGTACAATTTGATAAGCCATGGATGAGTAGTATAAATACATCCACCAGCCGGATATAGGTCATTCATTTCTGCCGTCAGTCGGATAGCTCGTGGAAAATACTCTTGGAAGTACATATTTAAAACATTAACGATAAAGCCGGTTTTAGGAATACCATTGTAACCTACTTCATAAACACTACATGTACCTCCTTCACTTGTCACAGATAGTCCTTTAAGTGCTACTAACATAGCAAAACTGGCAATGTTTTAGTTGAACTGACCAGTCTTAATGATTATATACTTATCCCTTTGGGGACTGGCCAGTTAGTCCAACCGGTGAGTTTAAATAAAGTCTTGACAGTTTCTATGTCACAGATAGTCCTTTAAGTGTTACTAACATATCAGAACTGGCAATGTTTTATTTAAAATTACCAGTCTTAATTATTATCCCTTAGGGGACGGGCAAGTTACTCCAACTGTTCAGTTTAAATAAAGTCTTGACAGTTTCTATGTCACAGACAGTCCTTTAAGTGTTACTAACATAGCAGAACTGGCAATGTTTTATTTAAACTCCACAGTCTTAATAATTGCCGAGCGCAGCGAGGCCAATAATCGCGACCTATGGGCTCAACAATCTCAGCTAGCGTATATATATATATATATATATATATATTTCCATATGGGAGATGTCTGTCACGCTTGGGGGGCCCCGGGGCAGCAACACGTGTTCAAAATGGCGTCTCTGGTAGTTACATGGATGCCGTCTTCGAACTTGTGGCGCCCGAAGACTCAGACGTTTGGACAAATCTACCACATCCTTTTACCAGGGAAGGCTTACTACAGCTCCCAGGTTAGTAGAGTTTATGTACACTCTGTATAAGTAGAGATATGAGCGCTGGAGACAGACGGCACGATCGAGCGATACGAACGTGAGTTCAAGCACTACAGCCCCTATCTCTGCTCTCCCGTGGCATCCATGGCTGATCCCTGGAAAATGTAGGTAGCGACATCATTCTCCTGGATGTCAGTCGCTTTCTCGTAGCTGCTCTAGCATTCCCTGTTAAGCTCTTATTCTCGCGACTGGCTGACTCGCGAAAATAATCGGTTCGTGTGCATCCGGGGTCTACCCAGCCCCAGTACGCACCCCGTGTGCATCCGGGGGGCTACCCCGCCCCAGTACGCACCCCGTGTGACGATGTCAGCAAACTACAACGAAACCCCACAACTGTTTGCATGTGACCACAAGCCTCTCCCCTCCATACAGTGCATGTCTACATCTAATAGTGAACGCGAGGCATAGTGCGCTTGCGTATACCTAGTTATACCATAGGGGACGGGCCAGTTAGTCACACAGTTTCTATCAGAGATAGTCCTTTAAGTGTTACTAACATAGCAAAACTGGCAATGTTTTAGTTTAAACTGACCAGTCTTAATGATTATCCCTTAGGGGACGAGCCAGTTAGTCCAACTGGTCAGTTTAATAAAGTCTTGACAGTTTCTATGTCACAGATAGTCCTTTAAGTGGTAATTACTAACATAGAAGAACTGGCAAAGTTTTATTTAAACTGACCAGTGTTAATGATTACTAACTTAGCAGAACTGGCAACGTTTTATTTAAACTGACCTGTCTCAATGATTTGCCCTTATGGGACGGGCCAGATAGTCCAACTTGACAGTTTCTATGTCACAGATAGCCCTTTAAGTGTTACTAACATAGCAGAACTGGTCAGTTTAAATAAAGTCTTGAAAGTTTCTATGTCCCAGATATGACTAACTTAGCAGAACTGGCAACGTTTTATTTAAACTGACCAGTCTCAATGATTATCCCTTATGGGACGGGCCAGATAGTCCAACTTGACCGTTTAAATGTCCCAGATAGTCCTTTAAGTGTTACTAACATAGCAGAACTTGTCAGTTTAAATAAAGTCTTGAAAGTTTCTATGTCCCAGATAGTCCTTTAAGTGTTACTAACTTAGCAGAACTGGCAACGTTTTATTTAGTCTCAATGATTATCCCTTATGGGACGGGCCAGATAGTCCAACTTGACCGTTTAAATGTCACAGATAGTCCTTTAAGTGTTACTAACATAGCAGAACTGGCAACGTTTTATTTACACTGACCAGTCTCAATGATTATCCCTTATGGGACGGGCCAGATAGTCCAACTTGACAGTTTCTATGTCACAGATAGCCCTTTAAGTGTTACTAACATAGCAGAACTGGTCAGTTTAATAAAATCTTGACAGTTTCTATGTCACAGATAGTCCTTTAAGTGTTACTAACATAGCAGAACTGGCGATGTTTTGTTAAAACTCCGCAGTCTTAATAATTATCCAATAGGGGACGGGCCAGTTAGTCTCACAGTTTTTATCACAGATAGTCCTTCAAGTGTTACTAACATAGCAAAACTGGCAATGTTTTATTTAAACTCCACAGTCTTAATAATTATACCATAGGGGACGGGCCAGTTAGTCACACAGTTTCTGTCAGAGATAGTCCTTTAAGTGTTACTAACATAGCAAAACTGGCAATGTTTTAGTTAAACTGACCAGTCTTAATGATTATCCCTTAGGGGACGAGCCAGTTAGTCCAACTGGTCAGTTTAATAAAGTCTTGACAGTTTCTATGTCACAGATAGTCCTTTAAGTGGTAATTACTAACATAGAAGAACTGGCAAAGTTTTATTTAAACTGACCAGTGTTAATGATTACTAACTTAGCAGAACTGGCAACGTTTTATTTAAACTGACCTGTCTCAATGATTTGCCCTTATGGGACGGGCCAGATAGTCCAACTTGACAGTTTCTATGTCACAGATAGCCCTTTAAGTGTTACTAACATAGCAGAACTGGTCAGTTTAAATAAAGTCTTGAAAGTTTCTATGTCCCAGATAGTCCTTTAAGTGTTACTAACTTAGCAGAACTGGCAACGTTTTATTTAAACTGACAGTTTCTATGTCCCAGATAGTCCTTTAAGTGTTACTACCATATGCAGAACGTGTCAGTTTAAATCCAAGTCTTGACAGTTTTTATGTCACAGATACTCCTTTAAGTGTTACTAACTTAGCAGTACTGGTCAGTTTAACTAAAGTATTGACAGTTTCTATGTCCCAGATAGTCCTTTAAGTGTTACTACCATAGCAGAACGTGGCAACGTCAGTTTAAATAATTAGTCCCTTATGGGACGGGCCAGATAGTCTCAACTTGACCGTTTATGTCACAGATAGTCCTTTAAGTGTTACTAACATAGCAAAACTGGCAACGTTTAACTGACCAGTCTTGACATGATTATCCCTATGTCCCAGATAGTCCTTTAAGAGTTACTAACATAGCAGAACTGGTCAGTTTAACTAAAGTCTTGACAGTTTCTATGTCACAGATAGTCCTTTAAGTGTTACTAACATAGAAGAACTGGCAATGTTTTAGTTTACAAAAGTCTTGACACAGATAGTCTTAAGTGATTTAACATCCCAGTTTAAATAAAGGAAAGGACAGATAGTCCAGTTAGTCCAACTGTCAGTTTAAATAAAGTCTTCACAGTTTCTATGTCACAGATAGTCCTTTAAGTGTTACTAACATAGCAGAACTTGTCCGTTTAAATAATAATAAATAATATACTCATGTTGCTGCCGTAGCGCTTACGCCATTGACCACGCACCCACAGACGCAGGCGGAGCTTGTAAGACCTCCAGTCAGAGGACAAGAGCAAGAACAACCAGAGACCACACAATCCTGATCACCATACAATTCCTTCTCCCTAGTCTCCCATATCAATAATACAAAGCTCTTAACTAGCTTTAATAATGCTTTAAAATCATCCCTGTTCCAATTTTCAAATCCTAAAATAAAACTTGCCTTATTAAAATTATCAAGTGTACTAAACTCCCCAAACCTCCCCCCAATAGATTTTCTAATTCTACCATGAAATTATTTCTAATGCTGTCATATGCTGGACACTCCCAGAGAACATGTACCACACTCTCACATTCACCCCTGCATAATTTACACTGCCTATCATCATTTTTACCCCTATGTCTTCCTAACTCTTCATTCAGACCGTTCGTACCTGACCGAAACTTAAACAATAATCTTGTACCCGGATCACCTACCCCCTGCAAATAATTCTTGAATTCTATTTCCTTACAGAAAGACTTGTACAGATTCAACTTAACTTTAGTATTCAAGCTGTCATTAAAGTCCTTGTATTCTCTATCCCTCAACGCTTCGTCTACCGTATCTAAAAACAAATTAATATTATCTGCAGCTAATACCTCTTGGCTATCTAAATCTAACTGCAGCAGCAATTCATTAATTACTTTCATCCAAGTTTTCCTTTGCCTACCTCTACATGGTTTCACTTCCCACTCAGCATCTAATAGTACTCTAGGATACCGCTCAATATCCAACTTATTGACTTTATACCACCACTTAAGTTTGCTTCTATCCCTCCTCCCTTTCAAGGACTCTAACCCCATATCTCCCCTTACCGCTTCATTACACGTTTTGGAAGAGCAGCCAAGTATCTTCTTAGCTGCTCCTAGCTGAATGGATTCTAAGGAAGCTGTCTGCCGTTTATTACAAGCCCACACTTCACTACCGTATTCTAAAGTAGGACGAAGTACTGAAACTAACAATAATCTCCTTGCAACGGTACTGATATTTCTATTACTGACAAACCGGTGCAAACGATTAAGCTTTTTCTTCCCATTATCAATTACCTTCTGTACATGACTATCCCATGACCCATTCTCAGCAAATTCAATCCCCAAGTAACAGTAACTTACAACCCTTGGAATTACGTTATCTCCCCACTTCCACGCACACATATCTGTAATAGCCACCTTAGAAAATACCACAACAGCACTCTTTTTGATGTTAGATTTCAACCTCCATTTGTTACAAAACCCTTGTACTACATTAATCAACTTTTGTAAATCCTCCGCATTAGTAGTTAAACCAACAAAATCATCTGCAAACATTAGTCCCCCAACCTTAACATCATTCTTAATGATTATACCAAACCCAGCTTTCTCAACCTCATCTAGTAACTGATTAATAAAAATGGAAAATAGGATAGGCGATAGACTACAACCCTGTGCTACCCCCTGGCTTATATCAAATGGTTTGGATTTTTCCCCCTCCAGTAAAACAGCACTCTCTGTAATGTCATACATCTTCTTAATAACTCTCCACATCCTACCCCTAACACCCAATTCCCACAACCTAAACCATAAACCATCGTGCCAAACCGTATCAAAAGCCTTCTGGATGTCTAAGAAAAAAGCATAAGTGTATTTTCCTTCTCTTATTCTGCCTTGTATGATCTCGTTCAAAGTATAGACATTATCAACACAACTTCTTTTCGCTCTAAAACCTGCCTGCCCCTCATGAAGAGCCTTTTCCGATTCTAATCTTATTACCAAGCGATTATTTAAAATCTTACAAAACAGTTTACCAACAACGTTCAATAGAGTAATGCCTCTGTAATTACCTGGATCCTCAACATCACCTTTCTTATACAAACTAACAATTAATCCTTGCCTCCATTGTTTAGGAATACCCTCTTCTGTCCAGACTACTTCATATAAAGCTTTCAACAGATTCGCCATTCCAGAGCCACCATACTTAAAAAGCTCCCCAACTAAGCCATCATTACCTCCAGTTTTGTTATTCTTTAGACTTTTCAAACACTTTTTAATTTCGGCATAACTTATATCCCTGTCTAAAACCTTATCCTTCCGTGCACTAGACATCTCGCTGTACTCTGTCACCTTATTCTCTACATGCTCTCTCCAGCTATCATCAAACTGATCATCTACTGATGCTGTACCCAGCTTACCGTAATGCTCATGTAGAACTTCAAGCTTCCCCTTTGTACTGGTTACGCATGAACCTGAACTACTCCTTAATGAAGCAATGCTCTTACGACTACCCTTTGAAGTCCTGCCAACAAATGCCCAAAATTCCTTCTTGTTTTCATCAAAATCTTTATTAGCCTTTTCTATCACCTCATTCCAACTATCTAACTTCTTCTTACGTACCAATTCCTTGATTTCTGAACGTAACTTGTAATACTGTCCCCATTTATCTTCCCTACCACTCTGAATCTCTTTGTAAACCTGTCTTCTTAACCTAATCTTATCTTTAATCTCTTCATCCCACCACCTCGCTGCTTTGCCACACACTATCACCTTTTCCCCAATTTCTTTTGATGCTACCCTCTTCACTGTGTCTTCCCAATCCTGAACCACTGCCTTCACTAATTCCGACCCCCTTAACCCCTGGTGCTTCCTTGTCTGTATCCTTTCTTGAAATACTTCTACTTCTACGCTCAAAGCTTCTTGATACTGCTGCCTCACTTCCTCCTCTTGAAATCTTTCAATGCGCCATTTCTTAATTACCCGCTTTTGCTGCTTAGCAGTTTTTACAGTCCGACCCAGTTCCATCCATACTAAAAAGTGATCCGACTTCCCTATATCGGTGTCATCTACCTGCACACTCCCTGAAACCTGCAACAAGTTGGAATCAGTAACTATATAATCAATGATAGACTTCTGCTTCAATGCAGGCCTAGCTCTAGTCCACTGTGGTTCCACACTGAACTCACGACCATTACAAATTACAAGCTCAACCTCCGTCAAAAAGGAAATCATCCTGTTACCACTCGCATTGCATTTTCCTTCTCCAAACATACCTATTACATCATCTAGTTCAGAAGATCTTCCTACCCTAGCATTAAAATCACCTAGAAGCACAACCTGACCACGCTCCTTCATACGCAGCACATCCTCTTTCAATTCCTCGTAACTGCTTTCAATAACTGAAACACTCTCGCTATCCGTAGGCATGTAAACACAACCCAAAAATAAAGTATTCCTACCGTTTTCACCTTTCACCTTGATCCACATACTTTGTTCGTAGCTAACATCCTTAATAAGCTCTACTCCACTGGCTAAGCACTCCTTTACCAAGAATCCTACTCCCCCCTCTCCCCTCCTACTCTCCGAAGAACCTTGCCTAGGATTCCCAAACCATTTGTACCCATCTACATAAATATTTGATTCCTCTTTTTCCCATGACTCCTGCCCAGCACAAACTTGTCAGTTTAAATAAAGTCTTGAAAGTTTCTCTGTCCCAGATAGTCCTTTAAGTGTTACTAACTTAGCAGAACTGGCAACGTTTTATTTAAACTGACTAGTCTCAATGATTATCCCTTATGGGACGGGCCAGATAGTCCAACTTGACAGTTTCTATGTCACAGACAGCCCTTTAAGTGTTACTAACATAGCAGAACTAAATAAAGTCTTGACAGTTTCTATGTCACAGATAGTATTCCTTTAAGTGTTACTAACGTAGCAGAACTGGTAATGTTTTAGTTAAACTGACCAGTTTTAATGATTATCCCTTAGGGGACGGGCCAGTTAGTCCAACTGGTCAGTTTAATAAAGTCTTGACAGTTTCTATGTCACAGACAGTCCTTTAAGTGCTAATTACTAACAAAGCAGAACTGGCAACGTTTATTACTAACATAACAGAACTGGCGATGTTTTAGTTATACTGACCAGTCTTAATGATTATCCCTTAGGGGACGGGCCAATTAGTCCAACTGGTCAGTTTAAATAAAGTCTTGACAGTTTCTATGTCGTAGATAGTCCTTTAAGTGTTACTAACATAGCAGAACTTGCAAAATTTTCTTTAAACTGACCAGTCTTAATGATTATCCCTTAGGGAACGGTCCAGTTAGTCCAACTAGTCAGTTTAAATAAAGTCTTGACAGTTTCTATGTCACAGATAGTCTTTAAATGTTACTAACATAGCAGAACTTGTCAGTTTAAATGAAGTCTTGACAGTTTCTATGTCACAGATAGTCCTTTAAGTTTTACTAACATAGCAAAACTGGTCAGTTTAAATAAAGTCTTGACAGTTTCTATGTCACAGATAGTCCTTTAAGTGTTACTAACGTAGCAAAACTTGTCACTTTAAATAAAGTCTTGAGAGTTTCTATATCACAGATAGTCCTTTAAGTTCTACTAACATAGCAGAACTGGTCAGTTTAAATAAAGTCTTGAAAGTTTCTATGTCCCAGATAGTTCTTTAAGTGTTTTTAACATAGCAGAACTGGTCAGTTTAAGTAAAGTCTTGACAGTTTCTATGTCACAGATAGTCCTTTAAGTGTTACTAACATAGCAGAACTGGCAATGTTGTATTTAAACTGACCAGTCGTGATTATCCCTTAGGGGACGGGCCAATTAGTCCAACTGGTCAGTTTAAATCAAGTCTTGACAGTTTCTATGATAGTCCTTTAAGTGTTATCACTTAAAGGACTATATGTGACATAGAAACTATCAAGACTTTATTTAAACTGACGCTAATTTAGTAACACTAAAGGACTATCTGTGACATAAACTGTCAAGACTTTATTTAAACTGACAAGTTCTGCTATGTTAGTAACACTTAAACGGACTATCTGTGACATAAAAACTATCAAGACTTTATTTAAACTGACAAGTTCTGCTATGTTAGTAACACTTAAAGGACTATCTATGACATAGAAACTGTCAAATTCTGCTATGTTAGTAACACTTAAAGGACTATCTGTGACATAGAAACTGTCAAGACATTATTTAAACTGACTAACTAACTGGATTGTGCCCAAAGAGATAATCATTAAGACTAGTCAGTTTAAATAAAGCTTTGCCAGTTCTGCTATGTTAGTAACACTTAAAAGACTTCAAGACTTTATTTAAACGGACAAGTTCTGCTATGTTAGTAACACTTAAAGGACTATTTGTGACATAGAAACTGTCAAGACTTTACTTAAACTGACCAGTTCTGCTATGTTAACTACACTTAAAGAACTATCTGGGACATAGAAACTTTCAAGACTTTATTTAAACTGACCAGTTCTGCTATGTTAGTAGAACTTCAAGGACTATCTGTGACATAGGAACTGTCAAGACTTTATTTAAAGTGACAAGTTTTGCTATGTTAGTAACACTTAAAGGACTATCTGTGACATATAAACTGTTAATACTTTATTTAAGCTGACCAGTTCTGCTATGTTAGTAACACTTAAAGGACTATCTGTGACATAGAAACTGTCAAGACATTCTTTAAACTAACAAGTTCTGCTATGTTAGTAACACTGAAAGGACTATCTGTGACATATAAACTGTCAAGACATTATTTAAACTGACTAGTTGGACTAACTGGATTGTGCCCAAAGAGATAATCATTAAGACTGGTCGGTTTTAATAAAACTTTGCCAGTTCTGCTATGTTAGTAACACTTAAAAGACTTCAAGACTTTATTTAAACGGACAAGTTCTTCTATGATAGTAACACTTAAAGGACTATCTGTAACATAGAAACTGTCAAGACTTTACTTAAACTGACCAGTTCTGCTATGTTAACAACACTTAAAGAACTATCTGGGACATAGAAACTTTCAAGACTTTATTTAAACTGACCAGTTCTGCTATGTTAGTAAAACTTCAAGGACTATCTGTGACATAGGAACTGTCAAGACTTTATTTAAAGTGACAAGTTTTGCTATGTTAGTAACACTTAAAGGACTATCTGTGACATATAAACTGTTAATACTTTATTAAACTGACCAGTTCTGCTATTTTAGTAAAACTTAAAGACTATCTGTGACATAGAAACTGTCAAGACTTTATTTAAACTGACTAGTTGGACTAACTGGACCGTTCCCTAAGGGATAATCATTAAGACTGGTCAGTTTAAAAGAAAATTTTGCCAGTTCTGCTATGTTAGTAACACTTAAAGGACTATCTGTGACATAGAAACTGTCAAGACTTTATTAAAACTGACTAGTTGGACTAACTGGACTGTTCCCTAAGGGATAATCATTAAGACGGGTCAGTTTAAATGAAACTTTGCCAGTTCTGCTATGTTAGTAACACTTAAAGGACTACCTATGACATAGAAACTGTCTGACTAGTTGGACTAACTGGACTGTTCCCTAAGGGATAATCATTAAGACGGGTCAGTTTAAATGAAACTTTGCCAGTTCTGCTATGTTAGTAACACTTAAAGGACTACCTATGACATAGACTCTGTCAAGACTTTATTTAAACCAACCAGTTGGACTAATTGGCCCGTCCCCTAAGGTATAATCATTAAGACTGGTCAGTTTAAATAAAACATTGCCAGTTCTTCTATGTTAGTAACACTTAAAGGTCTATCTGTGACCTATAAACTGTCAAGATTTTATTTAAACTGACCAGTTGGACTAAATGGCCTTTCCTCTAAGGGAGAATCACTAAGACTGATCAATTTTTTATAAAACATTGCCATTACTGCTATGTTAGTAACACTTAAAGGACTATATGAAACATAGAAACTGTCAAAACTTTATTTAAACTGACCAGTTAGCACTTCCTCTAGGGTAAAATCATTAAGACTTGTCAGTTTAAATAAAACATTGCCATTTGTGCTATGTTAGTACCACTTAAAGGACTATCTGTAACATAGAAAGTGTCAAGACTTTGATTAAACTCACCAGTTGGACTAATTGGCCCATCCTCTATGGGAAAATCATTAAGACTGGTCAGTTTAAATAAAACATCGGCGTTTGTGCCATGTTAGTAACACTTAAAGGACTATCTGTAACATAGAAACTGTCAAGACTTTGTTTAAACTGACCAGTTGGACTAATTGGCCCTTCCTCTAGGGAAAAATCACTAAGACTGGTCAGTTTTATACAAAACATTGCATTTCTTCTATGTTAGTACGTAACACTTAAAGGACTATCTGTAACATAGAAACTGTCAACACTTTGTTTAAACTGACCAGTTTTACTAATTGGCCCTTGCTCTAGGGGAAAATTACTAAGTTTTTTTATAAAACATTGCCATTTCTGCTATGTTAGTAACACTTAAAGGACTATCTGTAAAATAGAAACTGTCAACACTTTGTTTAAACTGACCAGTTTTACTAATTGGCCCTTGCTCTAGGGGAAAATTACTAAGTTTTTTATAAAACATTGCCATTTCTGCTATGTTAGTAACACTTAAAGGACTATCTGTAACATAGAAACTGTCAAGACTTTGTTTAAACTGACCAGTTGGACTAATTGGCCCATCCTCTAGGGGAAAATCATTAAGACTGGTCAGTTTAAATAAAACATTGCCATTTGTGCTATGTTAGTAACACTTAAAGGACTATCTGTAACATAGAAACTGTCAAGACTTTGTTTAAACTGACCAGTTGGACTAATTGGCCCATCCTCTAGGGGAAAATCATTAAGACTGGTCAGTTTAAATATATCATTGCCATTTGTGCTATGTTAGTAACACTTAAAGGACTATCTGTAACATAGAAACTGTCAAGACTTTGTTTAAACTGACCAGTTGGACTAATTGGCCCTTCCTCTAGGGGAAAATCACTCAGACTGGTCAGTTTAATATAAAACATTGCATTTCTGCTATGTTAGTAACACTTAAAGGACTATATGAAACATAGAAACTGTCAAAACTTTATTTAAACTGACCAGTTAGCACTTCCTATAGGGAAAAATCATTAAGACTTGTCAGTTTAAATAAAACATAGCCATTTTTGCTATGTTAGTAACACTTAAAGGACTATCTGTAACATAGAAACTGTCAAGACTTTGTTTAAACTGACCAGTTGGACTAATTGGCCCATCCTCTAGGGGAAAATCATTAAGACTGGTCAGTTTAAATAAAACATCAGCGTTTGTGCTATGTTAGTAACACTTAAAGGACTATCTGTAACATAGAAACTGTCAAGACTTTGTTTAAACTGACCAGTTGGACTAATTGGCCCATCCTCTAGGGGAAAATCATTAAGACTGGTCAGTTTTATATAAAACATTGCATTTCTGCTATGTTAGTAACACTTAAAGGACTATCTGAGACATAGAAACTGTCAAGACTTTGTTTAAACTGACCAGTTGGCCCTTCCTCTAGGGAAAATCATTAAGACTGGTCAGTTTTATATAAAACATTGCCATTTCTGCTATGTTAGTAACACTTAAAGGACTATCTGTAACATAGAAACTGTCAAGACTTTGTTTAAACTGACCAGTTGGACTAATTGGCCCTTCCTCTAGGGAAAAATCACTAAGACTGGTCAGTTTTATATAAAACATTGCCATTTCTGCTATGTTAGTAACACTTAAAGGACTATCTGTAACATAGAAACTGTCAAGACTTTGTTTAAACTGACCAGTTGGACTAATTGGCCCTTCCTCTAAGGGAAAATCATTAAGACTGGTCAGTTTATATAAAACATTGCATTTCTGCTATGTTAGTAACACTTAAAGGACTATCTGTAACATAGAAACTGTCAAGACTTTGTTTAAACTGGCCAGTTCGACTAACTGGTTCATCCTCTAGGTGAAATTCATTAAGAATGGTCATTTCTACATAAAACATTGCCATTTCTGCTATGTTAGTAACACTTAAAGGACTATCTGTGACATAGAAACTGTCAAGACTTTGTTCAAACCGACCAGTAGGACTAACTAGCCAGTAACCTAAGGAATACTGATAAGTTTGACTAAAACATTGCCAGTTCTGCTATGTTAGTAACACTTAAAGGACTATCTGTGACCTATAAACTGTCAAGATTTTATTTAAACTGACCAGTTGGACTAATTGGCCTTTCCTCTAGGGGAAAATCACTAAGACTGATCAATTTTATATGAAACATTGCCATTACTGCTATGTTAGTAACACTTAAAGGACTATATGAAACATAGAAACTGTCAAAACTTTATTTAAACTGACCAGTTAGCACTTCCTCTAGAGTAAAATCATTAAGACTTGTCAGTTTAAATAAAACATTGCCATTTTTGCTATGTTAGTACCACTTAAAGGGACTATCTGTAACATAGAAACGGTCGAGACTTTGTTTAAACTCACCAGTTGGACTAATTGGCCCATGCTCTATGGGAAAATCATTAAGACTGGTCAGTTTAAATAAAACATCGGCGTTTGTGCTATGTTAGTAACACTTAAAGGACTATCTGTAACATAGAAACTGTCAAGACTTTGTTTAAACTGACCAGTTGGACTAATTGGCCCTTCCTCTAGGGAAAAATCACTAAGACTGGTCAGTTTTATACAAAACATTGCCATTTCTGCTATGTTAGTAACACTTAAAGGACTATCTGTAACATAGAAACTGTCAAGACTTTGTTTAAACTGACCAGTTTTACTAATTGGCCCTTCCTCTAGGGGAAAATTACTAAGTTTTTTTATAAAACATTGCCATTTCTGCTATGTTAGTAACACTTAAAGGACTATCTGTAAAATAGAAACTGTCAAGACTTTGTTTAAACTGACAAGTTGGACTAATTGGCCCATCCTCTAGGGGAAAATCATTAAGACTGGTCAGTTTAATTAAAACATCGGCGTTTGTACGGTGTGAGTAACACTTAAAGGACTATCTGTAACATAGAAGCTGTCAAGACTTTATTTAAACTGACCATTTGGACTAACTAGCACTTCCTCTATTGAAAAATCATTAAGAATGGTCATTTTTATATAAAACATTGCCATTTCTGCTTTGTTAGTAACACTTAAAGGACTATCTGTGACATAGAAACCGTCAAGACTTTATTTAAACTAACTAGTTGGACTAACTGGCCCGTATCCTAAGGAATAATCATTAAGACTGATCAGTTTAGCTAAAACATTTCCAGTTCTGCTATGTTAGTAACACTTAAAGGACTATTTGTAACATAGAAACTTTCAAGACTTTGTTTAAACTGACCAGTTGGACTAATTGGCCCTTCCTCTAGGGGAAAATCACTCAGACTGGTCAGTTTAAATGCCATTTGTGCTATGTTAGTAACACTTAAAGGACTATCTGTAACATAGAAACTGTCAAGACTTTGTTTAAACTGACCAGTTGGACTAATTGGCCCTTCCTCTAGGGGAAAATCACTAAGACTGGTCAGTTTAATATAAAACATTGCATTTCTGCTATGTTAATAACACTTAAAGGACTATATGAAACATAGAAACTGTCAAAACTTTATTTAAACTGACCAGTTAGCACTTCCTATAGGGAAAAATCATTAAGACTTGTCAGTTTAAATAAAACATAGCCATTTTTGCTATGTTAGTACCACTTAAAGGGACTATCTGTAACATAGAAACGGTCGAGACTTTGTTTAAACTGACCAGTTGGACTAATTGGCCATTCCTCTAGGGGAAAATCACTCAGACTGGTCAGTTTAATATAAAACATTGCATTTCTGCTATGTTAGTAACACTTAAAGGACTATATGAAACATAGAAACTGTCAAGACTTTGTTTAAACTGACCAGTTAGCACTTCCTCTAGGGGAAAATCATTAAGACTTGGTCAGTTTAAATAAAACATTGCCATTTGTGCTATGTTAGTAACACTTAAAGGACTATCTGTAACATAGAAACTGTCAAGACTTTGTTTAAACTGACCAGTTGGACTAACTGGCCCTTCCTCTAGGGAAAAATCATTAAGACTGGTCAGTTTTATATAAAACATTGCCATTTCTGCTATGTTAGTAACACTTAAAGGACTATCTGTAACATAGAAACTGTCAAGACTTTGTTTAAACTGACCAGTTGGACTAATTGGCCCTTCCTCTAAGGAAAATCACTAAGACTGGTCAGTTTTATATAAAACATTGCATTTCTGCTATGTTAGTAACACTTAAAGGACTATCTGTAACATAGAAACTGTCAAGACTTTGTTTAAACTGACCAGTTCGACTAACTGGCTCATCCTCTAGGCGAAATTCATTAAGAATGGTCATTTCTATATAAAACATTGCCATATCTGCTATGTTAGTAACACTTAAAGGACATAGAAACTGTCAAGACTTTATTTAAACTGAACAGGTGTACTAACTGGCACTTCCTCTTGGGGAAAATCATCATTAACACTGCTCAGTTTAAATAAAACATTGCCTTTTTTGCTATGTTAGTAACACTTAAAGGACTATCTGTAACATAGAAACTGTCAAGACTTTGTTTAAACTGACCACTTGGACTAATTGGCCCATCCTCTAGCGGAAATCATTAAGACTGGTCAGTTTTATATAAAACATTGCCATTTGTGCTATGTTAGTACCACTTAAATGACTATCTGTAACATAGAAAGCGTCAAGACTTTGATTAAACTCACCAGTTGGACTAATTGGCCCATCCTCTATGGGAAAATCATTAAGACTGGTCAGTTTGTTTTTTAAATCGGCGTTTGTGCCATGTTAGTAACACTTAAAGGACTATCTGTAACATAGAAACTGTCAAGGCTTTGTTTAAACTGACCACTTGGACTAATTGGCCCATCCTCTAGGGGAAATCATTAAGACTGGTCAGTTTCATATAAAACATTGCCATTTCTGCTATGTTAGTAACACTTAAAGGACTATCTGTGACATAGAAACTGTCAAGACTTTGTTCAAACCGACCAGTAGGACTAACTAGCCAGTATCCTAAGGAATAATCTTTAAGACTGATAAGTTTAACTAAAACATTGCCAGTTCTGCTATGTTAGTAACACTTAAAGGACTATCTGTGACCTATAAACTGTCAAGATTTTATTTAAACTGACCAGTGGGACTAATTGGCCTTTCCTCTAGGGGAGAATCACTAAGACTGATCAATTTTATATGAAACATTGCCATTACTGCTATGTTAGTAACACTTAAAGGACTATATGAAACATAGAAACTGTCAAAACTTTATTTAAACTGACCAGTTAGCACTTCCTCTAGGGAAAAATCATTAAGACTTGTCAGTTTAAATAAAACATTGCCATTTGTGCTATGTTAGTAACACTTAAAGGACTATCTGTAACATAGAAACTGTATAAGACTTTGTTTAAACTCACCAGTTGGACTAATTGGCCCATCCTCTAGGGGAAAATCATTAAGACTGGTCAGTTTAAATAAAACATCAGCGTTTGTGCTATGTTAGTAACACTTAAAGGACTATCTGTAACATAGAAACTGTCAAGACTTTGTTTAAACTGACCAGTTGGACTAATTGGCCCTTCCTCTAGGGGAAAATCACTAAGACTGGTCAGTTTTATATAAAACATTGCATTTCTGCTATATTAGTAACACTTAAAGGACTATCTGTAACATAGAAACTGTCAAAACTTTATTTAAACTGACCAGTTGGACTAATTGGCCCTTCCTCTAGGGGAAAATCATTAAGACTTGGTCAGTTTAAATAAAACATTGCCATTTGTGCTATGTTAGTAACACTTAAAGGACTATCTGTAACATAGAAACTGTGAAGACTTTGTTTAAACTGACCAGTTGGACTAATTGGCCCTTCCTATAGGGAAAAATCACTAAGACTGGTCAGTTTTATATAAAACATTGCCATTTCTGCTATGTTAGTAACACTTAAAGGACTATCTGTAACATAGAAACTGTCAAGACTTTGTTTAAACTGACCAGTTGGACTAATTGGCCCTTCCTCTAGGGGAAAATCACTAAGACTGGTCAGTTTTATATAAAACATTGCATTTCTGCTATGTTAGTAACACTTAAAGGACTATATGAAACATAGAAACTGTCAAAACTTTATTTAAACTGACCAGTTAGCACTTCCTCTAGGGAAAAATCATTAAAACTTGTCAGTTTAAATAAAACATAGCCATTTTTGCTATGTTAGTAACACTTAAAGGACTATCTGTAACATAGAAACTGTCAAGCCAGTTGGACTAATTGGCCCATCCTCTAGGGGAAAATCATTAAGACTGGTCAGTTTAAATAAAACATCAGCGTTTGTGCTATGTTAGTAACACTTAAAGGACTATCTGTAACATAGAAACTGTCAAGACTTTGTTTAAACTGACCAGTTGGACTAATTGGCCCTTCCTCTAGGGGAAAATCACTCAGACTGGTCAGTTTAATATAAAACATTGCATTTCTGCTATGTTAGTAACACTTAAAGGACTATATGAAACATAGAAACTGTCAAAACTTTATTTAAACTGACCAGTTAGCACTTCCTATAGGGAAAAATCATTAAGACTGGTCAGTTTAAATAAAACATTGCCATTTGTGCTATGTTAGTAACACTTAAAGGACTATCTGTAACATAGAAACTGTCAAGACTTTGTTTAAACTGACCAGTTGGACTAATTGGCCCTTCCTCTAGGGGAAAATCATTAAGACTGGTCAGTTTTATATAAAACATTGCCATTTCTGCTATGTTAGTAACACTTAAAGGACTATCTGTAACATAGAAACTGTCAAGACTTTGTTTAAACTGACCAGTTGGACTAATTGGCCCTTCCTATAAGGGAAAATCACTAAGACTGGTCAGTTTTATATAAAATATTGCATTTCTGCTATGTTAGTAACACTTAAAGGACTATCTGTAACATAGAAACTGTCAAGACTTTGTTTAAACTGACCAGTTCGACTAACTGGCTCATCCTCTAGGCGAAATTCATTAAGAATGGTCATTTCTATATAAAACATTGCCATATCTGCTATGTTAGTAACACTTAAAGGACTATATGAAACATAGAAACTGTCAAGACTTTATTTAAACTGAACAGGTGTACTAACTGGCACTTCCTCTAGGGGAAAATCATCATTAACACTGCTCAGTTTAAATAAAACATTGCCTTTTTTGCTATGTTAGTAACACTTAAAGGACTATCTGTAACATAGAAACTGTCAAGACTTTGTTTAAACTGACCACTTGGACTAATTGGCCCATCCTCTAGCGGAAATCATTAAGACTGGTCAGTTTTATATAAAACATTGCCATTTCTGCTATGTTAGTAACACTTAAAGGACTATCTGTAACATAGAAACTGTCAAGACTTTGTTTAAACTGACCAGTTGGACTAATTGGCCCTTCCTCTAAGGGAAAATCATTAAGACTGGTCAGTTTTATATAAAACATTGCCATTTCTGCTATGTTAGTAACACTTAAAGGACTATATGAAACATAGAAACTGTCAAGACTTTGTTTAAACTGACCAGTTGGACTAATTGGCCCATCCTCTAGGGAAAAATCATTAAGACTGCTCAGTTTAAATAAAACATTGCATTCTTGCTACGTTACCAAAACGTGTAATGAAGCGGTAAGGGGAGATATGGGGTTAGAGTCCTTGAAAGGGAGGAGGAATAGAAGCAAACTTAAGTGGTGGTATAAAGTCAATAAGTTGGATATTGAGCGGTATCCTAGAGTACTATTAGATGCTGAGTGGGAAGTGAAACCATGTAGAGGTAGGCAAAGGAAAACTTGGATGAAAGTAATTAATGAATTGCTGCTGCAGTTAGATTTAGATAGCCAAGAGGTATTAGCTGCAGATAATATTAATTTGTTTTTAGATACGGTAGACGAAGCGTTGAGGGATAGAGAATACAAGGACTTTAATGACAGCTTGAATACTAAAGTTAAGTTGAATCTGTACAAGTCTTTCTGTAAGGAAATAGAATTCAAGAATTATTTGCAGGGGGTAGGTGATCCGGGTACAAGATTATTGTTTAAGTTTCGGTCAGGTACGAACGGTCTGAATGAAGAGTTAGGAAGACATAGGGGTAAAAATGATGATAGGCAGTGTAAATTATGCAGGGGTGAATGTGAGAGTGTGGTACATGTTCTCTGGGAGTGTCCAGCATATGACAGCATTAGAAATAATTTCATGGTAGAATTAGAAAATCTATTGAAGGGGAGGTTTGGGGAGTTTAGTACACTTGATAATTTTAATAAGGCAAGTTTTATTTTAGGATTTGAGAATTGGAACAGGGATGATTTTAAAGCATTATTAAAGCTAGTTAAGAGCTTTGTATTATTGATATGGGAGACTAGGAAGAAGGAATTGTATGGTGATCAGGATTGTGTGGTCTCTGGTTGTTCTTGCTCTTGTCCTCTGACTGGAGGTCTTACAAGCTCCGCCTGCGTCTGTGGGTGCGTGGTCAATGGCGTAAGCGCTACGGCAGCAACATGAGTATATTATTATTATTATTAGTAACACTTAAATGACTATCTGTAACATAGAAACTGTCAAGACTTTGTTTAAACTGACCAGTTCGACTAACTGGCTCATCATCTAGGGGAAAATCATTAAGAATGGTCATTTTTATATAAAACATTGCCATTTATGCTTTGTTAGCAACACTTAAAGGACTATAAGAAGCATAGAAACTGTCAAAACTTTATTTAAACTGACCAGTTGGCACTTCCTCTAGGGGAAAATCATTAAGATTGGTCAGTTTAAATCAAACATTGCCATTTGTGCTATGTTAGTAACACTTAAAGGACTATATGAAACATAGAAACTGTCAAGACTTTGTTTAAACTAAACAGTTGGACTAATTGGCCCATCATCTAGGGGAAAATCATTAAGACTGGTCAGTTTAAATAAAACATTGCATTCCTGCTACGTTAGTAACACTTAAAGGAATATCTGTAACATAGAAACAGTCAAGACTTTGTTTAATCTGACCAGTTCGACTAACTGGCTCATCCTCTAGGGGAAATTCATTAAGAATAGTCATTTCTATATAAAACATTGCCGTTTTTGCTATGTTAGTAACATTTAAAGGACTATCTGTAACATAGAAACTGTCAAGACTTTGTTTAAACTGACCAGTTCCACTAACTGGCTCATCATCTTGAGAAAAATCATTAAGAATGGTCATTTTTATATAAAACATTGCCATTTCTGCTATGTTAGTAACACTTAAAGGACTATATGAAACATAGAAACTGTCAAAACTTTATTTAAACTGACCAGTTGGCACTTCCTCTAGGGGAAAATCATTAAGATTGCTCAGTTTAAATCAAACATTGTCATTTGTACTATGTTAGTAACACTTAAAGGACTATCTATAACGTAGAAACTGTCAAGACTTTGTTTAAACGGACCAGTTGGACTAACTTTCACTTCCTCTGGGGAAAAATCATTAAGAATGGTCATTTTTATATAAAACACTGCCATTTCTGCTATGTTAGTAACACTTAAAGGACTATCTGTAACCTAAAAACTGTCAAAACATTGTTTAAACTGACCAGTTGGCACTTCCTCTAGGGGAAAATCATTAAGATTGGTCAGTTTAAATCAAACATTGCCATTTGTGCTATGTTAGTAACACTTAAAGGACTATCTATAATGTAGAAACTGTCAAGACTTTGTTTAAACTGACCAGTTCGACAAACTAGCTCTTCCTCTAGGTGAAATTCATTGAGAATGGTCATTTCTATATAAAACATTGCCATTTCTGCTATGTTAGTAACACTTAAAGGACTATATGAAACATAGAAACTGTCAAGACTTTGTTTAAACTGACCAGTTGGACTAATTGGCCCATCCTCTAGTGGAAAATCATTAAGACTGGTCAGTTTAAATAAAACATCAGCATTTGTGCTATGCTAGTAGCACTTAAAGGACTATCTGTAACATAGAAACTGTCAAGACTTTATTTAAACTGACCAGTTGGGCTAACTGGCACTTCCTTTAAGGAAAAATCATTAAAAATGGTCATTTTTATATAAAACATTGCCATTTCTGCTATGTTAGTAACATTTAAAGGACTATCTGTAACATATAAACTGTCAAAACATTGTTTAAACTGACCAGTTGGACTAATTAGCCCTTCCACTAGGGGAAAATCACTAAGACTGGTCATTTTTATATAAAACATTGCCATTTCTGCTATGTTAGTAACACTTAAAGGACTATCTGTAGCATAGAAACTGTCAAAACTTTATTTAAACTGACCAGTTGGCACTTCCTCTAGGGGAAAATCATTGAGATTGGTCAGTTTAAATCAAACATTGCCATTTGTGCTATGTTAGTAACACTTAAAGGACTATCTATAACTTAGAAACTGTCAAGACTTTGTTTAAACTGATCAGTTCGACTAACTGGCTCTTCCTCTAGGGGAAATTCATTGAGAATGGTCATTTCTATATAAAACATTGCCATTTCTGCTATGTTAGTAACACTTAAAGGACTATATGAAACATAGAAACTGTCAAGACTTTGTTTAAACTGACCAGTTGGACTAATTGGCCCATCCTCTAGGGGAAAATCATTAAGACTGCTCAGTTTAAATAAAACATTGCATTCCTGCTACGTTAGTAACACTTAAATGAATATCTGTAACATAGAAACTGTCAAGACTTTGTTTAAACTGACCAGTTCGACTAACTGGCTCATCCTCTAGGGGAAATTCATTAAGAATGGTCATTTCAATATAAACATTGCCATTTCTGCTATGTTAGTAACATTTAAAGGACTATCTGTAACATAGAAACTGTCAAGACTTTGTTTAAACTGACCAGTTCGACTAACTGGCTCATCATCTAAGGGAAAATCATTAAGAATGGTCATTTTTATATAAAACATTGCCATTTCTGCTATGTTAATAACACTGAAAGGACTATATGAAACATAGAAACTGTCAAAACTTTATTTAAACTGACCAGTTGGCACTTCCTCTAGGGGAAAATCATTAAGATTGCTCAGTTTAAATCAAACATTGTCATTTGTGCTATGTTAGTAACACTTAAAGGACTATCTATAACTTAGAAACTGTCAAGACTTTGTTTAAACTGACCAGTTGGACTAACTTTCACTTCCTCTAGGGAAAAATCATTAAGAATGGTCATTTTTATATAAAACACTGCCATTTCTGTTATGTTAGTAACACTTAAAGGACTATCTGTAACCTAAAAACTGTCAAAACATTGTTTAAACTGACCAGTTGAACTAATTAGCCCTTCCACTAGGGGAAAATCAC